>OV743716.1:113946706-114099233 GCA_928272305.1 Volucella inflata | reverse complement strand
TCAATCAATCAGACAATCAGGTTTTACAAAAAATTTAAATTCATATGTGACTGCAGATACAACAGGCAAAAACACTTGGAATATGATGCGTTTGCTGCTGTTTGGAAAATCAACAGAAAAATCGACCCATTGGTGGGGAGCGGGAATACCTTTCACTTAATATTCCTCATCAACAAAGAGAGAGATAACGCAAGTTGAACAATAAATACTATTGCAAAGTCCTAAAAAAGGCGTTCAAAAACTAATTTACAATTGAGCAGGTCCTTTCAGAGCAATTGGATGTTTTTTTTTAAAGCAGTACTATCTTTGATTGTGAACAAAATACGTCAAATTTGTTTTTTTTTTCATTCTCCATATAATATTTATATACAACTTTGAATATCAACGAGAAGCAAAGGTTTCTATCACTTTTACAAGCAATGGCTAATTTTAATTATTAACATGGATAAAGTTGGCTTTCAATGCGTCATTTTCGTTGGATTGTCAGTTTAGACTAGCGACCTTACGAAATCAAAAAAAGTAATCAAGGCGCGACGGATCGCAAAATCTTGGAGACCATTTTACACGTCCATTACGCGAAACAATGCATTCATCGAATGTTTCTTTCAATCCTGCTGGAATCATAAATCTTTCATATTCATGCCATTCAATTGAGGAACGAAAAGTCATTAATCACGGCTTTTTAGCGAATACCTTTGACCGTAACACGCTGATAAGCATAATTTTTTTTAACAATTTGGACAAATGTGACAATGTCGCTTACTGACATACCCGTGTGTCAAAAATGAGCCCCATCGCTGAACACAATTTTTCCATAAAACAGCGGATCTATTGCCAGTGAACGAAATTTCAGCGCAAAGTTTCGTGTAAGTCTTCAAATTAAGATTTTTATGTCGAATTCTGCATAAAATGGACAGACAAAAACAAAGCTGTGGTGAACGACATCGAGTTCATAAATTTGGATTTTGATCTGTCATATTCCTCATATACAATATTTCTGAACCTTTATTTTTGGTCATCCCACAAATATAGCAGATTTTTTGCGTCCCCACCATAGCCGCAGGTTAGCATGATAAGGTCTTGGTTACCCTCTGAAATATTAGGAGATGAAAATACGGTAAATGCTGCAAGTTATAATTTAATATTAGTAATAAACTTTAATCATCCAGGTGTGCAAATATTAATATATGTACTCGTACATATGAAAAACAAAACCCACATTAATGTTAATAATTATTAAAACACTTAGTTTCATATCAGTTAATATAAAATTTAATACTTTGTGTCCAGTTTTTAGCTGATTATAGTTTATTATTTATACTAATAAAAATAGAAACCTATTACAATATTTCGTTAAAAGTAAATATAGATTATAACTAAAGTGGACGTGAACATACGAAAAACAAAAAATAAAAATAAAACCTTTTTCTTTAACCGCTACAACTCTTTTCGGATTGTGTTTTACAATTAACCGAATTTGATGAATTTAAATACCACACATAAGGAAATGCACATTTAGATATGCTGGTAGCATGGCGCCTAGGTAATTTTACTTTTCTGATATCACCATTGGAATAGAAATTCTCCGAAAGTGAAATCTTCCGACTATAAAACGTCACTTAATCACCGGCCAGAGTTAAAATAATTTCTTTACGATCTTAACACATATTACATTGGAGTATTTACTTGTAGTAATATTAAGATCAAAGTAATACAATTCAAATTTTAATCGAAATGTCAACTATTGTGTACCTCTGAGACTATCTCTTTGAGCAAAAATAGTTTACCTGAATTATTTAAATATTTATACCCATATTATTTAATTTTGCAATTGTAATGCTTGCATAATATAGAGTGAGTCTACATTACGACTGTAGTAAAACAGAAGAAGAAGAAAAAAACGAGGATAATACATGTGTAATGAAAACGGGCATTGAGGCGTACATTCATGTGTACGTCTTATAATTCACTAGTTCTGTGGTCGCAATTTTTATAAATTTTAACGGGAAAACCGAGTTGAAAAAACGATTTTGTCCTTAGTGGAAACAATTTATCTAGCTGTATATTCGTATTCTCTCTGCAACGAATGTTTATATTTTATCTAAGCAAGTTTAATCTTACTTTATGTATACATTTCAATTCATTTTGTACGATGTGTTTTTACGAAAAAATCATGCCCGTAGCCCCTCTGTTTAGAATTTGGCCAATTTTCACACGTTTATCATTTGCAAACAATTTTTATAACTATGTTTCAGTGCATATCACGCGACTTGTATTTGGGAGCGATACCCAAATTAAAAAAAGCAACTTCTTCTTTAAAACGTTAAAACTTTATTGACAAAAAGGAACTCGTATCTCTCAATTACATTAGTATTTATACACATTTTATGCTGACTGTTCTTACAAAAGCGTGTAAAAGAAAAATGAATTTTGATACTAGATACATTATTGTGAGACAAAATGCAATGTGAGCCAAACAAAATTAGATAAACAAAATATGTATTTTGCGAACAGTTCAACCGTGTGAAAGCAAATGAATTTTGATACTACTCGTAGATACATTGTTGCAAATATTAAATAAACAAAATAAGTGTTATGCGATTATTTATTGATATTTGAGTCGTGGTTGGATTGCACGAGTATGTTACTCGCGTTCTTATTTTCTCTGATAGAAGAACACTGACAACTCTAAAGCATATACATAGCTGTGTTTATGCACCCGTGTTTGATAGTATGAAACCCGATTTTGGGCTCTACGATATGGTTGAGTTTAAAAAACTGCCTGATAAAGCTCATCTATAACTGCTTCTGGCTCGTATGCAGCCAAAACGAACGGATTGTCTGTGTTATTCAGAAGGATTTTGATATTTGTATTGTTCAGTTTAATGAAGTTAAGCATTGATCATTATATACTCGTAACAATGTAGACTCTGTAGAATTGCGAGGCGACAGAATTGATTTGGATAAACTATTTCCGTTTTCGAAAAGAGTGAGCAGATTACTCGAAGTAGATTCTATTTAATTTATTATTTCTTAAGTAATTCAGTGGGAAGCTACTCTTTTTAGTTCTTTCTAGAAATCCTGGAATATTAAACAGAGTGATTATTCGATGGTAATGTTTGATCAATCATGCAGAGCACGAATAAAAGCTCCACTCTCAGACCTGGGGAGTTTGTTTTGTATAGATTTCTGAATATTCTACTTATTGTTGCGCGTACCCATGGTATTATTGCAACTTATTTTTAAATAAATACATTTGTTTAAACATAGTTTCTTAAGAGTTAAACCAAAGATTGTGTGTGGTTTTAACCTAAAAAAATATTTAAATAAAAATAAATGAAACGGATTAATATATACACTTATTAAGTAGTCGACTCAAAGACTGTTGTGAAGTATCAAGGTGTCCATCTGGATACATTTTTAGATTACAATGAATACATAAACCAACAGCTCAAAAAAGCGAGAGCAGCATTTATGTCGCTCAAAAGCCATTTTTACTCAAACTATCTGAGACCCGATGTGAAGGTCATTTGCTATCAAGCCTTTGTGCGTCCAATTTTGACTCTCGTGCTCAGCGGCGAATGTTATTGAAAACGAGTTCATATCGGGCTGGTTTTATCCTAACCCTGGATACTTCATAAACACATTGTCGATTAGATACATACCACCTGAGGCGTTCTTGTATGTAGATGCACGAGGCTATCTATCTGATTCTAGTAATGTGCCGATTATATATCATGCTGCTAGAAGCGGCACAGAAAAAAGAATCCTACATATGCCGATACACTCGGGCGATGGGGCTAATGTCTAGAGATACTACATGAGCGTACCTGAAAGGGATACTTTCGATATATAAAGATCACATCGGGATACTGGTGGCTTGATTGGGTTCAAGCTGACGCTTAGGTTAGTGTAGTATTAGTCTTTTTTTTAATAATCGTAGGTAATTTTAAGTAAAAATAAAATATGCAAAAGAAATTTTTTTTTTCCACATTTTTGGTTCTTAAAATATTAAGGAACATATTCGAACAAAATGTATCTTAAATTTTTTTTAACAAAGAGTTGTAGCTAGCGTAACACATAAAGATTTATTGTACTGCGTACCACTTCTGATATGGTTTTGTACTTAGTTATTAAGATAGTTCATAAGTATTTCGCTTGATTTTGCTTGGTTTTTAAGAATATTGTAAAGAGTGGAAATGAATAAGTTTTAAAAAAAAGTTCTTGTAATGATCAGTTTTTTTTTATTTGTGAGTTATTTATGAAAATAAATTGGCTGAAAATACGTTCGTACTAATCGGGAGCGGACGCTACTGATGATGCTCCCAAAAGCTTACCTGACGGAACATTTGCAGCGCCTAGCATATTAGTGAATTCTGGCATCTCCGGCGCTGATTGTGACTCGTTTTCATCGATGGCTATGTTACGGAGAACAGCGCAAGCGACTATGATTTATTGAACTTCTTCTACTGTACATCTAAGGCCAGTGGCCAACAGTCTTTTTAATTGCACCATCACGGTCGCCACATTGAAGCATCTTGTATTCGCGCTTACAAAGATGCAAATTTTCTTTAACTTCGCTACTCGACTCTGAAAATGATCAACTATAGAGTTGATAACGTCAACTTTTGGTGAATAAGAACAAAATCACAAGTTGAAATAAATCGCCCTAAGAGTCCCAAAAGTGGACTCATACAGCTCCAATTATACAATGAATATATTTAATTTCATACCGGTTTCTCTTGATTAAGAAGTAGAACAGGGTGTGGTCTTACTTATTCTTATATTGGAAGATAAACAATAGCTTTCACATTTTATTTTATAACCTCGATAGGGGCATCACCGTCAAGCCCCTTTAGCATAACTGAAACCGTTTTCGCTTCCTCAAGCGAACAAGAAAATGCGCAAATACCTACCCTTCCCGCGTAATCTATCAATACTAATCAAATGAACTTAAGCATAATTTACAAAAAATTAACATCATAATTGGCACCAAATATAAATACTGGCGGGCAGAAAGATGCACAAAGGGTTTTTAAGGAACTGATTGCGCAATTTAAGGGACGGACTGTTGTTTTGTTGATTTACAGGAGCTTGATAGCGACTAGAAGCACATTCGAGACTTTTCTTTTTTTTTTGTTCATTTTTATTATTTTAATTCAGTAATACCTTAATGCTAAACAAAAAAAATGCTTACAAATTAGCCTAATTTACATAACATTATTAATTTTACTTACTGGCCCTCTGCGGGCACTCTAAGCTACACTTATCACTTAATATAAGTCTTTCGACTACCTGACATAATTTATTTTTCTAAATGAGTTATTTAGCTTGAGAACCAAGAAAATGTTCAAAAAAAAAAAAAATTAGTAACTAGAACTTATTTTTATGTTTTTTTAATATATATATATATATAAGTAAAACCTAAAACTCATTGAAAAAAATAATAATATAATACTAAGTCTACTTAAATTATTCTAATCTACGTTACGTAATTAAATACGTACTTTTTTTTATATTTTTTATAAGTTTTTTTCTTTTTTTTTGTTACCCATCTCTGTTTTTTATTTTTTATTATTTTTTTTTATATTATTTTTGTTTTTGTTTTTTTTTATACATTTTTTTTTAATTTTCTTATATTAACTTAATGCTACCCTAAATCTACTTAGACTATGTAAGCCGGTCATGGTTTCAT
The DNA here is from genome assembly GCA_928272305.1 of Volucella inflata. Lineage (NCBI taxonomy): Eukaryota > Metazoa > Arthropoda > Insecta > Diptera > Syrphidae > Volucella > Volucella inflata. The sequence goes on along the minus strand of OV743716.1, from coordinate 114,093,538 downwards.
TATTAAAACAAACCGGCTTTGCGCCCTTATGGCGCTACACTGAACTAGAAGGAAACGACGAGGGAATTCGCTCATCTTCACTAAGCCACCAAAATTCATGGTGCTGCCGAACAACATCCCTAATGTCGCGACTCCCTACCGCCCTACTGAACCGGAGACGCTCCGCACTGCCGTGTGCGACGTCTCTGTCGTAGTTGAGTCGCCTATCCGCAGCTGATCGAGCGACGTGGAAGATAAGCGGTACCGCTAATTTATCTTGGATCAGTTCTTTTTTATCAAAACAGAGGAATGCCTCTGGGGGCACAAAGCCGTTAAAGCGCACGCTCTCGTGATATAGGTCATTGGGGTAATATACAGATATTGATCTAGCCAGATCCCAAGGTATCTGACTACATTTCGACAAGCAAGTGGCTGCCCGTGTTGTCCAACGATCTGAAACTTTCGCCAATTCTTTCTGGTATCTGCAGAGGCCCCAGACAAAGGCGTCCTAAACAGAATGGTTTCCGGCCTCTGAAAGTTGATCTTCAACTTCCAGTCATCGCAATATCGTTTTATTGTATCGAAGTCACTTTGTAAGAGCATATTTATGACCTCGATTTTTGGACCTGATCTGTACGCTACCAGGTCGTCTGCGTACGCTATGGCATGGCGAAGTGAACTCACAAGATCGCTTGTGTAGATGTTGAATAGGATCGGCGAATTAACCGCACCTTGTTGCAGACCGTTTTTAATGTCAAATATTCCAGCAGAAGTTACATCGCCATTTTTCACGATGAACCGCCTGCTAGTGAGCATATTAAAAAGAATGTACAGTAGTGGTTTGCTTATGCCCAGCCTGTTCAACTTGTAGAAAAGTCCCTCTAACCAAACAGTATCAAAAGCCTTTTCCAAGTCAACCAAACAAGCACCCGTACATTGTTTCTTGCTTTTGTTCCATTGGATATCGGATACCAGTTTAGACGCGGCATGTGAGATATCATGCCCCGCCTTAAAACCGAATTAATTATCCAGAACTATAGTTTTGTCCTCAACCCACTTAGTCAGAACTCTATTGATCACTTTTTCAAATACCTTGCTGATATTCGGTAGGAGACTTATCGACCGAAGATTCGCCGGATTGGACGTGTCTTTATCCCTTTTGGGAATAGGATGCACCACAGCTGTCTTCCAATGCGCTGGATAATGTGCATTATTCATTGCATTATTAAACAGTGTGGTGTAAATGTCCACCGCTTCTATTGGGAGATGTCTAAGCACAATGTTTGGTATCCCATCGATTCCAACTGATTTCTTATTTCTAAGTGATTGAAACATCGTTTGGAGCTCTGCCTTCAAAACGAACGGGGGTAGCTCCGTCACGCCGGCGATGACATTATTTGCCATATTTTCGTCATTGAACTCAGTGAAACCTGGGTTCTCGAATCGCCAGTTAGAAATTTCATTTCGAAGGCAGAAATTGTGCGAAAGGACCCGATTCTCCAGGTCGCGGTTCAAGCAAGTGACCTCATTTGCTTTATACACATTCTGGAGAGTCGCTCCTATGGCCTCTACCTTCTCCTGCGGATCTTCGATCACAAAGAAGTCATCATCATCAACAGCTTCTTGTGGATCTATACCGGCTGTTAGCAGTATTCGTTCATTTTCCGTCGTTCGGGCGATCTTTAGGCACGGAAGGTCGTTTTGATCGCTCCTCCGAAATATTTTATTTATTTGCGGGAACATATTCGGGTTGCTGGTGTTTACAGCCCGAATTTTATTGTTCCAATACAAACTTACAGAAGCCCTGTAATTCTCTCTTATTAATGATTGGAGGTTTTTGATCGACGACTTCAGTGTCCTGATCTCCGGGTTATGTCTGTCAGTAAACTGTCTGTATAATGTTTTTAGTCTTGACAGCAGTCTACTTTTATGTCGGTGCAATACGTCAATAGTTGCGTTGCGGAATAGGTCTTCGTTGTCAGTATGTTGATACCGAGGTATCGTTTTGTCCATTGTTCGTTTAATTGTCTCGTCCATTAGTTTTAGATACCTGTCAATCTCCTCGTTTGATAGATTTCTATTGGACTGTGGGTAGAGCGAATTCGAGGAGATGGCTCTCGTAAGTCTTCTGGAGAATTGCGTCCAGCGCACCCTACTATAATTGTACGAGTGTCTTTGGACAAAGTCATCTAATTCTGCAATCTCGTTTGGAACAGTAATTTCGGTACTGAGACCGCAATGGTCGCTGTCATATACAAAAGTATGTAGACAGTTGATAGTTTGTTGGTTCGTAACTGTCAGTTGTATCCGTGTGTCGAATAACAGGAGATCCAGATAGGAACCGTATCTGGGAAACGATGGACTGTCCGTCGCTTTTAAACCGAGTCGATACATAACACTATGCTGACCCCACCAATTGAGTAGTAGGTTCCCTCTAGTGTTTGGTATATTATTTCCCCAATCTCTGTGTCTAGCGTTAAAATCTCCGCCGATTATAAAGTAATTCTCCTCCAATTCCAGTCTAAGATATCGGAAAAGTATCTCGAGTTCTGAGATAAATAAGGTGGATTGAGTAGCTTCAGGCGCATAGACAGAGACCATGTACAACCGCTTTCCGCTTCGGAGGCGGATATACACAATGCATGCCTCTAGCACCTGGAACCTACGTACTTCATTGCTGTAAACTCTTTCAAATGGCAAATTGTTTTTAATGAAGATCGCAACACCACCTCCTTGTGTGGAGTTGGGTCGGTTTCTTCCTACTATTTCATACTTGCTTTGCCTAATTTTGTGTTTTTTGGTAAGCTTAGTTTCGCTTACTAAAAGTACATCAGGGGCTTGGTCTTTAAGCAACTTGAACAGCGTGGCTCTTCGTTCAATCCTTATCAGTGAATTTACATTCAACGCAAGGATCTTAAGGGTTTGCTCCGCCATGTTCGTACCCATTACGACTGGGGGTGCGTTAGGCCCGGCAACAGCGCGAAGATTCGGTCCACACGTGTGGTCTGTTCTGTTATCTGACGTTGAAGCTGAGCCATCTGCCCTTGTATAGAGAGCAAAATAGCTAGCATGTCAGAAGCAGCTTCAGGTCCCCTGGACGCTGAGGCCTGGGAAACAACCTTAGCCTGTTGTGCAGTACTTCCTCTACCTGCCGCCATTTGGGCGTAGGTAATTTGAGGAGTGACGGCTGGTGTTTGAATGTGTAGAGGTTGGCGTTTAACCTCCACTTTTTGCTGCCGGGCCAGATTTACTTTCTTTATGTATTGGAACTTAGGACAACCCCGATAGTTTGCGGTGTGTCCCGAGTTCCCGCACAAAGCGCACGAAAGCTGGCTCTTTTCCGTCGCCCCATCCCTACCTAGAGCGCATTCCTCCGATTTGTGGTCCTTTCCGCACTTCACGCATCGAGGCTGCATCTCGCAGTTCGACGCGGCGTGCCCAAACCTTTGGCAGCGAACACATTGTAAAATGTTTTCGCTCCTCTTTAATTTTTCCCAGTGTACAACCTGGTAGTCTAGGACTTTAATACTCCTTAGACTATCTAGTTTACTGTTGGGACTAAGCTGTACAAGGAAGAACGGTAATTTCCGGTTCTCCCTTTTTGCTCTGGCTGTCGTAAATGGCTTGACCCCTACGAAAGTGAGCCCTTCGCACTCTTTCTCTTTGAGCAGTGCGAGGAGCTCCTCCGGATCGGTAGACGGTTCCAACCCCCTCAGCAGCATTGTTTGCAGCTTTTCACATTTCGGTGTGAAGGAGAAGAACTCCGTCGTCGTGTCTTTCAATAATTTTTTTATCTTATTATAGCGTTCCACTGAATCGCAATGGATTGCATGTCTATCTATACTTAAGCGTTTTATAAAGAAATTGTTGCCTATGGCCGACTTACATAATTCGATTGTATCTTTCAATTCCATTTTGAAAGTATTAATAGGTGGAACCCTTTTCTTCATAGACTGTTGTTGTTGTTGCTGTTGTTGTTGCTGTTGTTTTTTCTGATGTTGTGTTGGTTGTTGTAGTTTCTTCTGTCGTGATTTTTGTTGCAGATCTTCGTGCATCAAGTTGAGCAGAGGTTTTAGGTTTTGTTGCTGCTTTAATTTGATCTGCTGCTCTTGAGGCTGCTTTTCAGTTTGCTGTTGTTGTTTTTTTTCGGAGTGCTCTTGCTCTCTTTTTCTTCTTGCCAATTGTTTGGCTTTGATGGCCAGCACCCTTTGTTGCAGCTCTTTTATGCTGTTGTTAAGGGACTCCACTTGCTCATCCTCGTCCTCGGATTCTGAGGGCGCTAGGGAGGCGAAAGTATTATCCCCTAGATAGCGACCTTCCCCACCGTCAGAAATGTATGGGTACTCATCCATATCTGGATCTTAATGGCTTTCTTTTGTTGCGGCTTTTGATGTTGTTGGTGCCCTTTCTTTATCTTCACCTGGCAGCTTTTTGGTTGAAGTTGATAGAGAGGGCCGCTTTACTAATTTAGGAGTTGGTTTGCATTTCCTCCTCCTCTTTGCAGTGACGTCACTGGTCATCGATAATGAGTGGCCTGATGTGTCAGCCGTATCATCGGCTGATTTAATTTTTGGTTCGGCTGTTGGCATAGCGGAACGCTCGCCTGCCTCCATCACGTGGTCTTATTCCACAATTCCTCTTTGTGTTTGAATTTAACAACGTAAAAACAAAAAAAAAAAATAGAAAAAGAACACTTTTCGCAGCTGGGAATCGAACCCGTATCCACGGATTGCTAATCGCGCACACTTCCACTGGGCTGATTGGAGCCTTATGTTAACTGCGTTATATATTTGTTTTAATATTTGCGCTCGTGAAAAAAATCGAAACACGTCTGTTTTCCCGAAAGTCAGTGAACGACTGCACATTCGAGACTCCCGAGAACATTTGTTCACTCAGTGGAGTGTTAATATTGATTTAGTACTGAGAGAGCCTTTGTTGCAATGAAGTAATGATGTATCAGAAAGTTAGTAGAATAATAAATGTATTTTAATATTGACTGCATCTCGCACTTAACAATCTTTTTATCCCAGTGCAAGGCTACCCATCTGTTCACGACAATTGGTTGAACTGAATTTTCACGTTATTCTCAAGATTCTTTGAGTGAATTTATACGCATTTATATTACAGGGCTATACGGGGAAAAAAACACAACGAGCAATAAAAGTGACCTAGCCAAAAAAAATGCGAATCGTCGCCTGATATAATATAGGTATATAGAGAGAAGATAACTACCCGGGACTGCAACGCATTATGCCCCCAACCAAATACTCATATGGTTACTTTTATACAAAATGTGTCTGTGAGATGGCAACTTATGATATTAATACTTAAATTGCAGAAAACCTTTTCTATTTAGGAGGCTGTAACTGTAATTTACATTTTATAATCAATATTATGCAACAACGATTTTAGATTGTAAAACACGCATACAGTGACCTTTTTAAATGTAAATCGCCGATAAAAAAATAAAAAAACATAAAAATGTTCATAATAAGAGTTTTAAAACCTTAAAACTGTGTGGAATATTCCCTATTGGTAAAAACAAATGTTTAGTGGGGACAGTTAAATAAAAAAATTGTTTACTTTTATTAATTTTATATCTAAAATAAAAGAAGGTGTCAACACAACTTTTCCTCATGAAACCAAAAAGAAAGACAGACAATTCCCCTTCCTTCCTCTCTCTACAAAACCAAACAGTCCTCAATTTTTAACTGGTTACATATTTAGCCTAAACATTGTAAGTTTTTAAATCATATGCCAATTTCATTCTTTGTTAAGGAAAATTCACAAATCAAAGCCTAAAATTTAAATTGTAGGCACTGCTTCTGGCATAATTAGCAAAATGTATTCACTGTGCAACCCTTTCTTTTTATACGAAGCCATACCGGATGTACATATGTAAAAACATATCAATACACTGTAGATGTAAATAATTCTGTTTTTATTCGTATTGTTCTCAAGTTCTACGGGAAACAGACTAGTAAAAGCCAATAGCAACTAGTTGTAACCCCAAGCCGTTTATTATCTGTGCATGTATGTACAAACATATATTATTTTTCAATTATTCTCATACTATGACATAAACTGTCCACTTCCTCAATAGCCTTTCCTGTTGCTTAACCACTTAGAACAGATCTTAGTGTTGATTGTCTGGAAAAAAAATTGTGGGAATGTTGTTATGGCCCGCAGAACTGAAAGAACATCCGGAAACACCCTCAGTTATGCATCAGAGCGCAAATTAAAGTGCTATATGGTTCTAAGGCAATATAAATATGTATCTTATTGAAATAAATTTTAGTTAACTACAAGTAGTTATTAATAATATTCGTTGATTTTGAGTTTTGTGACAAGAAACTTCAAAAAAGGCTTATACATCCAATTAAAAAGATTTACCTATTGTACAATAACATATGTACATATATATGTTATATGCATATATTTTGTAAAATTATCTTTTTAAGAAATTATTTCTAACGTTCAAAAATAATCACGGTAGATGGCGAAGTAAATAAATACATAAGGTATTCAAAAGAAATACGAATATACAATTACATCTGATTACAAATTTGTATCTAGATAGGTTATTTCAAAAATGCGTTTTCAAAATGTTTGACCCATAAAAAGGTTATAGGTTAGTAAGTAATGAACAACTTCCTTGCATTTTTTATGAGTTTAGAATTGTTTTAAAGGTGTCGTTTTTCAGAAAGATACATACATGAAAGATATTGAGACATGATTCCTTTTCTCGTCTCGGACAACAAATGATTATGCAGAATATTCATATAGTAATTGAACATATTCGGAAAACGAAACGAGATCTTCTATTAATAAACAAAATATTTGTTAATATTATTACATAACTTAGCAAAGCAGCAAGTCAATCTTGAAGACAGCTTAATGCCAAACCATGTATACTAAGAATTCAAAACTGTTAACAATCTCTTTTTTATAAAATAAATACTAAATGAAACTATATATTAAGTATAAAAGCACTCTGAAGGGTTAGTAATGGGACTATTTTGGTTATTAACAGGCTTATGTCTAGAATTTAAGAAGATTACATTTTCTCTAGGTTTAAAGGGAGCTGAAGGTGCATAAATATTAACAAAAAAAAACAAATAAGGAGGGACAATCAATGCGTATGCATAAAATTTACTGGTGCAAATAAAAACAAAATGAAATGTTCTTTAAAACAGAGGTAATATACCAAATAACCGACATTTAATTTCAGGAACATTATAAAAACCATATTCTTAAGGAAGAGCTTACTTGATAAACCTTTTCTGTATTTATTCTAACCTTAAATATTATTCACATGATAGGGACACCAAATTACCAAGCAATATTCAAATAACGAGCGAACAAGACAAATATACCGAGATTATACGTATCAATAGAGTCCTAAGAATTTCGAATAAGGAAACCTAACATAGATTTAGCTTTAGCTAATATGATATATATGATATATCTATATCATAGTCAGAGTTACTTTAGTAATCTCGGTCCTGCTCTATGGCGCAGAGGCATGGAGATTATAAAAATGGATGAATGTGTTCTTGGTTGCTTGGAGAGAAAAATTCTTATGACGATCTTCGGTGCCATCTGCATTGACGGAGAATGGAGGAGGAGATACAACAATGAACTCTACGGATTGCACAGCGACATCGATCTAACTAGAAGAGTGAAGATCCAAAGACTGAGATGGCTGGGTTATGTAGAGCGAATGGACACCAATGCTCCGGTCCGAAAAGTCTTCGAATCCGCTTCTGAGGGACAGCGCAGTAGAGGAAGGCCAAGACTCAGGTGGCACACGCAAGTGGAAGGAGACCTCAGCAAACTTAGCGTGATTTACAAATAGGCGTTATAAATGACCTGTATTATTGAGTAAGAGATCCATCGCGTATTTAAGGGACTTTAAAAAACAACTTTTTGTTCTATTGTGATGAGTGCAAGGACATCACTCCGTCCCACATCTTGCTTGCTATTAAGTGTCTCAGTGATTCGGTCAACAATTTTGCGGCGGAAAACAACCATGCATTGAAATCGATTCAAAATCAATTCGCCAAATATGATGACATTTTAAAAACAGTTGAAGACTTATCAATTTCCCTCGAACAATCTGCAAGCTATAATAAGAGTCAATTTAGAAACTTATCTATGCAGTTGGCTCAAAATAGTGATTTAATTAAACGAAACGATAAACACGAAATTAGTGAAGACTTAAAAAACTGTATATCCCATAGTGTTAAATCCATAATTAAATCGTACATCCCAACAATAACAGACTCTTAAAGTTCTCTATGGTCTTCCCTTGATTTTCATCTCCAAAGTACGTCACGAAACAGCAAGCAAGCAACGAGATAACCGAATCACGCGCGCTTTTAAACGAAATTGCTGATCACATCCGGATAGCTTCCAGTAAAATCGACGATATACCGGTGCAATCCCAGGCTCTACCGACTGCATCGTACAACACCTCGATTCTGACTGAGATGCTTGAATCTGCAATAATGGAACCACCAATAACTCCTGGGTCATCATCTCCTCCACCACAACCCGCACCGGAAATTGATCCAAATAAACCAACTCCTGAAACCACAATCTCACGATTTGGCACCTTGTGCATCCCATTAAAATATGAATGGATGTTCATCAACCCTGCTTCCGACGTCATCAATCTGGGTGGAATAACCATGGAAAGATTAAAACCAAATAGAGGAAACAACAAACATCGCAAAGATACTACCTTTAACCCTACCAAACTGGAGTTTTAAAGTTGGCACATTCCCTTTCTTCACTCCTTCTTCACTTCATACTGCTAATCACGTTTCCACAAAACGTGTATCTTTTAATCTTGATCTTCCTCTCAGTCATTTAAAAATCCCAACAACTTCTCCTCATCCCACTCAAACAAAAACGACATACCCTAACTTTATTCGCTCTCATATTTTAAATCCCTCCCCATCTTTTAAGCTAGAGTCCCACCCTAATTCCACACCACCTTCGTTTTAAGACCCCATACTTCCTCCAATGACAAAGTTAACCAAGCACCTTATCGATTCAGGGGAAGATGGCCGGTATGTTCTCTCTCGACTACGAGACCGCAGACTATACGATAATGTTCGTTTATATCTCGCATATCTTCATGATAAGCCAGACTCTGTCTGTATAGACGGTATAACGAAAATCAATGCAATGGTTTCCATTCTGCAAGAAGGCCTTCCCACTAATCACAATGATCTGCGGCAATTTTTTATACGTTTTCATGAGCAATTAGATATGACTCCTGATGATGTGGTTAATGATCTCTCCTCTTTTGCGCCTCATGTAAGTTCCAAACGCATACTCCACCTCCAGCGAACACGGTCTAGTTTCAAAAACTACCATCCCTCCTAACCCACCACTCAATTCTTTGCCGAAGCCTCCCAAATATCTGTCCCTGTATTATCAAAATGTAAGAGGATAACGAACTAAGATCTCTGCTATATATCTTAATTCGCAGATTCTGCCCTACGACATTTTTGCACTCACAGAAACCAATCTCACCCCTGATATTAAGGATAATGAATTATTTTCCCAAGACTTTGATTTACACCGTGACGACGATCTAGATGACTTTCTTTACGATAACCCCAACCTTACGGTTAACGATGCTCTCGCATCCTTCTATACCGAAATTTTAAAATGTCTCTCCCAATCCGTACCTTTTTTACCCAAAAAGAATACCTCATCATCACCACCCTGGTATAATAAAGAGCTGCGATCTCTTCGTAATAAGAGAAATAAGCTCTGGCGTACTTACTTAATATCGCGTTTTTACTACCAGTCATCCCAAATAAATTTCTCTGTATTTTGTCAAACTCTATATTACAACTATTTGAACCAAATGGACCGCACACTCATTTCCGACCCCAAGCGGTTCTTTCACTTCACGAAAACTAAAAGTAAATCGCATAACTATCCATCATCTCTGATTTTCTAGATAAGTCCTCGGATTATTCTGCCGGCCCTGATGATCTTCTCCCTATATTTTTAAAGAAATGTGAAATGCACCTAGCCTAACCTCTTACAGCTCTCTTTCAGCTTTCTATCACCCAGGGATTATTTCCCTCGACCTGGAAAAGGTCACTTATTATTCCCCTACATAAAAAAGGCCGAAAATATGATATTTCCAACTATCGACCAATTGCTAAGCCGTCCTGCATACCTAAGCTTTTCGAGAGCATTATTTATCACATAATGCTTTTCCATTGTAAACCTATTGTTTCCGAAAACCAGCGCGGATTTCTCAAAGGTAGATCTACGACCACCAACTTAACGGAATTCGTATCAAGCACTTTATGTGCACTGGAATCTGGAAATGAAGTTGATGTGATTGCCACCGATTTCAGCAAAGCCTTTGATAGGATCTCACATGGTATAATCCTTCTGAAATTAAAAGCTCTTGGTTTCCAAATAAACTTTATAACATGGGTTCGATCATATTTAAATGAATGACAGTACTATGTTTTATTCAGGTCCATGATATCTGACCCAATTAAAGCCTCCTCTGGTGTCCCTCAAGGCAGCCACCTTGGCCCCTTACTATTCATTCTGGCCATCAATGATGTTGATTGCATCATAAAAGATTCATACATATCTGTTTACGCAGACGATATGAAAATCTTTAGATATATATCTTCTTCCTCAGACAGCCTACCACTGCAGGAAGATCTTGCCAGATTTTGTAGTTGGTGTCAGAAGAATCTTTTTGAGCTTAACGTCAATAAATGTTAGGCTATAACGTATTCCCGTAAGCAGCCCCCTACTTCACCTCGCAGCTATCTAATCTTTAATCTTCCTGTTCCCTTAGTGAATGAGTTGCGTGATTTAGGTGTGATAAGGAACTCAATTTCCGTTCTCACATTGATAATATAATAAAGAAAGCCAACTCTGCCCTTGGCTTCATCAAGCGCTGGTCTAAGGAGTTTTCCAATCCTTATGTTACCAAATCTCTTTACATAACCTTTGTTAGGCCTCTTCTTGAATATGCAAGCCAAGTTTGGTCACCCTACTACAGAACACACATCCTCGGATTAGAAGCTGTTCAACGCAGGTTTTTACGATTCGCTTTACGTGGTCCATCCCAGGGAAGGATGATAGCCAAAACTTACCACCTTATACTGACCGGCTGAAACTTATAAATATACAACCCCTTTCTATGCGTCAAAAAATTGCCGACATTCTCTTTATTCATCAAATTTAAGGTGGTAATCTCGATTGTCCTTCCTTACTTTGACTTATTTCTTTTAATACCAACCCACGCAATCTTAGGTCTGTGCCACTTTTCCGGCTCAATCTTCACCGAACGAATTACGGACACTTGGAGCCAATGTCTAGAATGCTTCGTGAAGTTAACGATATTCTGCCTCTCTTCGACTACCATCTCACCAAATTCTCTCTTAAAAACACTCTTATTTCCACCTATGCCTCACATCCTAACTTTTTTTTAACCGCTCCCACCCTTTAGTTTTTATCTTTAGTTTTAAGTGAAAATTGTAAGTTCTAAGAATTAGCTTGCAATAAGCATTAATAAATCTGTCCGGGGTTGACCCGGACCGCAAATCAAAATTATAATCTCTTGAATATACGCAACTTCAGTAACGGTAAAGGATCCCGGCACGAACAAGTTTGTTCGTATGTGCTATATAAAATCTGCTAAAAAAAAAAAATTCACATGCGAATGTCTAGCTATTAAGCAACAACTTACAAATTTAACACCACTACTAATGGTTTTCTTCTTATTTTAATTACATATAGTATAAAACATCTAATCGCTTGTTGGGTTGGCTAAATTTGTGAATCTTAGAATCATTCTATTTTGGATCATCTCATTAGAGCAAGGTCCATCCAGAACTGTAGCCCCACCTAAAGTAAGTAAGTAAGATGTTTTGTTTACTGTATGAATCGATTACATTATTTTTTTCATTTTATCAAAAATATACTGGCTCAGCTGCATAGTGCGAAACAAATCAATTGAATACACCAAAAAAGTCCCAAATTCCCAATTCATTTATTTGTTATAACTTGTTGCCTTGTCTTATGTTATAGAGAAGAAACATGTATGTAAATCATATTTTCTCTTGTTGCATTTCTCCACGGCAGTCTTGATTTTCCGACTTGGATGTTAGGTTTAAATTTCCGCTGCTGAAAAGCATTCCGTCTCCATATATTCCATTTAATTAATAACTTATCAAATGAACGTCAAAATACAACTATTTTCTGGTTTTCCCCCTCCTCATTTTGTAGCAGCCACGAGATCGTAGGTGCGCTATTAAATTAAGAGAAGTTACCCTCAACTGGACGGCGTGAAACAATAAACGGAAGTAAGGAGTTGCGACGAATTAAAAACTGATTTAAAAGTCAGTTGACTATCAAGCGCTTGAAAGGGACGAAATAAAAAGGAAGAAGGTAAATTAAAGTATTAGTTGCCAAAAACGATTGTGTTTGAAAGTTATAGATAAAGGGGTTTCAAACAACAATATTGGTGACCCCGCACGTCGTAGTAAAAATTAGTTAATTTTACAGAGATAATTTTGTTCTCAACAAACGAGGCAACATAACCTCAATCATTCAGTCAATAGTAAATCATACTGCCTCATTCATAATAAAACTGGCACTAACGCCGCAAAATCGTACATAGGCAGGACCATCCACCCTCTTTTTATCAAAGCATCAATCGTCCTCAAATCACCAATTATATCACAATTGGTTCCAGCATATATTAACTTCAAAACGCCATATGCTTTACATCTAACAGCAGAACCACCATCTATGTAAATATCATCAACATCTGACAATATCTTCTCAGCACCACCATCATTATAACAGTTATTGTAACAACATCATACAAAATATTTAACAAGTATCGTAGATCTGTTTATATTACTAACTACTTTGAAATTTATATGTATATGTATATTGTACCCATATATGTAGACATTAACTTTAAATATTTTGTAAGCCGAATGCCTTTCTCCCTTTCTCGAGCTGCGATAGCATTATCAAAAATGGTAGACGGACAGCTTTCGGAGGCTTACGCCCTCCCCATCTGACCAGTACCGCAGCCGGTACTAGCAGAAATTGCTCATTCGCTCGCGCCTGACTCCGAATTCTCTGGGGCAGTTCACGCAGTGGCTATCAAGCTCCTAGAATTTTTGACAATTCGCAATATGAAATATAACGGTTGATCAGGTTTATCATTTTAATAGATACCGGTTCCGATGTCTCAGCTACTCCGGAGTCGCACTTCTAGGTCCAATTCACAAGACCAGACAAATTCATCACTGCAGCCAATGGTTCGTCTATTAAAGTCATCGGTACAAAATATCTATATGCAAGTCTAAGGTTCAGACACGCATTTAATCACATCTTTATGATAGCATCCGTCACTTAACCGATCATTGGTGCTAACTTTTGACGAAAAACCGATCTTATAAATATAATAATAATGTTATAATGCGAAGAATTCAAAACCCTATGACGAACTCAACTATTACTGGCATACCATGTCAAAAATGTGTGACAAGCCGAAGATTTGTTGTCATAGAGCAGAAACATAATTCCATTTTACTAAACTTTGGTTTCTTAATGGAACCACCAGACTTAAATTTCTCCGTCAAACATATGGTAGTTCATCAGATTTTAACAAAGGGTCCCCTGCCACACACTCGCCCGAGACGCTTAAATGAAACCAACATGAAAATTGCAAAGGACGAATTCGAGTACATAGTTCTGATTGGGATTTGTTAGCCATCTTCATCTCCATGTGCATCTCCGCTACATATGGCCCCTAAGCGAGAAGCAAATGACTGGAGACCTGGTGGCGACTACCGTATGTTAAATACAATTAAATTCTCGGACCGATACCCGCTTTCACACATATAGTACATGACTTCACTACAATCCTTCATGGATGTACAGTTTTCTCGAAAAAGGATCTCATTTGGGCTTATCACCCCATATACCAATGACGCAAGAAACATCCATAAGACAGCAGTCACCACCCCTTTCGGGTCATTAGAGTTTACTCGTATGTCATTTGGGTTACGAAATGCAACAAAAAAGCTAGAGTTGCTAGCTTTTTAGATAGCAATACTGCATTTTAGAAAAACTGTCTGCTTACGGGCCACAAACAAACAACACCGCTTACGACAAAAACCAAGCGTAGTCCTGGACAAGAATGCCAATTTGACCACATAGCATAATTTACAAGTGACATACGATATGTCAAGGGTTCGTTGAACATCGTCGCCGACATCCTTTCTCGTCCAGATGCCGATTCACTTGAATTAATCGTACCAAGAATCGACAAATTAACCGAAGTCCAAGTCGCGGAGGAAGAATTCGTTCAACTCATTCGCCATCCTCCTTCCAATTCCAGTGTGAAACTTTAGCCATTGAAAGTACAGTACCTGCTTCCAAAAAAACCTCGTGGTCTGAAATATGTACGGACAATAACAGGCCATATGTCCTGCAACACGAACGTAAGGCCTTATTTCACGAAATTAATTCACTTGCACTTCCGGGAATCCGGGCAACACGGAAGAAAATCGGTAGAATGTACTTCTGGCCAAAAATGAACCATGCTATAAACTCATGGGCAAACAATTGTCTTTCACGGCAGAAAGAAAAAGTGCATAGGCGCATCAAATCACCGCCGGATCAAACGAAAATCCCTACAGGTAGATTTCAGCACATTCACCTGGACATAGTCAGTCAATTTCCTTTGCTCAACGACTTCAAATACTTACTCACAATCGTGGACAGATTCTCCAGGTGACCAGAGGCCTACCCAATGCGGAATATTAGTAAGGAACCTATCGCTAAGACTTGCGTCAACGAACATGTGTCTCGATTCGGAAGGCCGAATGTAATAACTACAGACCAAGGCTCACAACTTGAGTCTAGGCTTTTCAAGGAACTAACCAAGTTCCTAGGCACAACGCATTCGCACTACGGCCTACCACCTACGGGCTAATGACATGGTGAAAAGATTTCATCGACAGCTAAAATCTTCCTACGAGGTTCTGGAAACAAAGTAAACTGGTCACAGGCAATCCCTCTTATTTGTCTGGGTATCCGAACTACCACCAAAGAGGATACAAAACACACACCGTCTGAACTCCTTTGCGGAGGGAATATCAGAGGTCAAAAGTTTTTATCATAATATCCCGAAAGAAATATTACAAATCAGAAAAAAACTGCGAACTCCCATCCATTTTCCAGAAACATTACACAATTTCAACCAGGGTTTGGTAAGAAGCGCTAAAGCTAAAAAATCATTACAATTTCCCTACCAGAGTCCTTTTACAGTAGTTAAAAACTACGTAAACTATACGTAATTGAAAAAAAACGGAAAACCATTATCTATTTCAATTGACAGAATCAAACGTTTTAACGACACTAATATCTGTGGAAGAGGGGTGATGTAGTGGCCACGAGATCGTAGGTGGCGCTATTAAATTAAGGGAAGGTACCATCAAATACAGGGCGCAAAACAATAAACAAAAGAAAGGAGTTGGGACGAATTTAAAACTTACATGTCTAAAGAGTTACTTGACGATCAAACGATTGAAAGGGAGGAAATAAAAAAGACAATAAATTGAATTTTAAGTTGTTAAGAAATAATAAAGTGTTAAAAAGCTCAAAACGATTGTGTTTGAAATTTGTAGATTAAAGGGTTTCAAACAACAATACTTTCTTGTAAGAGCTCACAGTAATCCATGTTTTGTGTTCAATAATCAGTTTTCTGATCATCAGTCCCTAGTTTTATATACGCTTACACGCTTACATGTGGCTCAGATATGAATGAATACTCTTATATGAATATAAATATGTGTATATCCTACTTTTATTTTCTTCTCTTATCTTGGGTGTTAATTTGTCTGAATTTTTAAATTAAGCACAGTAACTGCTCTTAACACCATTTGAAAAAAAAACGGTAAGATGTGGCAAAAATGTACAAATTTTCATTTAAATAAGAGTTTTGTGGTTGAAGAAGAACTGTGCGGGTTGGTCAGCGATATCAACCTAGTTTTTTGCAGGAGCACGGTCTGACTTGATAATATGATGCTCTGGGACAGCGATTTTGTAGCCAAAAGATTTTCTGAATCCAATTCAGAGCGAAGGTGATACGTCGTCTTCAATCAATTAATAAATGAAAGCAGTATCTCTATGTGAATCACTTTATTTCTTTATTTTTCGCTCCCAAAACGTTAAGGTTTACCCGGTAAATTTTTGTAATTAATGTTAAGTCTTAAAAATGCACTATAGTATACATTTGTATAACATATTTGTATAGTCCATGTGAATTAATATTATAGTAAAATAAAACACGAATAAAAATTGCTTATGACATACCGATATAAAAAGCAATGTATCCATTTTTTTATTAAAAAACAATTTTACTATGACGAGGACTTTTTCACGGGCTTAATCCACAAAGAAATCTTTGAGTTAAAGGTATTCTCGTTACTATCTGTTGGCACACCCTTTTTATCAACTCTAATATTTTTTTTAAACGCTGCAGTTGTTTCTTTCCGTTTTTCCACGTGACCTTTGGCCACCTGACTAGGGAATATATGAAAGTAGAAAAAATTGGTTTTTCCGCGCCACAGTTCATAGCAAATTCAATTTAACTGCTGCACAAATCATTCTAAAACTTTAAGAATTCTGCTCAAATGACATTTTAAAGATAGAAAGTCTCCAGGCTACAAATTACAGTCACGAAAAACATGATTAAATGTTAGGTTCAGCTAAGAGAGCCAGTATTGTAGGAAGAAACTTAATTAAGCTAGTTTTTGAACGTTCGTTGTTTAGCGCTTACGAGTATGAACGTACTTTTGAATCAACATAAATAAAAAGTTCATTCAAAATTCAATCGTTGTTAAAACTCCTTAAAATCGTGAATTTTAATCAAATAAAGCAATACATGAGGCATAATACATCCCATATATATTTCCAAAGTATGAATTAGTATTTATGTCGTTTCTTTTCCTTATTAAATTGTCACCTTATCGTAGACATATTTTTAATTTTTTAAATATTTCTGCTGCAGAATTTTATGTTTGCGTACTATTCTCGTTCATGATAATGCTTTATTTTACTTTTACACGTATATGCATATGTATACTTTTAACTTATATTAAACTAAGTTCTACGCCTTTAAACACATATACATTTTCAAAAACATTTTCTTTCGGCTAACATATATTTAGATATCGCCTACATTTGTAAAAATACGAGTATACAGGAACTTGTTTTATTACCACTTGGTGCTTTAAGAAACGAGTTAGATGTAAATTCAATTTCCATTTCAATTTTCATGATAGGTGTGTGCTTATGTACACGGATATAGTCGTAAACTGAGTGAGCGACAATACAAAATTTTTAAAAGATTATTTCCGCTGCGACGTCTCACATATACATGCATGCGTTACTATATAAAACACTCCGGATGTTCTAATTAAACTTTGGTTTACTCTTGACTGGCATTAAGATATAAATTTATATAGAACATATAGACATATTTATCTAGTATGCGTGTTTAACTGAAGAATTTATTAGTTCAGTATTTGTTCATTGTTTTCAATGTTTGCTCCGGATATTCAATATATTTATTTAGAGTGATTGTGCAAACATATTATAACTATATGGTTTCGATTTTTATTAAATCGTTAATTAAGGGGACAATTGTGCTGGGAGTAGTACGAATAAAATGAGGAAGTATATTACGTTATATATATATATCTTCACTGTGTTAAAAATTATTGTAGAATATTTCAAAAAGACTACTGATACAACTTGTATTTCCTTTTATGTGTACATAAATGGCTCGTTTTGGGCAAGTAATTTGTTTGCTGATGAAATATTAACATGCTATTACATTGGTATAAACATACACATATATTTATTATCCCTTCGGCAACTGTGATACCATTGTTTTGTAGCCATTTCTCAGGTGAGAATTTATAATATGAAAATCATAGATATAATTTTTTTCTTTTCGCCCCTTGCCGTTCATTCTAAATATATATTATTATCATACGATTCTTATAGCCGATTCTAAGTTCGGTTTTATGTTGTAATTAAAGTTCTTTAAATAAGATTCTTGAATATAAAACTCATAATCTACGCTCGCGTTAAGAATCAAAAAATCTTATGTGAGCCTTGCCACGAAATGCACTTTTATAATAAATTTTATGACTCAGAACTGTTTGTGGTCTTCTTTGAAAATGAATTTGGTATTATACACTTTGCTATTATGAATATAATGAGACTTCATGTACGCATGTTTCTAGTAGTAGTTTCTAGTTTTAAAGGAAGAATGCAGCTAGTTTTCAAACGGAAGTTGGTACCATAGAAAAATCTGCATAAATTGCGTAATCACACTCATGAGGTAACAGCTTTCGCAGAAATAGCGGTGAGGATGGCACTAAAAACAGCCCCACAAATGCCCCGCATATATGGCTTAAGCCCCATATTAACCGCCATACAAGAATAATCACCCACCATTGAAACTAGAAACCCTGGCATTATATTTATGTTTGACAAAAAAAAAATGCTCTAGCGTCACAAAAGGGTTGATATAAAACGTAAGATTTCTAAAACAAAGTAAAATCGTGTTATGAAATGTACTCGTTAATATTCTCAAATGAAATAAAATCATAGATATTAATTAGTTAACCAAAAGAAAAAAATCGTATGGCTTTAATCGAGCGAACACAGTGTCCAGTTGAAATTTGAAATCTCGATATTATTCGAACGCAGTAAATTACACTTAGAAGAGTCAAAGTTTGACGGATTAAGTAAGCTGTTGCTCCATCTTGAAATCACAATTCTGGATTATTTTCCTCCACTGGCCCTTAAAATTTTTAATCATTGCAATGAGACGCACAATAGTCTCATATTCTGCAGTTTGGTTTATTCACGTAACCATTTAAGTGAAAATGGGCCTCATTGGTCATTATAAAGTTCTGAATAAACCCGTTGTTCTCTGGAAACAACTCTTGAAAACTCCGAGCATATTCAATGCATATTTGTGGATCATCTTGTTTTGACTTGTATACCAATTTCCGTAAAATTCCTTGCAAAGACCGACTTCTTGCATTTGCAATTTTTCATAGCAGAAAAAGCTCTACTATATAACATACCACCTTGATTGCAACATATTGTCATTGATTTATCGTCTCTTTAGATTTCGCTAAGGTATTTTGTTCGTCTCTATATCGCCTGTGTTTGGCGATAAATGGATGATGATTGCACTGCCATGAGCATTGTCGCTTGGTGGTCATTTCTTGTATCTAGAGAAGGTTTTCTTGCGGAGTTACATGTGGCGATCGCAGTAAAACTTTACTATATCGGTTTATACTTGACTAGCAAATTATTAATCGACACATTTTTAACCTGGTCTTGCTAGGTGAAAATTTGATATAAAGAAGCTTTTGTGCATACTTTGTATCAAAATTAAAGTGGAAATGATTTGAGCCAATAAGATTGTTAAAAAATAACTGTAGGTATTCAAGAAATATTTACAAAGACATTTTTAGTCGTCACACCTAAAGTTGGCGCAGTTTAGTTGGTCCCCTTTCTCGAACACTGGAAAAGGCTCCACTGTCAGACAAACTTACCATTGATCACATCATAGACGTGAAATAAATGTATGTTCTCAAGAAAGTCTCCCGCTGCTTTATCCTTAGCCCAAACCTGTTTTCAGATTCTCTCTCCATCGATAAAGTTTCAATGAACAGCTGAATTTCCTGTATTGGAAACTGACTCTATAGAATGCCAGCCATGCTTCTTACAAGTTTTTTGATGATTCCGCATTTCGCTTTCTTTCTTTGTCAGGTGGAGTGAGGTAACCATTTACTAGTTAAATTGGTATTCGGCTTCACAGTTAGACAGCTGTCCCAAGTTTATTTTCAGTCCCCGTGATGCGTAGGCTGTAGCTTTCAATTTTACTACTCAAAATGTCTTTGAAATGTTTGTAGTTTTTGCATTAGAATCACCGAAAATGATTGCACAATCTTTCCTTCTTTAAGGTGGTGCTACAGTCCTAAGTGAGCAGGAACTAAGTCATAATAAGGTTTCTATGAAAAAGTAGTCGTAAATTATTAAATCTTTAAATTCAGAGGTAGAAAAAAGAAGAAAACAGAAAATCCAAAAGCATTTTCTCTATGAGATTGGCGTCTATGTTAAAAGACCAAAACAAACATTTAGAAATGCTTACGACGGAAATACTTCGATGATATTTTTTTTATAAATCGGAGGTAACAGCTAGTATAACTGTTTTGAATTGTAGGGAAGGAATTAACACTGCTAAGAAACCAGCAGAATCATTTAAACAGAAATATCCCAGAAAGCAACTCACACATACTTTCATAAGATTTTGGATCATAGTTAAAATATAACCGAGTATCAATCACTAACTCTTGGAGAATCGTCAGAAGAAGCTCAGTAATCCGAAAATAAAGACTACATGAAAAATAGATATCAAAATACATGCAACCGATTAAGTTACACATTATTACGGTTGTTGATGAACGTTTCTAAGAAATCCGACTTTTTTATTTTTAGATCATTTACATTTTTCTCAACTGTTTGATTTGAAATGGATCACTGAAATATTTTTCTGCCTTTAACCTCTTCAGACCGTGGGCACGCATTGTGTATCTTAGTCCGGTATTACACGGTGACTTCTGAGTCATGAATCTTTTTGGAAGTTCTCTTTTAATTTTCTATTCTGTGAGGCGCGTGCTATTACACTTTTGAGTACACGACTCCTTTTGACAACTCTCTTTTATTTCTTCTTTCGCTTTAAGCACGAACGATTCGCTCTCTCAAAAAAATTTTTGAATTTTTCCCTGACTCCTTTGACCAAAAAATTTCTTCCGTTTTTTTTGCGAACCACCCTTCATGAAGAACGAATAAAAATAAAGCAACTTAGAAAAATAACGAACAAGGAGAGAAGAAAACTTAAAAAGAGTCATTGAAATTTTGTCCGACGACTCACAAGGTTGGTTATTTTTTATCTCATCTTCTTTCTCTTTTGGACTTGTGTGAGTCGTGACTCAAAAGTCACCGTGTAAAACCGGACTTATCTTTTTTTTAATCATTACTAGGAGTAACAGCTTGTAATCACTAGATGTACTTGAATGACTCCCTTGAATTACATATTTTTGAATTACATCCGAAATTGGCTGTGCCAACAACCATGTTATGCCAAAAAAATTTTTATTTGAATTTGACAGTTGTAAACATTTTCTGGAAAGCGATGCTCACGAACTTTGAAGATGACTTCACGTGGACCTGATATTGCAGATGATATGCTAATTTCTCAGGGCAGTTCAGGTATGAACGTTGTATACTCTTTTTTTGAATATTTGGGTTTAGATTTTTGGAAACTTGTAGCAGAACAGCACAAAAACGGGAGTTAAAATCAATAAATACAAATATTCGCAAGCGAGAATCTATTGGAATAGAGATCTTTGTGTACCAGTTATCAGCGAAACAATTAGTCGGGAATAATTTTTTTAATTCTGTAATTATATCCACTTCGTAGACAAACATCATCTAAATGCTGATGACAAACTGTGGAAATTAAGGCCTCTAACAGACCCCATTTTGAAAAAATACCAGAGCTTGCCACGATCCAAAAATATAGCAATAGACAAACAAAATTATCCCATTTCCTGGTAGATGTGAGTACCGCCAATGTGTTCCAGCCAAACTCAATCCACTTGGACTAAAGAATTTCGTGTTGGCTGCCCGAGACGGGCTGGTACTGGATTTACCTCAAGATGTAATGAAAAATCTTGGACTGGGGGCGGGTATAGTAGAAAAACTATCCCGGACAGTTGAAACCAGCTGTGTTTTGTAAACAGATATGATGAAAAAGTAAGGAGCGATGAAAATGTATGTGTTGTAAGGTGGATGGATACAAAGGCTGTGACAATGCTATCCATTTGTTCCGGAAGTAGTCCTGGAGATACTTACAAACGTTGGTGTAAACAACAGAACCGAAAAATTGACATAGATCGTCCAGCGGTAATCAGATATTATAACACGTGCATGGGTGGTATTGATTTATGCGGCAGACTTATTGCTTAATACCGAACTTCAATGCGGAAACAAAACTGGACAGTGAGAACTTTCTGCCATTTTCTCGATGTGGTTGTTGTGAACTGCTGGGTGGTGAACACACGCTGTTTCACTGAAGAGGACATACAACGTAAGGACAAATTGGGCTCGCTCCAGTACAGGCTAAATCTGGCTTAGGCAATGATGAAGTATGATGAGGGGAGGGTTAATCCTAATTTTCTGTTTCCTGGATCAAGATATTGCCCCAGTTCTAATACTTCGGTTAGATCCAACTCGAATCCTGGAGACGACGGACTACAATGCTCGAATGAATATCCTGTAAAAAAACACCGATCACTGGTGCAACAACCACAACCTGAAATAAGGCTTGACAATGTGGGTCATCTGCCGCGATTTGTAGACAAAAAACTTTCTCTAAATGTCGCCATCCGATGTATTCCTCACGCTGCCGCAGCATGTGTGTGAAATATTTATCTATGCATTTTAAAAAATAACTGTTAAAACCCAAGGTACACATAGCGTAACGTATACAGTTATTGACATAGCAAAATTTCAATACAATTATTGACATCCTCTTCAAACACAAAGCCTCACTGGTTTAAATGCGGAGCAATTCCAGTAACGGCTTTTTTAAATCGTTTACTCTTCTTCTCTCTACACTCGTGCGTTATTGCGCTGTGAGAGACTGTTAGTGTAGTGCAAAATTTCAGTGAGTTACCATCAGTGATTCGTGGCTCTTAAATCGTGCGCAGAAACAAGAACAATACGTTAAGGAACTGAAAAAATAAATGACTTTATATGATTTATTTTATACAATCAGGATCAAATTTTTCATTTCTTGCAAATGATCATGCTTTCACCAATGATCTTTTATATATAATTTTTTTTTTCTGCTGATATTTAATTAAATAAATGGGGTGTCAACTTTTGTATTAGTATTTGCTCAATTCCTTTTATTGACATCATGGTGTCAATAATTGCCTTCTATGGGAATACAAAAGTTGACACCGTGTCTATAATTATGCTGTTGGATGGTGTCAGTTATAGTTTTTTTCTCTAAATAAATATTTAGGTGAAAAAATGCCTTAATGCAACCACATATACCTTGAAAATTACCTTCAAAAAGCTCTTTAAAGTGTCAGGACGCAAGCTATGTCGAAAAAGGCAGCAGCCAAATTTTATGGGGTCCCTCGAACAACGCTTAAATTTCCATTAAGCAAAAAATTTATTAAAACAAGTCCAGGTCTTCGACAGTTTTAACTGCCGTCGAAGAAGAAGCCTTGGAGGAATGGATAACCACATCCCAGTGAAAAGGTTTTCCTAAAAGAAAAGAGGATGTGCTCCATGCCGTTAAAGAGTTTCTCGATGGAGACAAACGGGACCATCCATTTGGGCCAGAAAGCAGAAAAATTTGTAAACTAAATGAATATCACTTTAATAAACTTGAAATATAAAAAAAATGTTTAAAGCTACGCTTTTTAATTTTAAATCGCTGCATTGTAATATACATTTTTGCTCTAAGATAAACTAAATAGCTAATTTTGTTTTTCTTTTTTCCTGCCGTGTAAAACTTTTAAAGATATGTCAATAACTATATCATTAGATTGTGTCAATAGCTGTGTATAAATGTACACCATTGTACTTTTACGTGGTGTCAACAATTGTAAATGGGTGTCAATTAATATACAATTTTATAAGCCCTTCGAAATATTGTGATTAAACTTTGTTTTGTCAATTTTCCTGAATTTATATAAAAACTAAATGAATTCTAATAATATAACATATTTCGAAATCCCAAGAGTTTTCAAAGTTCTCTAGGAAATAATTTTTTACGGCGATTTAAAGATAAAAAATTCTTGTGAGTGTCAATAACTGTATCGGTTACGCTATGTACACCATGTTTTTATTAATACTTACAATTTAAATAAAACTACGAAAAAATCATGTTTTCACTTATACCCTAATAACTATATGAAACTATCTAGATATGTAATTTTTGCAAGCAAAAAATCAAAATGAGCTACTGTGTGACAATCAAGAAAGGAGCAAAACTGATACAAAGATTACGGAAAGCACACGATTTAATTGTAGAAGGGTACAACTCTAGAAATAATCGTAGTGACATGTTATGTAACACACAACAGGAACCTGCAGATACTAAATTTACTTTAAGTGGCGCTACAGTCCGGGGTGGATCTGGGCCTCAGTCAACAAGTTTCTCCAGCCAGCACGATCCCTGGCTAGCTGCCTCTGGTTTCGCTCACCAAGTTGGCTGAGGTCCCCTTCCACTTGCATGCGCCGTTCCTCAGGAGTGGATTCGAAGACTTTTCGGACCGGAACAGTGGTGTCCATACGCTCTACATGACCCAGCCATCACAGTCTTTGAATCTTCACTCTTCTGGTTAGGTCGATGTCGCTTTACAGTCCATAGAGTTCATTGTTGTAACTCCTCCTCCATTCTCCTTCAAAGCAGACGGGACCGAAGCTCGCTCGAAGAATTTTTCTCTCGAAGCAATCCAGAACATCCTCATCTATTTTTGATAATGTCCATGCCTCTGCCCCATAGAGCAGGCCCGAGATTATTAAGGTCTTATAAAGGGTGACTTTTGTTGTCCGAGAGAGGGCTTTGCTACTCAATTGCCTTCTTAGCCCTAAGAAACAGCGGATGGCAAGAGTTATTCTTCGCTTGATCTCAGCGATGGCGTCGTTGTCTATATTAATAGCAGAGTCTAGGTAGCCAAAGACCTTAACTTCCTTAAAGTTATATCTGTCGTGGGTGACGTTCTGCCCGAGACGTCGGTGTGAGTTGTCCTTTTTGCTTGATAGCATATACTTGGTCTTGCCCTCATTGACCGCTAAGCCCATTTTCGCCACTTCCGTCTCAATACTCGCGGAAGCGCCACTGACATCACGCTGCTTTCTCCCGATTATGTCAATATCGTCGGCTTATGCAAATAGATGGACGGACTTTTGAAAGATAGTGCCTCTTGTGTTTGCTCGTAAGTTTTGCACTATTCTTTCAAGTATGATATTGAAAAAATCGCATGACAGCGCATCGCCTTGTCTTAATCCTTTCGGTGAGATCCTTCGTTGAGATCTTTACCGACCTTGAAGGAGCAGCGTGCATACTTCATCGTCATTCTGCACAGACGGACGAGTTTAGCAGGGATGCCGAAACAAAACATTGCTCTGTATAGCTCGTCTCCATAGATGCTGTCATACGCCGCCTTAAAATCGATGAACAGGTGGTGTGTATCGATCTGTAGCTCATGGGTCTTCTCCAAGACCTGCCATAGTGTGAATATTTGGTCGATGGTGGAGTTTCCTGGCCTGAGGCCAGACTGATATGGACCTATCAGGTTGTTGACGAACGGCTTAAAGTGTTCATACAATACGTCAGATAAGATCTTGTATGCGATGTTAAGGAGACTAATGCCGCTGTAGTTGGCGCAGTTCAGAGGGTCTCCTTTTTTGAGAATCGGACATACAATGCTAAGATTCCATTCATCGGGCATACTTACGTCCGACCATATTTTACAGATGAGTTGGTGTATGATCCTCACCAAGTCATCGCCTGCAGCTTTGAAGAGCTCGGCAGTCAGTCCGTCCGCTCCAGCAGCTTTGTTGGACTTAAGCTTCGATATAGCTATCTTCACTTCATCCAGGTCGGGTGGACGGAGTTGTTGATCATCATCGTCCAGGTTGAAAGGTTGATTCGGTTGATTCTGCCTGACAGCTGTATTTGGCTCGTCATCGCCCTTGTACAGTCTGCAGAAATGGTCTTTGCACATCCTCAGCATCCACTGCGATTCTACCGCGATGTTCCCTTGTTCATCTCTACAGGCTTCGGTTCGGGGTTTGATTCCGTGGCATGTTATTTTTACCTTTTGGTAAAGCTTCCGGATCTCATCCCTGAAGTAGCAACTCCCAATTTCATCAACCGCGCGCTTCTCATGCTCTTTCTTCTTCCTCCTGAAAAGCCGGTGTTCGTCTCTCCTCTTCCGCTCAAAGAGCTCATGAGCAGCTCTGGTCCTTCTAAGCAGCGCCGCTTTATATGCACCTTGCTTAGCTGCATGTACTTGTCGGCATTCATCATCGAACCAGGGGTTTCGTTGTGGTTGACAAGTGAAACCCAGCACATCAGAAGCGACATCTCTGATGGCGTTTTTGCAATGTGTTTCCAATGGTCTTCGATGCTTGATGCTGGCGGTATTGGACCTCTTAAGAGATTAAGAGACACTCGATCGAAAAAGGGCTTGGCGATATCTTGCGATTGTAGCCGTCTGCTGTCGGATTTCCTCACAGCATTAG
The DNA here is from genome assembly GCA_928272305.1 of Volucella inflata. Lineage (NCBI taxonomy): Eukaryota > Metazoa > Arthropoda > Insecta > Diptera > Syrphidae > Volucella > Volucella inflata. Next base: position 114,067,108 of record OV743716.1, on the reverse strand, counting down.
CTTGTCTTGGCGAAGTTTGGGACATCCGCAACCATACTTTGGCTACAACAAGGTAATGATCACAGTCGATGTTGGCTCCTCGGAACGTACGGACATCCATAATACTGGAGGAGTGTCTTGCGTCGATACCAATGTGATTAATCTGGTTGACTGTTGATTGATCAAGAGCTCTCCAAGTCCCCTCGTGTATGTCGAGATGTGAGAACCGCGTGCTAGCTACGACAATGTTTCGCTTCGTCGCAAAGTCGATTAGCCTGAATCCGTTATCGGAGGTGTTGTTATGCAGGCTATATTTTCCGATTGTTCCACCAAAGATACCCTCTCTTCCTAGCTTTGCATCACTGAGGACAATTTTAATGTCATAGCTAGGGCATTGCTCGTAGGACTTGTTAAGGAGCTCATAGAAGGCATCCTGGGTGTCGTCATCTTTCTCCTCTGTGGGGGCATGGGCGCATATAAGGCTAATGTTGGCGAATTTAGCCTTGATGCGGATTGCTTCGCTCACTTGTCGGAAGCTCAGGACTTCTTGGCTTAGTGCCTCCGACAACAAATCCACATCCAAATAAGCGCTACTTTTGCCGTCGATAGCAATTGCCGTAGTAGATGTCGCAGTTTTTCATCTTCTTTTTGTCCGGCCCATTCCATCGCATTTCTTAAATGGCGGTTATGTCTGCTTTGCAGCAGTCTAGGGTCTCCGCTAGTTGCTCGACTGCACGTGGTCTATTAAGGGACCTAACATTTCACATATCCGAGGCTTGTTGATGCTTCGTAACTTCTTTTTTTTTAAATGGCCGGGCAGTTACCCCGACGGCACAACTCCCAACCTGGAAGACCAGTTCAATCTTAAATGCCCCTAGTACGAGGGGTCCCTGACTAAGTCCTGGAAATAAAATAAAACGAACCATTCATTTTGCGCGATGGAAGTTAAGATTTCTTTCAAACTTTTCACATGAAATAATGATTATCTACGATAACTTAACTCAAGTGCAACAAGGCTAACAACCTACCTGAGAGCAACCCTCGTATGTGCAACGAGGACGAAAAAACTGTAGAGCATATCCTTCGCCAGTGTATCCTAGTAACCAAAACACTTAAGCCATACCAAGAAGCAGAGAAAATCACTGTCAGCTCACTTAAGTATATAGGCAGGATTATAAAAATTTCAGTGCTCATGTATGAGCTCTAACTTGAGGAAATCACAATAAGCCTAACCACCATAGTAATAAGGATACACCTCCCCGTTGAATTTTATCTAATCTATGACAGAGCGTTTGACATTCCTAATATTACTAGCGGACTCACTGATTTTTTGTCACCGTGATACACAGCTCGGTTTGGATTTTTGAGATACTCGTACCAGTATCAGAAGCAAATCTTTTTCTTAATTTTCAGCAGAATTTGATGGTTAACTGAATCAATTGCTTTTGAGAATAAAAAAAAAATCAAGTGACATCATAATCTTGTTAAATAGTAGAACGTACTCGTATATCATCAATATTTTTTAACGTAGTCCAGTCGTGCTTAGATCTAAAACTAGATTGGTGCTTTGCTATTAAATTGTCTAAAAGAAATCTTTACTTTTTGGCTAACAATTTTCTCAAATATTTTGCTGAGAAAAGGAATGATAGTAATTGCCTTGTAATCGGAATTATTTGGAGAGTATGAAGGAATGAGAGGTATTTTTGCCTGCCTCCATCATTTCGGGATAAAATTGGTCATTATACTATACAATAATTGGGAGAAAGAATTTGCTATACATTTAAAAAGAACAAGCTACAAAATTTCTACGAATTTCGGGTGGATCTCATCCAAACCTACAGTGTTAGGTTTTACAGAGGGTGATTTCGTCATAATCCTCTCCTAAATCTATATTGGAACCAAGAAAACATCGATCAAGTCATCGATCATTTTTAAATAGAAAATGAATGATTTGACATCATTTATGAATTGCAAAATTTACTGGGTCAAAAATACCTTATATTCCCCTTTATAATATCAACATTAAACTCACTCGTCGTACAATATATTACAAACTAACAGGAAAACAACACGAAATGGAGAAAATAAGAAACACATTTGTGTTGATATCAAAAGCATTAGTGACATTTAGCTTTAACAAACCATAAAAATATGTATAAGATGGAGGCATCCTAAAAATTATATGATATTAAATGTATGTAATGAGAAATAATGCCAAAAATGAGAACAGAGAACAAAAATAAAAATTAGAGAAGAAGATAAGAGGAAGCGTAGTTATTGCTTAAATCCTAAGGTTGTTGTTGCTGATATCTAATATTAAGCTTAAGCAAGGTTGCTTAGCGCATTGTGTCTAGGACTTCTTTACTTCTGATGAGTAGATGCCCTCCCATCACAATAACGTGACGCAAGCCTAATATAACAAAGTAGACATAATATAGTAACAGCAATTAAAAGCCTATTAGTTTATCAATAAAAATACTTTAAACATCAATAAAAAATCATTCAATCATATGCAATTAGGTTGAACAACCTAATTAACACAAAAATACGTTTTATTGTAATTTACAGTACAACGATATTAACGAGCAATCAAAGTTCTTTAATTCATATACTCGTACTATATTTTCAGTAATACTGTTTCGTTTTTTCCAATAAATACTCGTATATTCCAACTTTCCCTCTGTAACTTTTCATTATTTCCCGATCTGGTTTCAAATTTCCAAATGTTAGCTTATATACGTCAAATATTCTTTTATATGATATTTCTTTTTGCTTTCAGTTCTAAATAAATCAATTGATTAACAACCAGGTCAAAATATAAAATCTTTTCTCAAAAAGGTCTAAAAATCGTTTTATGTTTAGTGATTTCAGCAAAAATTTGTCGAAAATAATTCAATTCATAAATCATCTCCATTTCACAAAATAATGATGTTTTATGAACCATTTTCTTACACATAATGTAGGTAATGTACCTGTTCGAATTTATGAACAACTAGAAAAATGAAAATAAAATAGATTATGTTTTATAGTTTCTTAAAGTGTAACTGCAATGGAGAAGGAAATAAGAGTCAAACTATTACCACAAAAAATGTTTTCTGTTTGATTTTGCTCGTGTGATCTATATGGTGATAAAAAAAATACTGAAAATGTCTACATTAGACGAAAATAAGAGCCATATTGTTCATACAGGTATTAAAATATATTGGAGGTGCGTCATAAGTGAGTGATCAATCAATAAAAATTTGTATAAACTATTTCGCCTTTTTTTTCATCTCTATGTTGCAAGAGTAACATTGCTATATGTAAAAGATGACAGCGTTAAAGTTTCGCTGTCACTTCGTTTCAGCAGTCTTAGAAATGTTGCTCCACCTGCTGCATACACAGGGGTTTTAGCTTTTAATTTAATTAAAATTCCAATTTCTTAATATTTTGAAGGAATACCCTACAGAGCCGCCATGTTGTTTTACAAAAAAAAATATACATCTGTTTTCCCACAGGTCAAAACTGTAATTAAATGGTGTCAAGATTTGAAAATTATAGAATTATTATATCGCATACAAAAGTATTTATAAAACTTGACTCATTTTCGGGCGCTCAAACGATTTCCTAACCGCAAGTATTTGCTTACCTTTGTGGTGTTCGGGATATCCGCAACGACACCGCGATGCAGGCCTATCAGAACGTTCGGACATCCATAATACTGGAGAAAAGTCTTGCGTCGATCGCAATGTAGTCAATCTGGTTAATTAATGAGGAGGTCTTCGAGCCCTCCTGGACATTTTTAATGTAATGGCCAGGGCAGAGTTAATCACAAATTAGGGTTGAAAACACTTCACACTCAATTCCTTTTTATCTAATCTTCAAAACAGAAAACAGATTGTTCTTGTAAACAAATCTTTGAGTAGTTTAATTTCTTGTTCATATGTGGCGCTTCCCCCTATGTTTAACTTAACGCTAACCGATAAGATCATCGCATTCGCTGATGATCTGGTTCCATCGTATGCTTCTATTATAGAAACCTACCCCTTCGGGTAGGGGTTAGAATATACCCGAGCTAGGCATGCCCGTCGTAAGAGGCGACTAAAATCCACCATCTGTATGCGGAGCGCCTGGAATACACAAAAAATGCAATGAACGAAACAAAAGGTAATAATACCCCAGGTGGCAGACCAACTTTGCTGGAAAATCCACCCTCCTTAGGGGTCGGCTTGATGGATTCTGGGGCGAGCCACTTATTGCATCTTACGAGTATAAAGCCGTTCGAAAAGAGTTCGCGATTTTCGAGATCCCCTCCACCTAGATCTCACATAAAGGAAACGAACAAATATAAGAAGTCCAACTACACCCAAAGCGTCATTTTTATTTTAAATGCATTTTTATTTTCTTCAATTCAGTAACTCTTACATGCTAGACAAAAAACGCTTAAAAATTAGCTTAATTAACTTAAAATTATCTTATTCTAACTTACTGGCCCCATGCGGACACTCTAAGTTAAACCTAACAATTAAATTTTTTCTTTCGACTAACCGTACAGATTTATATATATATTTATTTTTTACATTAGAAAAAATTAAAACGAAGAAAACATATTTTTTTTAAATTTATAAACTTAGTGTATTTACATTTTTTGTTATAAAATAAAACTTAAGACTAAAAACTACGAACTACCTAAAATAAATCTTAATCTACTTAACCTACTTAAACTATCTTATTGTACAAGTATTATTTCTTTTTGGTGTGGTATGGACTACCACTTTTTTTTTTAGATAAGGTTACACATCTGATTTTTTTTTTTTTTTTTATAACTTTTATTCTTAAAACTACCTTAACCCTGCCTATCCTATGTAAGCCGGCCACGGCTAATAAAAATTAGGCTGACCAACTGTGCTCCTAATGGAGCTACCCTGCACTAGAGGAATTCGACGATGGAGCTTCCCCTTCTTCTGCAAGCCACCAAAATTCTTAGTGCTGCCGAGCAACATCCCTCATGTCGCGACTCCCTACCGACCTACTAAACCGCAGACGCTCCGCACTGCCGTGTGCGACGTCTCTGTCGTAGTTGAGTCGCCTGTCCGCAGCTGTTCGAGCGACGTGGAAGATTAACGGTACCCCTTATCTGTCCTGGATCAGACCTTTCATATCGAGGTATAGGAACGGTTCTGGAGGGATAAAGCCGTCAAAGCGAACTCTCTCATGATACAAATAATTAGAGTAGTAAGCCCCGGAGATCAGGTTGTTCGACGAGGTCATTGCTCTTGCAATGTGCCTTCGAGAAAACTTAATAACAAAATTGCCCACTCGTATTATGTTCGCCCTATTGTACAAGACCTTATTAGGATAGAATTTTATGTACTTAGACCCTGGTGTTCTGTATGAGCGAAGACAAGCCCTAAGGCAAGCCCTCTCAAACACCCGAATCTTTTCCAAAAGACTTGCTCTCACGTTGAACCACACGGACAACCAAATGTAAGCATAGGCCAAATAAGGGCCATGTAGCAGATCACCTTAACCCTCGCATCGAGTTGCCTGCTATAAAACAGTCTCTTTCTTCTTATCCTTTAATTAACCCTTTCCTCGTTATACGAACTTATGCGTAACAAGTTTCCCATTTTTACTGCATCGCTGCTGCTCCGCTTATGGGGTTTGCTAATGTCGCAGACCGCAGAACGCGTCTACATAATGCTCGGTCCTGGATCGCTTCAGTGGTTAGCCCCAGGCGTTGTTGCGCATTTGCCATCTGAGAAATCCAGGAATTCTTTTTCCGACCTCGTTTTCTTACAGTTGGAGTGACCGTAGTTGATAGTGCCTTTTTAACCGGATTTTCCGCAGATCTTCTTTGAACGTGGCAATACCAGCTTATTCTATTCGCCTCAAGCTGTTCGGTTACCGAATTCTTTATATGTAGACTTCCTCTTATACGCGTAGATCTAATGCAATCGCGTTTAGTGACTCCACTGGACATCCTTAACATTTTCATTTCCGCTGCCGTCATTTTATTTTTAAACGCTTCGTACATTGTCCAGCACTGTGAGCCGTATAAGTGCTGGTCTAACAACCGTGGTGTAGAGTTTCCCCTTTAATTTAAGTGGAAATTTTCGGTCGCAAAAGATTCCCGAATTTTCCCGCCATTTCATCCACCCCACACTCACTCTGTGGTTTACGTCGTCGTCACATTTCGCTTCCATGTTAACGATTGATCCTAAGTACTTAAAGATAGTGCTTTTCGGAAGAACTATTCCGTCTAACATTATATCCGGAACAGGTCGCAACGGATGTGCAAATGGGCACGTCAAATGCTCCGTCTTTGAACGACTTATTTTAAACCCGTTTCTCTCTAGCACATTTCTCCATGAATCTAAGGCGTTCTGTAAATCTTCGACGGTATCGCTAAGTATAACTGCGTCGTCAGCGAAGAGAATTGGCGTTACATTTTCTTCGCGCATGCAGTCTTTTAAAAGATAGTCGAATACTACGTTAAAGAGGAAAGGGCTAAGTACGCTTCCTTGATGGACTCCGACGTTAACTGGAAATTCTCTCGTTAGTCCAGCAGAGCTTTTAACCGCAGTTTTCACGTTTCCGTACATGTCTCGTATTATTCTAACATACGTTTCCGGTACGTTTTGAGACCTCAGCGCGGCCCATATGAGATCCCTAGGCACTCGATCGAATGCTTTCTCGAGGTCGATGAATACCATGTGTAAATCCTTAGACGAATCTCGGTGCTTTTCCATTATAATGGATAATGGATAATGTGCATTATTCATTGCATTGTTAAACAGGGTGGTATAAATGTCCACCGCTTCTAGTTAGAGATTTCGAAGCACAATGTTCGGTATTCCATCGGTTCCCACTGCTTTCTTACTTCTAATTGTATCGAAGATCGTTTGAAGCTCTTCCTTCGAAATGAACGGGGGTTGTCCCCTTTTATTGGCGATGACATTATTTGCCATATTCTCGTCACTGAACTGGGTGAAACCCGAGTTCTCGATTCGCCAGTTCACTATTTCATTTTGAAGGTAGAAATTATGCACAAGGACTCGATCTTCCAGGTCGTGGTTAGGACCAATGATGTCATATGTCTTGTACACTTCCTGGAAAGTCGCTCCAATAGCCTCGACCTTCTCTTGCGGATCTTCTATCACAAAGAAGTTGTCATCATCAACAGCCTCATTTGGATCTATGCCTGCTGTTGAAAGTATGCGTTCGTTGTCAGTCGTGCGGGCGATTTTTAGACATGAAAGGTCGTCTTGATCTTTCCTCCGAAATATTTTATTTATTTGCGGGAACATATTCTTGTTGCTGGTGTTTACAGCCCGAATTTTATTGTTCCAATACAAACTTACAGAAGACCTGTAATTTTCTTTTATTAATGTTTGGAGGTTTTTGATCGACGACTTTAATGTCAAAATCTCCGGGTTGTGTCTGTCAGTAAACTGTCTGTACAAGGTTTTGAGTCTTGACAGCAGTCTACTTTTATGTCGTGCAGTGCGTCTATAGTTGAATTGCGGAACAAGCCTTCGTTGTCTGTGTATTGATGCCGAGGTATCGTTGTGTCCATTGTTCGTTTAATTGTCTCGTCCATTAGTTTTAGATACCTGTCAATCTCCTCGTTTGACAGATTTCTGTTGGACGGTGGGTAGAGCGAATTCGAGGAGATTGCTCTAGTCAGTGTCCTGGAGAAGTGTGTCCAACGCACTCTACTATAGTTGTAGGAATGCCTTTAAACATACTCATCCAATTCCGCATTTTCGTTCGGAATGGTTATTTCGGTACTAAGACCGCAATGGTCACTGTCATACACAAAAGTGCGAAGACAGTTTACAGTTTGTTGGTTCGTACCTGCCAGTTGTATTCGTGTGTCGAACAACAGGAGATCCAAATAGGAGCCGTGTCTAGGAAACGACGGACTATCCGTCGCCTTTAAGCCGTGTCGGTACATCACACTGTGCCGACCCCACCAATTGAATAGCAGGTTCCCTCTAGTGTTTGGTGTATTATTTCCCCAATCGTTATGTTTGGCGTTGAAATCTCCTCCAATTCCAGTCTCAGAAATCGAAAAAGTGTCTCGAGCTCTGAGATGAATAGGGTGGATTGAGCAGCCTTAGATGCATAAACTGACACCATGCATAACCGCTTTCCAACATTAACTGCAAGGACCTTCAGGGTTTGCTCCGCCATGTACGTACCCATTACGACTGAAGGTGCGTTAGGCTCGGCAGCAGCGCGTATATTTGATTCACCCGCGTTGCAGCTGAGCCATCTGCCCCTGGATAGAGAGCAAGATAGCTAGGATGTCATTTGCCGGTTCCGGTGCTCTAGGCGCTGGGGCCTAAGAAGCAACCTTCGCTTGCTGTGTCGTATTTCCCCTACCTGCCGCTATTTTGGCGTAGGTAACCTGGGGAGTAATGGCTGGTGTTTGTGGTAGAACAGGTGGACGCTTAACTTCCACCTTTTGCTGTTGAGCCAGATTTACTCTTTTTATGTATTGGAACTTGGGACAACCCCGATAGTTTGCGGTGTGTCCCGTGTTCTTACATAAAACATAAGAGAGTTGGCTTTTTTCTGACGCTCCATCCCTACCTAGAGCGCATTCTTCAGACTTGTGGTTCTTACCGCACTTAACGCATCAAGGCTGCATTTCGCAGTTCCACGCGGTGTGCCCGAACCTTTGGCAGCGAACACATTGCAAAATGTTTTCGTGCCTTTTTACTTTTTCCCAGTGAACTACCTGGTAGTCTAGAACATTGATACTCCTTATAACTATCCAGACGGCTTTCGGGACTGAGCTGCAGCAGGAAGAACGGTAGCTTCCGTTTCTCCCTTTTGGCATTGGATGTGACGAACGGCTTAACCCCCACGAATTTGAGACCGTCGCACTCTTTCTCTTTGAGCAGCTTTAAGAGCTCCTCTGGATCAGTAGACGGTTCTTACCCCCTCAGCAGCATAGTTTGCAGCTTTTCCCCCTTCGGGGTGATGGAGAAGAACTCCGTCGTCGAATCCTTTAACAGGTTTTTAATTTTATGATAGCGCTCATAGCATTGACTTCATCCTCTTCGTCTTCTGACTCCAAGGCTGCGAGCGATGCGAACGTATTGTCACCTCCCATATAGTGACCTTTTCCGCCGTCTGACACATATGGAAAGTCGTCATTTTCTGCAACTTCCCTTTTTTTATTTTGTTTAGCTGCCCTTGCCTATGTTGTTGGCACCTCTTTCCTCACTCTACCGGGCAGCTTTTCGGTAGACGTTGATAGGGAAGGGAGCTTCACAAGGTTAGGAGTTGGTTTTACTTTCCTCCTGCGTTTGATCATTGCCTCTGGATGGGCCGATATTACGGCTTGATCATCAAATGACATTACGTCATCTGACGGTCCCGCTATTGGAATAGCGGACCGCTCCTTTTTGCTCATCGTCCGATAGCACTTTCGTATTCTTTTGACTGTTTTCTATTCGACGGCACTACCACCTGCGCTACCGAAACACTTGTCCCTATCGACTCTAATTGTCTATGTAAAAATCACTATTTCTTTTTTAATTACTTTTACGAGTAGCTGAAACACGTTGATTCCTCACGGAGGTCTATGAACGACTGACACCGAAAGCGTCGGTACATGAACAATGCACTACAGCGAAAAAAATAGCCTGAAGGACGAAAATATGGAACTTCCATCCAGGCTAACCAAAATGGAAGCGCTCTGCGAGAAGCTTAGAAAAGAGTTGGAAAAACTCAAAGCTAAAGACAAGATCTATGATGTTGCCACCGAAAACGAAAAAGTGTCTGTTGAGTCGGACAAAAAAATTTACGTAATGGGTGAAGAAGACTTAGGACGCGAAACCGATTGGATTTTGCAAAAATGTCCTAGCAAAAAACGAAAAGTCGGTTCATCTCACAAAATGATGGAAGATAAGTCGGAAAAAAACGACAAAATAGGAATAGTTCCCGATATAAACCAGAGAAATAAACAACGACCATCTCTGCAAATTCATGTTACCGGGATTGCAGATTGAAAAAAACTACAAAACATTATGAAGACGTTGCCGCGTTCTGACTATACAGTAACATCGCGCAGCAACAACGTATGGAAAGTTAACGTCAAGGACGCTGACAACTATCGTCCACTGTCTCGGAAGTTAAATACAGAAAAAATCCAATGATACACTTTCGAAAGGCCAATACGTGTTATCACCAGAGGACTTCATACGTCTTGTCCAAAAGAGAATATCGTTAGTGAACTGCGAGTCAAGGGATTCAAAATCGTTGACGCAGTTAACGTTAAAAAGCGTGAAAAAAAGAAATTAGAGGGGAAAGAAGTAACGGTAAAAAGTGTCCTCCCTCTTTTCATGATAACATTTGAAAAAACAGAGAATATCAAAAAAATATACGACATAAAAGCAATCCTCAATATCGTCGCTAAAACTGAGCCTTTGCGTAAAAACACAAAATTAATTCCGCAGTGCAAACGTTGCCAGGGATTTAAGCACACGTAAGCGTATTGCAAAATTGCCAAAGAGAACCGCGTTGCGTCAAATGCGCAGGAACTCATCTTTCAAAGGATTGTGTGGTAAGCAGACAAACCCCTGCGATCGATGTCAACTGTAAAGAAAAACATGTAACTAATTTCCGAGGATGTGAAGTAGCAAGAGAGCTGCAAGACAGACGAGATAAGTTGCTCAAGGTGCAAAACAAACCCTCAAAAACTGTGCCCCGAATAAAGTAAAGACTCGATAAAATGACGGAAACAAAAGAAAAATCAAATGTCTCCGTTATTGAAAACATTAAGGCGAAAATGTCTGAAGAAAGACCGCCAAGCGTTACACGTAAATATCGGGCAATCTAACATATGCCCAAGCCACAAAACTAAATTCTAAAAGGGCCGATGAATCAGGGGACTCTAGATCTCAAGTATTTTCCGTTATACTCGCGAAACTTGAGCAGCAAAACAAAGTAAATGAACTTATTTTAGAAAAGTTAACAAAGATTGAAAAAAAGGTTCAACAAAAAACGAACTCACTCGAAAAAATAAAGAAAGGAAAACTAATATTACTTACTTGGAACGCTTACGGCATTTAACTCAACTCAATGAGTTTAACCCACTTGAAAAATGGGTTACGCGCAAGAATAAGGCGTTTTAAGGATTACTTAGAATTCTAGAAGCAGATTCTCCTTATATATCAAAAAGACGATCGAGCATAACGAAGATATAAAAATAGAGGTCGAACATGTGCAACTAATTGCCGTACGCATAAAAACTAAACTCGATTCCTTTACCATTTCAGTCATTTACTTCCCTCCGCGATCCAAGGTCACAAAAGATATTATCAAGAATATATTAATGTATTTCGCTTGGATCTGCTTTTATAATTGGCAGTGACTTTAATGCTAAACACACTTTTTGGGGCTCAAGATGTGTTTCCCAAAAAGGTAAATTGGTCTATTAAGCTGGTATGGAACACAACTGTGACTTCCAATCGACGGGTAAGCCGACTTATTGGCCGAGAGACACAATGAAAATACCCGATCTTGTGGATTTTTTTCATTTTAAAAGGAATCTACAACAATTATATAAAAGTTAATGAAAGCTTCGATCTTCCCTCCGACCATTCTCCGGACGTGCTGACAATGAGTGACACGCTCATTAAAAGTTAAGCACCGCTTCGACTAACTGGAAGAAATGCCAATTGGAAAGGATTCAGGAAAGAAATCGTAGATAACGTGGAATTAAACGTATCAATAAGATCAGAACTTGAACTTGAAATCGAAGTTGACTCCTTCGTGGAGATCGTTCAATGTGCTGTGTGGAACAACTCACCTTATCAACGACGGAAAACGGCGAAAAATAGCACAGATTACCCGCCAGAGATAAAAGAAATGGTAAGGGAAAAGAGGAAAGCACGCAAGAAATAGTAATCTGCTCAAGGAGACTATTGAAAACCACAAAAATTGCATAGTAACTACGTATGTCGTAAACTTGACAGCAGCAAAAGAAACGAATAACTCACTTTGGAAAGCGTTTAAAGGCTTCAAAAGGCCCGAAACCCAAGCGCCACCAATTAAAATGGATAACAAGGAATGGGCGAAGGAAGATAAGGAGAAAGCGGAGCTCTATGCGGATTATCTAGAAGAAACTTTTAAGCCCTTTGATGGGTAAACACTAGTACACTATGTCAGTATATCAAAGAAGGTGTTTCATAACTTTACACTATCAAACGCAACTCTTACTGAATTAAGGAATATTTTAATGAACTTAAAACCGAAAAAAGCTCCTGGATACGACCTGATAACCGGGGAAGTCCCTAAAATGCTTCCTTTAAAAGCACTAATTAAGCTCTTACATATTATTAACGTGGCTTTTAGGCTAGAATATGTTCCATGCCAATGGAAAGTTGTAGAAGTAATTATGGTGCTAAAACCAGGTAAACCTCCGATTGATAAAAAATCGTATAGACCGATTTCTCTCCTTCCGATCCTGTCAAAAATTTTTAAGCGAATCCTGCTCAAACGTTTAATGCCAATTACTTACTTATTTTAGGTGACGCTACAGTCCGGGGTGGACCTGGGCCTCAGTCAACAAGCTTCTCTAGCCAGCTCCATCCCTGGCTAGCTGCCTCCAGTTTTGCACGCTAAGTTGGCTGAGGTCCCCTTCCACTTGCGTGCGCAATCTCAGTCTTGGCCTTCCTCCACAGCGCTGTCCCTCGGGAGCGGATTCGAAGACTTTTCGGACCGGAGCATTATTGTCCATACGCTCTACATGACCCAGCCATCTCAGTCTTTGGATCTTTACTCTTCTGGTTAGGGCGATGTCGCTGTACAGTCCGTAGAGTTCATTGTTGTATCTCCTCCTCCAATCTCGTTCAATGCAGACGGGACCAAAGATCGCCCGAAGAATTTTTCTCTCGAAGCAACCAAGAACACCCTCATCCATTTTTAATAATATCCATGCCTCTGCGCCATAGAGCAGGATCGGGATTATTAAAGTCTTATAAAGGGTGACTTTTGTTGTCCGAGAGAGGGCTTTACTACTCAATTGCCTTCTTAACCGAAAGAAACAGCGGTTGGCAAGAGTTAACCTTCGCTTGATATCAGCGCTGGTGTCGTTGTCTGTATTTATAGCGGAGCCTAGGTAGACAAAGTCCTTAACTACCTCAAAGTTATATCTGTCGAGGGTGACGTTCTGTCCGAGACGTCGGTGTTGGTTGTCCTTTTTGCTTGACAGCATATACTTGGTCTTGCCCTCATTGACCGTTAAATCCATTTTCGCCGCTTCCGTCTCAATACTCGTGAAAGCGCCACTGACATCACGCTGCTTTCTCCCGATTATGTCAATGATGGCAACGATTAGTATAAGGCCTCACAGAAGTAGCATCTTCCGACAGGTGCTGGTTCCTTAAATGACGAGAATGAGCCTCTGCAGCCGAACATCTTGCAGCTCCGCTAATAAGTCCTACTTCACGCCTCCCCGTGGCGCCATCTGGGAATCTCACTAGAGGTTGCGAAGTGAAGGGGGCAAATGGCGAGTTTCCTGCGCCATTAACCAGGATTAGTGTCGTAAAAACAAAACAAGACCTTATCCGGGCTACTCCGACATATTTGGAGCTCAGGCCGGAAAGGATTTCCAGGACTTAGTCAGGGTCTTGGAAAAGACATGGTGGCGGACGAGCCCTATAAGGGCCAACAGCAGCGCTCACATCCCGGAACGGGTTACTGGCTTCGGTGTAACCGACCCCTCGTCCTAGGGGCACTCAAAATGGAACTGGTCTTCCAGGTAGGGGGTTGTGCAGCCGGGGTAACTGCCCGGCCATTTAAAAAGAATTAAGTTACGAAGCATCAGCAAGCCTCGGATATGGACGGATCTACTGTTTAATGCCAATTATTAAAGACAAAAAGACCATCAGTTTGGATTTCGGATTAAGCACTCGACTATTGAGCAGGTGCATAGAATTACCGTCGTAATTTAAAAAGCTCTGGACGAGTAAAAGATTTGCTCAAGCGTATTTCTTGACGTCTCTCAAGTCTTCGGCACGAAGGTTTGAAGTTTAAATTACGGCAAAGTTTGCCATCGAAACTTTGCAACATAAGTATCGTGTTTTCGTGATAGATACGGAAATGACGTATCGCAGTTTAAAGATAATATATTGACCGGTATACCGCAGGGAAGTGTGCTCGGTCCACTCTTGTATCTCTTATATAAAAGAGATAAACCACAAGTTGAGGCGACTGTTTTTGTCACCTTTGCCTAAATATTTGGGCATGACACTCGATGCAAAGCTCACATGGAAGACGCACATGAAAAAGGAACGTAAAGAACTAGAATCTAAATACAGAGAAATTTACTGGCTGCTTGCTAAATATTCCAAGTAGAAAACAAGCTGCTGTTATATGAGCAGGTGCTAAAACCGGTGTGGGATTATGGTATACAACTCTGGGGTTGTACCAAGAAAACAAATATTAGTATTTCACGAACTTTAGAAAATAAAGTTCTACGAGAAATCGCACATGCACCGTGTTTTATAAGAAATAAAGACCTGCATCATGACCTTGGAGTTACCTCTGTCGAAGATGAAGCAAGAAACTTCGCAAGGAAACATAAGATCCGATTAAATGGGCATATTAATAATACAGTCCTAGACATTCTGGACGAACACGATTTATTGCGCCATCTTCCAAGAACTAAGCCTCTGGACTTGGCACGTTACAATGAAACTACGTTAAAAAAGCGGAACATGTAGGACGCTTTAATGGAAAGTCACCTACCAAACGAGATTATATTGTATCAAACATAATTATCGAAGGGAGGTATTTTTAGTGAGTAAGAACCTCACGCAACTATGAGAGCGCGCTCGCGATCACCATAGTGTCTGATGAAAGATTGTCATCTGCCCTCGCCCGGAAAAAAAATAAAAATAAATATTGACTCAGGTACTTCAGCAATGTGGTACATGTCATCAAATGGTCCTTAGAAGGAAATCAAAAATTATGTGTTTCTCTCTTATGAATGAGATTGAAATTCAGGAAGTTGGTCCACATGACATGACGCAAACTGTGATAATAGTTGTTTCAATGATGCTTGCATGCAATTAGAGTGTGCTCCAGAATTTTAATATCAAGGGGAATTTTAATATCTACTATGGAAAGCGCATATTAAAAATATCAAAAAATATGTAATTTGTCATGAATAAAATATTTTGCGTACGTACGCTCGTGCCGCCCAATCTACTTACATCACTTTATTATGTGCTGGTCAACACTCTATTGCAAATTGCTTGTAGCAAATATTTGAATTTCGAAAGAGGCGCATTTTCTCCATCTTCAAAACTATCGCTGCCAGCTTCTTCTCATGTAATCTCCTCATCGCTGCCACCTTCTTCTGGAAAGATCTGACTTTCCTCTGATCACTTTCATGATGCTGTAAATTTGCATTCAGAAATCAAGAACTCTTCAAAATCACCATCGCCATCAAATTGGTCTGAAGCCAGTATGAGGGCATTGATTTCCCCTTCTACCTGTCCAATTTTTTTCTTTGATGAACTCGTGGTTGGCGTTGACGTTTCTCAGAGTTTTCTGGCATTTTGCACTAGAAAATATAAAAATAGTTCGAAAAAATATTTTTATGACAACAACTAATATTCTCGTTTACAAAAATTCATAGAAGTTATACACATATAATTTACAATTTTTAGTTTCAGGGAAATAGTTAGTGGCATTTTAAAAATACAATAGAGATAATGCCACATTCAATTTAATTATTTTCATTGTGGGGTGTACAGTTAAACTAGCGTTTTAAGTTAAAATAATAAAACATAATATAAGTTCGTAGCTAAAAAATTCAATAAATCAAATAAATATACAAACAAGAACACAACAAAAAATATCTAGGTCAAGCAACATAGTGCAACAAATTTTGAACTTCATCTATATTGTAGTCAAAAACATAAAATGGTTCATAATGTTTAGATATTTTCAGGAAGCTTATAAATACTGCTTGCGGGATATGACAGAGTAGGAATTTCTGAAAAGTGTAGTCCGAAAATTGTTAATATAGAATAGTGCGAGAATTGCATCTTAGGTTAAATGATCCAATAAAAGGGCTTCGCATATAACCACTTCGTATAAAAAAAGATTTTGAGGGCTTTTGAAAGAAGTTGTTGGACGAAATAACTCCATCAAATGAGCTACCAGGTAGAATTGAAAATTCTTCGCAAGGCACATTTCTTTAGGGCAATCAAATTTTGCAGTTTGTTGCAGTAAGCGCCTCCCCAGCAGCATATACCTAACACTAACCTCAATTGAAATATTCCATAGTACACGGCTTTTAGTGCAACATTTTCTCAGATTGCACAGACATCGAATTGTCCATTTAAAATGTTGATCTATTGTGATTCCTAAATATCTGAAGTGCTATACAATGACAATCTTAAGGCAGTTGTTAGTACAAGTGATATTAGGGTCAATAAAAGACTGAGAACTAAGTTTTGTGCAATTTTCGTTTAAAATTAACAAAAGATATTTGGTTAAGAGCTACACTTCCTTGGACCTACTGATAGTATTTTTCTTCTGACGTTGTTCCACTATTATTTATATTCAGGGTTGCAGAAATTGTTTGTTTCTTTTAAGTTGCACAATGCTAAATGCTTAATACTGATCGGCGAAAGATCTGCTAAGTATTGCGGAATTTATCAAGTATTTAAATGAATTAAGGAATTTTTATGCTTACCCCAGCTTAATCGAAATCGAAACATCATGTCTTTTGTCCATATAGTTGAAGAACCACAATTTAGCTAAGGTTCTGTGACACAACTTCATCTTCGATATGGCGGAAGTGCCTCCCTGTTTCAAGAGAAACATAATCTTCCCACTCTTCGAAAAGGAGATCACAGTAGTTCTAGTAACTCCAGGGGTAATGAAAATATTCAGTGGAATTATCTTGAATCGGTTGACTGCATATTTGCCGACACCTTACCCTACAGTGGATAATATGTTCACTCTAAATTGTATAGCTAGGACTTATCTCGACAAAGGCAAACAATTATAGGCGTTCTTCTTAGACTTTAACGCAAATTCTGGAAAAATGGACAGAAAATCGCTTTTCCATAAACGTAGTAATCTGGGAGAAAGAAGTTAAGGTTATACGAAGTCTTTACGATGAGAACAGAACTGCAGCATTGGATGGTCACAACGTGTCAAACTTGTTTGGCTCGCGGACGTGCGTTAAATAAAGATGCCACTTGAGTCATCCGCTTTTTTCCTTGCTGGGGATAAACGTTAAACTTATTATGTACGCTGATGTAATTTTATCAGAAATGCCAACCATGATGTAAAACATGATCAAAAAACAAAAAAAAAACAGCATTTTGTGGAACTCATAATCGAAGACCAATAAATCCAAAATGATGGCCTTCGGGAATGGTTTTGTGAAATTTGCAAGGACTGAGAGATGGACTTGGCAAAGAAAAGAATAGAGAAGGTAAAGGATTTCAAGTACGTTGGGGTCATAACAATACCAGGACTAAGTTTTAAAAACCACATACAAGAAAAATTGAAAGAGTCAACCAGAGCTGTAAACTATAGGTTTAGAGGCATAAAATATTGATTTAAATACAAAATCTAAGTAAGCTCATTTATGTGCTATGAAGCCCAAGTGTGGGGCATCTATCAATATGAAGAAGTTGAAAAATTGTTAAGATAATTAAAAAAAAAAGTATTTTCTTCCGAACCAACGTCTGCCACATATACACCATAAGCTACAAATTTTTAATGAACGCTATAGGTTTTGCAGCGAACATGACGCCCTACTTAAAGGCTGCAATGCATCAACATGGAAAACAACTCTACCTGTAGACATAGATTGATTTTTCCTTCCGTCACGCATTCAAAGTAAAAGCCTGTCAAAGCCTTACTAGGCATACATACATACATACATTCATACATGCATACATACACACACACATACATACATACATACATGCATGCAACATACATACATACATGCATGCAACATACATACATACATGCATGCAACATACATACATACATGCATGCAACATACATACAATACGACCTTGTTCATACACACATACATGCAAACATACATACATACACACATACATACATACACACATACACATATACACACATACATACATACATGCATGCATACAATCATACAATACGACCTTGTTCAAAAAAATTTCTTTCACGCCTAAAATACTTTAAATACCATCTCGATGATATTCAAAACAAGAAAGGAACTACGAGTATTGCAGTTAAACTACAAGCCGCGTATGACCAACCGAGGAGGCGGAATTTTCTTTGTGCAATCTCCGAGCTATCGAAGACGTTTATTACTTAATCATAATATGCCCAATATTGAAGGAGATTAGAAGAAAACATTGCGAAAAGCATATCTTATCAAAAGGCTTTTCAATCCTAAATTTGAGTACATTGTCTAGCTAATTAAAGTCGTCATTAAAATATCGCCAAAAAATAGCAGATGAAGCATTTAAAATTGCATACACATGTATGTAAGTGTACACATTTTTTCAATATATAAATAATAAAATTATATATTGTAATCCTTTCTTTTTCCGCTGACGGCAAATGCCGATGCTGTATTTTGTAAATTTTATGAATTCTAAAAATATTTTTTACTGTTCAATAAAATAACAACTAATTCCTTACTTACATTCTACAATTATATCCGAAACTAGTTGTCCTTGATTTCATTCGTAGGGATTGTCAACAGTAAGTCCAAGGTTTGCTGTTGCTTCGCAACTTTCGTCTTCTTTTCATTACCAGACAGTTTCCTTGGCGACGCAAGCCCCAACCTGAGAGCAAGTTCCACTTTTATAGTAATACGAGTATCCCTAGGAAATG
Source organism: Volucella inflata (assembly GCA_928272305.1). Taxonomy (NCBI): domain Eukaryota; kingdom Metazoa; phylum Arthropoda; class Insecta; order Diptera; family Syrphidae; genus Volucella; species Volucella inflata. The sequence continues at coordinate 114,048,259 of OV743716.1, read as the reverse complement.
TGGTCCGTGCCCCGTTCAGGAATGTTAGCTCTGCAGTTGGTACATTAGGGGTCATAAGCCACTATCTCTTTATCAAGACCCTGACTTAGACTCGAAAATCCTTACCAGCCTGAGCTCCAAATAAATCGGAGCAGCTCTTATACCAAATACCCACTTAGCTTGCAATAATTGTAAAATAAATTGGTTGGAATGCCAACCAATCAAACCACCTATGTATCCTTAATTTCTACTCTACTTCTACTATTTTTTTTTTAGAAAAATACCCTAAAATAAATGCAAAATTTGAAGGTCGTATTATTGACGATTGAATACCTATCGCATTAGCTAACCCAGTAACAGGATACGTTTAAAATTAACAAAAGATATTTGGTTAAGGGCTACACTTCCTTGGACCCACTGATAGTATTTTTCTTCTGATGTTGTTCCACTATTATTTATATTCCGGGTTGCAGAAATTGTTTGTTTCACTTAAGTTGCACAATGCTAAAGGCTTAATGGCTGATCGGTAAAAGATCTGCTAAGTATTGCGGAATTTATCAAGTATTTAGATGAATTAAGGAATTTTTATGCTTACCCCAGCTTAATCGAAATTGAAACATCATGTCTTTTGTCCATTCAGTTGGAGAAACACAATTTAGCCAAGGTTCTGTGACACACTTCCACATTATTTCAATAAAGTTACAGTTAATTTAATCTATGCTATTGGTAAAATTAAATGTACAATTAATTAACTGTTATTATTAAGCAACAATTACACTCTGATGATTTACCCTATTGGAGTCAAATCTTTCTCCATGTCCCCACCGCAAAACTAAGAGAGTTTTTCAATTTCGTGGCTTAAGGTACCTGATGATTAATGAAATGTCCATTGTTTATGACAACAAATATGTATATTAAATATTTAGTAGCTAGGTTATGAGCGTACGTTTTTTATGAGCAGATTATTGTCGACAAAATCGTCCTTCTGAGTGCATTATGGGAAAAATGTTCACTCGGAGGATACGTTTTCTAACAAAGTTGTTGCATATGGGGAAGTGCAAGTCCACATGTAAATGTCAAAAAACTATTGCATGGATAACAGGCCACAGTATGTGTGTAATTTGATCTGGAGGTTTCATTACTTCATAGTTCTTCGAAAATGAGAAAGATGTAATCATCTCTGTCAATCGAAGATATGGATGTGGAAGAGATATGGTTTGAACAATACAGTGCTACATCTCACACAACACGACCCATTTCAGCTTTATTGCAAAAAAAATTCCTAGATGAGTTATTTCCCATTTTGGTGATGTGAACTGGCCACCAAGTTCATTGAGAAGTATAATATATAAATAGCACTTAAAATTGCTTCTAAAATAGAAGTACATTATTTTGTATCGTTTAGGTAGCTACGAGTAGTATTTAAAAACATATAACCTCGTTTTTCTCTTTACGCTTCAACAAATGGAAAAAAAAATATCAACCTCAACTGCATGTATACTCGTACATATGTATGTAGGGTCACACTATACTTCTACTTCCTACTTCCACGATCCATTGCCCGTTTAAGAATAATGAGCTTACCTGGCAATACAGGGAGTTCAGATGCGAAGGAAAAGTAAAGCGGTCAAGTTGGCCTCGTGCCAAGTTTTACTCTTTTTATGTTCCTCTGTTTTTATCCTTTTGTAATAAAAAAAGCTACAAATTTAATTAGACTTGAAATTTCAATTCAACGCCTTATTTTTCTAAAAAAAATCCCCCTATCCCAATCCTGCATACATGTACAAATGAAAACAAGTCTACTTTTAATTATTACAAAAATAATTGTTCGATTAGCTTTACTTAAACTTAATTATTTAATTTGTTGCCAAACCGAATTTCGGCGTTACCACGACTTCTTTCATTAAAGATTTAATTCGAAGTATGTAACAGTTTATTTTTCTGTGCTTACGAATTTTTTCATCTCAGTTTTCGTAGACAAATTCTTTTTCTGAACTGTTGCGAAGTACCTTAACAAATGCTTAACTAAAAATAAACTGTGTCCTTAAACTTGTCAATTAAATGTGCTGGTCTGCCTAAAAATCTTTCGAATGGTTACGAGGACAGCTGCTGTTTTATGATTGCCTTCTTTCTCCTAGGTAACTCTGCGTTTTCATTATGAAGTCGACTGGTTTTCTTAACTCAGCTGTTGCCTTCCCGATTGTATTCTTCAAGTAATTCCAGGGTAATTAATAAAATATCTTTGGGATAGAAGCTTTTCTTTGGGCCAAAAATATACTGCTTAAATTCCAGCTTTATTTAAAATATTATTAAAGTAGTACCACAAATTTATGTTGGCTTCTGGTTTCTGTTTCCGTTTTCTCTTCTATGCACTGACTTATGTTGCGCTGGTGATAGTAGCTGCAACACAATGTGCAAAGGTTATCACTTAGTATAAGATCACATCTCTTCAAAAGCTTTGTTATCAAAAGGTCTTTTAGGTTACATTAGGAGTCATACTTCGCATCTGCTTTTAGGCAGAGACATATCTGAAGAAAATAAAGTCCACTCTTTGATCATCCGGATTTTTTCTGTGAGTTTCTTTCATCATCATTGTTTTTTAAGAAGACACCTTCAATCATACGCCACCCTCCCGTTCCATTGACTCTTGCTAGTCCAACCAGAATATTGTCTATTGTTTGTACTGAAAGTTACTGAGATTCTCGCAACTTTTTCGATCTGTTTTTTCGTTTTGTATGTGACCACTCTCCTATTGAAATTTGCGATTAATAAGCGATTGCTACCATACTCGTATCTATCTTATTCCTTACTTTATTTTGGAAGTCAGATTTTGTAAGTGTCTTGCATGTAAAATAACGCTTTAGTAATAGTTTTCCGGCCTGTCGAGTAAACAACTTTAGATTAGATTAACCTACAGTGCTGTTGGAGGTGGTATCATGGATCCTAGATCACTGCGACCACAGATAGGCCTATTGTGATGACTTCCATATAAAGCTCATTTATGATGCTGCAATTTGTGAGAAATGCGGCTAAGTCTTTAGGTGCACTGACAGCTATGTCCGCCGCTTCGAAGTAGAATTAACCTAGGTAATGTTGACGTCCGTGTTGACTCGCTGCACAATTTGCATGTATTGTCTCGTGCTATGTCCATGGTCATCAGGTGTTTTTTCATACGAAAATGCCCTATGAGAAAACCTGCGATCAGTCGAATCTGGCTTCTGCTTAGTTGTAGTAGTTGTTTCGTTTATTTTGTGGCAACAGTTTGGCATAAAGTTTCTGGCCTTTCTGATTCCTTCCGTTTCTCTCCAGAAATGGAGCTTCTTTTCCTCTAGCCAGGTTTTAATACTTCCTTTGATGGTATTCATTGATAGCCCATAGAATGGTCTTGGTATCATGAATTAAGATGCGGATTCTTTTCTGGCTAGTTCGTCTGATTTTTCATTGCCTTCATATCTACTATGTCATGCCACGCAAATAAGGTGGACTTTGTTTGTGGTAGCCAGTAGGAGTTGAAGGCAGCAGCTTTGATTCTCTCGAATGCAAAGATCTATTACATGGATTTCAGCCATGCATCGTGGTAGACATGTGTATTCTATACTCGTATACTCTTAAGTAATTCACCCTTTCTAAATTCATGAAGGATTGCAGTATGAACTAGTTTGGAATTTGATTTTTCTTCAGTGATGGGCATGTAGGCATTTACCATTGCTTCTTTCATGAGTTCTAGATGAGATGGTGGGATGTTTAGGATAGCTTCAAGCGCAGCTGTTGGTGCGCTTTTCATTGTTCCAGTGACACAGACACATGTTGGTTGAGTTTAACTGTGTTGACCTCTGTGTTGCTTTATGCCCCAAGCTGCAGCTGTATCGTTATAATAGCTCTTGTTATTGCCATGTGCATCCACCCTGTTATTTTGGGGTTAAGTCCCCAATTTTTTCCGACTAGACTCTTGGGGGTTCACAGTGAGGTCCTGGTCTTGTCGATAATCTAAGAGAGATGAGCATTCCACGTAAATTGTTTTTCCAGTGTTATTCCTAGATATTTGACTTTCGTTGAAAACTCTATTTTTTCACCAAGGAGTGTGACTTTCTGAGTCTTGTTCTCTTGGTGAATCCAAATATAATGCTTTTCTGATCATCTGCATATTCTTGGACATAGAAGCCATCAATACTAAGAATAACCAGACGTTCGTTAACCACTACATGCATCATAGTAGTGGTTGGAGTACTCCTCTGTGGGGGCATCATTTCCTAACTATAACACAGAGTTTAATGTTGTCTAATGAGGTTTTAATTGTTTGATCCTCTATCACACATTTTATCCATTTGCATGTCGTGTCGTTAACTCCCATGTGTTGCATAGCTCTATATATCTGGAAGGATTCTGTGTTGCCAAATGCTCCTTCTATATCGAGGAAACAACCGATCGCTACCTCTTTATCTCTGACAGATTTTGTTATTCTAGTGGTAAGATTTTGTAGAGCGTATGAGGTTGATTTTCCAGGATGGCAGGCATATTGATACTTGTAAAGGAGGTTAATTTGAAGTGCCCCGTCTCTAATATGTCTTTCGAGTATTTTTTCCATAGTATTGAGGAAAAGGAAGTGAGTCTGAGATTTTGGAATTGCAGAAGGTCTGCGTCCTACCTTAAGTATATTCAAATAGGTCCTTTTTTAAAACGATCTTTTGTGTTCACCCTTTTGATGTGTGCAGGGAGATTGTTTCGGTGGTGAACAGTATGATTGTGAAATTGACAATAGCTTTCGAAAGATTTGTATCAATTAGAGTTTCTCTGAGTGTGGCAATATTGACCTTTCTAAACAAAAAGCGCAATGTTTCGGAGTAAATAATTTTTTGCAATCCAGTTCAAAATTTTAAAAGTTCATTCAGTGAACACCCGGCTACCCCGATATTAAGGATGTATCTAAAAAAAAAGTTGATAAGTGCATGATTCTTAAGAAAACGAATCTGAACTTGATTAAAAAGATGGGATCAAAAGGCATATTAAGTCTTATTTTAACCCTGATAGGCTTTGTTGGCTGTAACTCGCAGAACGTCGTTTACATTTTGGTACATTATGGCACATTATGGCAATAAGATAATTATTAACAAAAAATGGGAGTCACATCCCGAAATGGTGTACTTTACTTTACTTAAGGTGGCGCTACAGTCCGGGGTGGACCTGGGCCTCAGTCAACAAGCTTCTCCAGCCAGCTCGATCCCTGGCTAGCTGTCTCCAGTTTCGCACGCTAAGTTGGCTGAGGTCCTCTTCCACTTGCGTGCGCCACCTGAGTCTTGGCCTTCCTCTACTGCGGTGTCCCTGGGGAGCGGATTTGAAGACTTTTCGGACAGGAGCATTGGTGTCCATGCGCTCTACATGACCCAGCCATCTCAGTCTTTGGATCTTCACTCTTCTGGCTGGGTCCATGTCGCTGTACAGTCCATACAGTTCATCGTTGTATCTCCTCCTCCACTCACCGTCAATGCAGACGGGACCGAAGATCGTCCGAAGAATTTTTGTCTTGAAGCAACCAAGAACACCCTCATCCATTTTTGATAATGTCCATGCCTCTGCGCCATAGAGCAGGACCGGGATTATTAAAGTCTTATAAAAGGTGACTTTTGTTGTCCGAGAGAGGGCTTTGCTACTCAATTGCCTTCTTAACCCAAAGAAACAGCGGTTGACAAGAGTCATTCTTCGCTTGATCTCAGCGCTGGTGTAGTTGGATGTATTTATAGCGGAGTCCATGTAGACAGAGTCCTAAACTACCTCAAAGTTAAATCTGCCGAGGGTGACGTTCTGCCGGTGTCGGTGTTGGTTGTCCTTTTTGCTTGACAGCATATACTTGGTCTTGCCCTCATTGACCGCTAAACCCAGCCGCTTCCGTCTCAATACTCGCGAAAGTACCACTGACATCACGCTGCTTTCTCCTGATTATGTCAATATCGTCGGCGTATGCGAGTAGTTGGACGGACTTTTGAAAGATAGTGCCCCTTGTGTTTGCTCGTGAGTTTTGCACTATTCTTTCAAGTACGATGTTGAAAAAATCGCATGACAGCGCATCGCCTTGTCTAAATCCTTTCTGGACATCAAAGGTCTCGATGAGATCTTTACCGACCTTGATGGAGTAGCGTGCTTTTTCCATCGTCATCCTGCACAGACGGACGAGTGGTGTAATACAGGAAATAAAGCGCGTTTTCTTGATTTTAAAACTAAGGCATTTAAGATGTTCTACCATGGAACGGTCAATGGACGAACCGGTGTTGGTATCGTTGTTGTAGCGGTATTCTGACAATAAGCGGCCGCTTAATGAGTGTAAAATTCGTCAAACACAATGAAACGTGGAACATTGTTAGCGCGTACGCTCCACAAAATGGATGCGAAACTTGAAACTGCGAAGTTTATCTAAAGATCTCGATAACATCAGCTGTGTAGAAGATATAGACTCCATTTTCATAGTTCTGTTAATGTTTCAGTTCCAAAAATTGAGAGAAAATATCATTATACTAAACTTCCAAAATACATTTTAGATACAATTACATTTAAAAATGTGGCAAGAAGAAATTGGCAGCGATACCTTAATAAGCAAATGCCAATGTTAATTAATCTGGAACGCAACAAAAGCTGGAATAACAGGCTGCAGAGTTTAGAAAATAATGTCAAACCTGTTTTGAAGATCTTCAAGTTAATCGAGAACAAAAATAGACAGATTCTACCTTGCCATAATAGAATATGAAAACTAATAAATAATTGCTTCTAACTTTGTCAACAATAAGACAGTGCCAAAACACCTAAGTGACCACTACAAGGGTCGTTAATGATAAAATGAATGAGGTTTATATATCCCATGTTGAAACCCCAAGAAATGCTTTTGTTAATGAAGATGACATTAAACTTTACCTTACCATCTTAAAGGAAAGAACATCAGCTGGACTTGATGAATAAAAATTTTTATTTGAAGAAAATGCATAAAATTGGACAATTTAATGTCAAATATTTATTTGAAGAAAATGCATAAAATTGGATAATAAGATGTATCCAATTTAATAATAATGCTTGCTTCATAATAAGCTACGAGTATATAACTACAGTACAGTTATCATGCAGGAATAATGCTATTTTGTTTTTATTTTAACAAGCGAAATTTCTCTGTTGTGAGATTTATCACAAGTTATTGAAATATATTGGGTCTATAACTTATGTTCGTGCGGTTTGCTAAGGGATGGCGTAACTTGTATTATTCAATTGGAACATGTGTTGGACAACTTCTGTCATTGTACGTCATTTCGGTATATGTCATTCATTTGAAGCGTAAACAGCAATAATTTTTTTTCACTCAAATATGTCGAACCTTGTGCCTGAAAAAATGTTTTAGCGGGGAGTTCTTCTTCATTACTTTAAAATGAAGAAAACTGCTGCCGAAAGTCATTGTATTTTGGTGAAAGTTTATGGTGAACAAGCGCTAGCTGAGCGAACGTGCGAAAAGTGGTTTGCACGATTTAAAAGTGTCCGAAATGCTGCTGGAACGCCACAAAAGGAAGTCATTTTTGCATTGGATTGTTACTGGTGCTGTATTATGAGCTGCTAAAACCGGGTGAAACCATCAATGGACAACGCTACCGAACACAATTAATCCATTTGAGGAGAGCAGTAGCCGAAAAACGTCCGGAATATGCGACCAGACACGAGGCAATAATTTTCCATCATGAAAACGCTCGGCTCCACGTTGCTTTTCCGGAATTTTGGAAAGCAGTGGGTGGGAAGTCTTACCCCACCAGCTTTATAGCCCAGACCTTGCCCCTTCTGACTACCATTTGTTCCGGTCGATGCAGAACGCCCTCACTGAAATACGGTTCACATCAGAGCAGAATAGCAAAAACTGGCTTGATTCATTCTTGGCTGCCAAGCCGGCGCAGTTCTTTTGGGATGGGATCCACAAATTGCCAGAAAGGTGGGAAAAAGACATAGCTTCAGATGGGCAATACTTTGAATAATACTATTATACATGTTTTTCTTAAATAAAAGTTCAAATTTAAAAAAAAACCGCACGAATAAAGTTATATACCCAATACAATAAGAAATAAGAATAAAAACGGAAAGAAAACAAACGTTGTATTAATAAAATAAACAAAATTTATTAATAATGCTTGCTTCAAAATAAGCTTTATGTATATACAGCCAAAGTTATTCCAACTCTTAAATCTGGATAGCCTCCCAATCAAGGAGGGGGCTATCGACCAATAAGAATCTTAAGTGGTTTAAAGCACTCTCACAGTACTTCTTATCAAGTTCTGAGAATAAATACTTATGTTAAACATCAACGATCACAAAATATGTCTACAGGGATGATTTTACTTGATATAGAAAAGCTTTCGTTTCTCTATGGCATTTTCCACCATTTTTAAAGTTCAAAGTTTTCTGTTTTAACGCTCGTTTAATATTATCGTGAATTGTAGTCGTTCTGATGTAAAATATATTAGTGCTGGTGTACCACAATGTTCTGTTCTTGGTCCTGCATTGTTTAACAGCAATATATGCTGACGACGCAGCCATATTTACATTGCATGAGCTCGCTATCAATATTGAGAGGAATCTAGTGATTGCGATCAACATCTTGACCAACTATATCACAAAATGGAAAATTAAACTAAATAGGGACAAGATACAAGTCATTTTTTTGGGAGCCATATGTCAAGTACTTGGGAGTTCATCTTAAACATTGGTACTAGACTTTTATATGCCTTTATCAATTGAAAGTCCATATTATCTCCTGAGAACAAAGTTATCATATACAAAGTAGCATTTCAAGCAATTTTTCTTTCCGGGAATTGTGCAAAATTTCATTTAAAAAACTGCAAGTAGCGCAAAATAAATTACTAAAAATGATATATAGTATAACCCTAGCATCACTCCACCCGAGATCTGCACAAAAACGCAAAAGTCGAATTGGCCTTCGTTATTCTCTCGTAAATAACTCATATTCTTAGTTATGTTTGTTACAATACATACACCTAATTCTATAAATTTTTAACTAACTACTATTATAATAATATAATAATACTATATTTATATTTACTTATTTGTTTTTTTTTTTTGGTATTTATTTTTTTTATTCAATTATTTATTTACTTAATTTACCTGTTTATTTATTTCGCAGTTAAAAGGAACCTGTGCAATCTTAATTATTATTTCTAGTACAACATAATTATCGTTATTATTATGATTTTTGTTTCCCTCCTTTTTTCTTTACACTGGGGTTTTAGTATAATTTTTTCCACAAATGTGAAAATCTAACAATTTATCTACCAATTTCAATAGAAAGATATTCAATAATGTTTTAAATCTCTGTGTAAGATAATGTGCGGTAACTCAGGCTAAGTTAATTGTTTTATTTTTATTGAGAAAATAATAATTTTTTCACTGGAAATATGCATACTATACAAGTAAATTTCTAAATATGTTGAAATACGAGTAAATATAATACATCGCTTTCAAACGATTATCAGTTTAAGTTCACCGAAAAGACTTTTTTGGGAAGATAACAAAAATCAAGAACTGTTTAATTCACAAGTCAAAAAAAAACTTGTGCACTCCTGCTGTACAGTTATCATGCAGGAACAATGATATTTTAAATTTATCACAAGTTCTTGAAATATATAATTAGAATATAATAAGTAATAAGAATAAAAATGGAAAGAAAACAAACGTCGCTTGCAGTAAAGAAACTTATTAGACAAGTGTTGCTATTTTGTATTTAAAAGACTAATGGCATTTACACCTCTACATCAGCCACACATATAAAGTAGCGGTTGGACGTTTGTTATTTTCACGGACGAATCAAATTGACCATGTTCGGATCCGAAGTTTAATATGCAGAAAACCAAGGAAAGCGCCGGTTCTGAAAAGGTAGAGTAATGGTGTTGTATGAAGTAGGGGCAAATGGTGTCGGCAATTTCCAATTAGTTGAAGGGACAATAAACAAATTTTATTACCTAAATATTTTGAAAAACAATCTCAAACCTATTGCCACAAGACTTGGTCTCTCCGACTCTCAACACTACTTCCGCATATACAATCGCCTCAGGCTTTAAGGATTTGATTTCGTTGGTGTGTACTACTACAACCAATACAAATCTTTCTGATACGGCTAGTGGAGTGCGCACTGCATACTCAGTTTTAAGTTCTGCTCCTAACACCAACACAGTCCAAGTATTCCATCGAAGTTTACGCCGCCATCTGCTTTCGGAGGTACAAACATTTCTGACACAGTAAACGAAGCTTCTATATCGAATACCGCCTCAATGTCCGCACGTACTATTAATCCTATTTCTTATGCAAGGTTGCAGTTTCTGCTTCTACAGGTAGCACCAGAATTCCACAAAACGGTGCATCTAGCTACCTTATCACCACCGAGAACCTAAAAGTCCTATAAATCACCACAAAAATCTGTGGTCCGTTGGTTCAAGAAGATGTTAGACGAGGAGACGCTCTTGAAGGTGAAGCGCGACCTAGAGAAAAGTAAAAAAAGATAGTCACCTTGCGTTGACGATGAACAATGTGCCAGCGTCCACTTAACAAGTGGAGGGTTCGATTTTACCGCATTTGCAACAGATTCATATATTTATTAATCATCAGGATCAGCATGCTTTTTTTTGACACAATGAACGCCTGGTTCATCTCCGTCTGTGTTACCAATATTACCAAGACATGGTTTGTCGGGAGCCAATTTAGCATTCCATCAATTAATATCGCGAGATATAAAATACCTTGCAGATAGTTCCGACGGATAGCCGTAGTCATTCATATCATTTCCAATTTTTACAGAAGTACAGAGCTCTGCGCCTTTGCAGATGAAGTAAACCTGGTAACCGAACTCCATGCCCCTCATTTCAATGGCCAAATCCAGGCTGCATAGGATGGACTGCACAGATAAAAGGAAGCTTATAGAAGCAGTAATTCAACTATGGTTCCGGGAAGACCAGATCTCGGAAAACTGCAAAAACCTTATTGATTCAATGCCAAAAAGAGTTCAAGAAGTCATTAAGTTAAAAGGCGGACATATTTTTTATTGAATTGTTCAATAATTTTAATGTATTAACTTTCATTTAATTTAAAATCTTAATCGGAATACCTTTTTTTTAAAAATAAAGCTAATCTTCACATTAATTTGCACACTACTGTACTTCAATATCCACAACCCTACCCGAAAAAACATTTTTTGTTATCATGAAATTTCTCATTGAGTACGATTGCTCGGAAGCACTGCTTTTGCACTCCGTTTCAACTATAATGCACATACTAAGAGGGTTAACTATAAAAAGAGATATGAACCACTATTGCAACAAGAACTTCAGTCCGCAGGGCGAGCACTATTGAAAGAAGCGCGAGCGAGGAAGAAATCGCAGATTTATAAGCCAACCATCTGGAACAGACGTCCAGTGCACTTCACTACCTCTATTGATTTCTAGGTGAAAATTGTGTCATTTGGGCAAATTAAAGAATTTAGCTTTTTGAGATGGTGAACAAGAAAGTTATGACGTGATCTCAACACACCACTGATGATTCCCACATCCATATCGAATGTTCTGCGCTGCATAATATGCATTGGCATTGGGGTAACCGGACGACGGTTTAATATTTCATTTTCGGATTTTTGCCGAAACTTTCGCTGAATAAATAATTAATATTGTATTTCTTACTTTTCCGTGACTTTGTTAAATCAAATAATGACTAGAACCTTAAGTCAAAAATGTAATTAGAATTAAGTTATACTCAATAGAGACGTTTGTCTCTTTGAAAAATATTTGTTTAGTAAATCTCATTAAAAAGCGGTCAACTGGCGCCCAACGTGGGGATGGAGTAACAGTGTTATGAGATCGTTGAAGTATAAATGAAGACAATAGTACCACAGTAAGCCGCTACAAAAGACTATTCCTGACCTTTCATCAAGAACCAAACCACAACTTGACTGTAGCATCTGGTGAAAACCTTGCAAACATACTCGACAAGAAAGAATTCCAGCATTCACAGATGACGCTAAGAATCATCTTAATATTGTATGTTCAGCTTCTTTCTCATTATTTTAAACTAACTTCTGCCCGCGACTTCGTCTGCGCAGGATTACTACTTCGAGTAGCCTTTTTTATTTTCCTAAGTCCTACCTATGTTTTTACCAAAATTCATCAAAATTGAATTGAATTAGGCGTGAAGGAGTAATAGACAGACAGAGTTATTTTTCAGTCGTACATAGACCTCCGTAGAGCTTAGACGTGTTCGGCTTTTGTTTGAGTAGTGATAATTACAAATAAAAAACAATAGAAACAATATTTGACATATTGGTCATAGGGCTCCAATTAGCCCAAGTGATAGTGTGCGCGGTTGACAAGCCAAGGTTGTGGGTTCGACTCCGGGCCTCCGCTAGTGTTTTTTTTTTTTTTCTTTTTTCTTGCGCTAAAGAAGAATTAAAAGTGAGTGAACAACATCACGTGATGGATTGTGAAAAGCGGTCCGCTAAGCCTATAGCGGGACCGGCTGACAAATCAGGTGAGGCATCAAGTGATTCTAGCCAAACAGCAATCATGGCAGCACCCAAGACGAAGAGAAGGAGAAAGCTAAGGCCAAATTCCAAGTTGGTACAACGTCCTTCGTTTCCAAATTCTGTTGAAACGTTACCTGATGGAGTGAGGGAAGCATCAACAGCAGCAAATACATGTCCCAAGCTGAGAGATAACAGCTTCGCTTCTTTGGCTTCATCCGAATCTGAAGAGGAGGACGAGGAAATGGAGTCCATAAATAGTAGCATCAAAGTGCTGGAACAAAGAATACTAGCCATTAAAGAAAGGCAAATAGTAAGAAGGAAGAGGGAAAGCCAAGAGCAATCCCAACAACAACAGCACACGCAACTAGCTCAAAAGCAGACCCAACAACAACACCAAACAAATTCCATAAAACAAGTTCTTAAAGAACACCAACAACAACTTAAGAACCACCAGCAAAAACAACAAGAGCAGCCACAACAACGGCTACAGCAAAAACAGCAGCAGCCACAACAAAGACATCATCATCAGAAACAACAACTGCAGCAAACAAAGCAACAGCAGCAGAGACAGCAACTGAAACCACAACAGCTGAAAAAACCGCAGCAGCAGCAACAACAACAGCAGCAGCAACAACAACAACAACAGCAGCAGAAGAAGAAGGAGAAGGTGCCTCCTATCAACACCTACAAACTTGAGATAAATGCTACCAAGGACCTGTGTAAGTTGGTCATTGGTAATAATTTTAACATTAAGAGATTGGGGAACGATCGCCATGCCATCCACTGTAATACAGTGGAGGGCTATCCGAAAGTGAAAGAGCTCCTAAAAGAAACGACGACGGAGCACTTCCCATTCACACCAAAGTGTGAAAAGCGGCAATCGATGCTGCTGAAGGGGTTGGAACCGTCTTCTGATCCTGAGGAGATCCTGGCACTGCTCAAAGAGAAGGAGTGCGAAGGACTCAAATTTGTGGGGGTAAAGCCATTTACCACAGATAGAGCCAGACGGGAGAAACGGGGTCTGCCGTTCTTCCTGGTGCAGCTCAGTCCCGAAAGCCGTCTGGATAGTCTAAGGAGTATCAATGTCCTAGACTACCAGGTGGTTCACTGGGAAAAATTAAAAAGGAGCGAAGGCGTTATACAATGCGTTCGCTGCCAGAGGTTCGGGCACGCCGCGTCGAACTGCCAAATGCAGCCTCGATGCGTGAAGTGCGCAAAGAACCACAGTTCCGAGGAGTGTGCTCTGGGTAGGGACGGAGCATCCGATAGGACGCAGCTCTCGTGCGTGTTATGTGGGAACGCGGGACACACCGCAAACTATCGGGGTTGTCCTAAGTTCGCCGACATTAAAAAAGCAAAACTGGCTCGGCAACAGAAGGTGGAGGTCAAACGTTCACCTGTTAGGTTTCAAACACCAGCCGTCACGTCCCAAATTTCCTACGCCCAGATGGCGTCAGGTAGAGGGGCTACAGTACAACAAGCGACTGTTGCTTCTCCGGCGCCAATGCCGAGAACAACGGAAGCTTCACCTAACATGCTGGCCATCTTGCTCGCAATCCAAGGGCAGATGGCACAGCTGCAACAGATGGTGCAAGAACAGGCCAAGAGGGTGGACCAGATCTACGCACTGCTGCCGGGTCTAACGCAACACATGTCGTAATGGGTACGCACATGGTGGAGCAAACTTTGAAAGTCCTCGCGGTGAATGTTAATTCATTGATTAGGATCGAACGAAGAGCCGCGATGTTTAAATTGCTACAAGACCAAACTCCTGATGTGCTTTTCGCTAGCGAAACCAAGCTAACCGATGAGCACGAACTGGAGTACAACTTATATTGTTGAAAGAAGAAACCGGCCTAACTCCCAACGTGGAGGCGGTGTCGCGATCTTCATTAAAGAAGGCATAGAATTCTACAGAGTGTACAAGGGAGTGTTACGCAGGTTCCGGGTGTTAGAGGCAGTCGTCATTTACATCCCGCTCCGCAGTAGAAAGCGGCTGTACTTGGCCTCGGTTTATGCATCTGGGGCTTCACAATCCACCTTATTCATTACAGAGCTCGACACACTTTTTCGACTTCTGAGGCTGGAATCGGGGGAGAATTATTTTATAATCGGCGGGGACTTAAACGCTAGACACAGAGATTGGGGAAATAATTTGCCAAATACTAGAGGGAACCTACTACTCGATTGGTGGGGTCAGCACGATGCCATGTATAGACTCGGTCTTAAAGCGACGGATAACCCGTCGTTTCCCAGAGGCGGGTCTTATTTGGATCTATTACTGTATGACGAACGTATACGACTGACAGGTACGAATTTACAAACGCTTAACTGTCTGCGCACATTCGTGTATGACATCGACCATTGCGGTTTTAGCACCGAAATCACAGTTCCACACGAAATTGCGGAATTGGGGGAGTTTGTCCAAAGATACTCTTACAACTACAGTAAGACTCGATGGACACGCTTCTCCGCAACCTTGACAAGAGCACTCTGCTCGATCACGCTCCACCCACCGTCCAATAAGAATTTATCAAACGAGGAGATCGATAACTACCTTAAACGAATGGACGAGACAATAAAACAAACTATGGATACTACAATACCACGGTATAAAAAAACGACTAACGAAGATCTGTTCCGCAATCCTACTATTGACGCACTGCACCGACAGAAAAGTAGACTTCTGACAAGACTTAAAAACTTATATAGACAGTTTACAGACAGACAAGACCCAGAGATTAGAACACTGAAGTCGTCGATTAAAAATATTCAAACATTAATTAAAGAGAATTATAGAATTGCTGTAAGTTTGTATTGGAACAACAAGGTTCGGGCTGTAAACACCAGCAACCCGAATATGTTCCCACAAATAAATAAACTATTTCGGAGAAAAAATCAAAACGACTTTCAGTGTCTTAAAATAGCCCGGACAACAGACAACGAACGCTTACTAACAATAGCAGGCATTGATACAAATGAGGCCGCTGATGATGACGACTTCTTTGTGATCGAGGATCCACAGGAGAAGGTTGAGGCCATAGGAGCGACTTTCCAGGAAGTATACAAGGCCAATGATATCATTGGCCCTAATTATGACCTGGACAATCGCGTCTTGGTGCACAACTTCTATATTCGAAATGAAGTAGAGAACTGGCGATCCGAGGGCTCTGGTTTCACCCGGTTCAGCGACGAAAATATGGCAAATAATGTCATTGCCAGAGAAGGTGACCTACCCCCGTTCATTTCGAAAGAAGAACTCCAGGAGATCTTCGACACAATCAGAAGTAAGAAATCAGTGGGGACTGATGGTATTCCGAACATCGTGCTTCGACATCTTCCTCTAGAAGCGGTGGACATTTATACCACCCTGTTTAATAATGCAATGAATAATGCACATTATCCAGCGCATTGGAAAACGGCGGTGGTTCAACCTATCCCCAAAAAGGGAAAGGATATATCCAATCCGGCGAATCTTCGGTCGATAAGTCTCCTTCCAAATATCAGTAAGGTGTTCGAAAAAGTAATCAATAGAGCTCTGACTAGGTGGGTTGAGGACAAACATATAGTTCCGGATAATCAATTCGGTTTCAAGGCAGGACATGCTATCTCACATGCCGCGTCTAAACTGGTGTCCGATATCCAATGGAATAAAGCCAAAAAACAGTGTACTGGTGCCTGCCTAGTTGACTTGGAGAAGGCTTTCGACACTGTATGGTTAGAAGGTCTTTTCTACAAGCTGGCTAGTTTGGGAATCAGTAAACCTCTCTTGTACATTCTTTATAATATGCTAACCAACAGACAGTTCATCGTGAAATATGGTGATGTGACTTCTGTTGGAATATTTCAAATTAAAAATGGTCTTCAGCAAGGCGCCGTCAATTCGCCGATCCTATTCAACATTTATACAAGCGACTTGATAGGTTCACTTCCCCATACTATTGCGTACGCAGACGACTTGATAGCGTACAGAACAGGTCCAAAAATCGAGGTCATTAATAGTCTCTTACAGCGTGACTTCGATAAGATAAGACGATTTTGCGATGACTGGAAGTTGAAAATCAACTTTCAGAAGTCGGAAACCATTCTCTTTAGGACGCCGTTGTCTGCAGCCTCTAGGGATACCAGAAAAAATTGGCGAAAGTTCTCGATCATTGGACAATACGGACAGCCTCTTGCCTGTCGAAATGTAGTCAGATACCTTGGGATTTGGCTAGATCAGTTTCTGTATTTTAAAAAAATGTAGATGCTGCTCTGGCCAGAGCTAAAGGCGCTTTTGCCCTCACAAAGAGACTGTTTTATAGCAGCCAACTCGATGCGAGGGTAAAGATAATCTGCTACATGGCCCTTATCAGGCCCATGCTGGTATTTGGGTGTCCCGTGTGATTCAATGTACGAGCAAGCTTAATGGAAAAGATTCGGGTGTTTGAGAGGGCTTGCCTTAGGGCTTGTCTTCGCTTGTACAGAACACCAGAGTCGGAGTACAAAATTTTTTATCCTAATGAGGTCCTTTACAACAGGGCGAACCTAATACGAGTGGACAACTTCGTAATTAAGCTGACTCGAAGGCACATTGCAAGAGCAATGGCATCGACGAATAACCTGATATCTGGGGCTTACTTCCCCAATCACCTTTATCATGAGAGTGTGCGCTCTAACGGCTTCGTTCCACCGGAAGCATTCCTCTACCTTGATCAGATAGGGTTGATCCAGGATAGATCAGCGGTCCCGTTAATCTTCCATGTCGCTCGGACAGTTGGGGACAGGCGACTCAACTACAACAGAGACGTCGCACATGACAGGGTGGATCGTCTCAGGTTCAGTAGGGCGGTGGGGAATCGCGATAAAAGGGATGTCGTTCGGCAGCACCAGCATTTGTGGTGGTTGAATGATGGGGAAGATGTTTCGTCGTCGTTTCCGTCAATTACGGACCAGCCTCACTAATGAGGCAGAGCTGACCAATCTATTTGCTTTGTAAATAGCGATGGCCAGCTTACATAGGTTTAGGTTAGCATCTAAGTAATATATATATATATTAGTATATACGAAGGTACTCGTATATACTAATGTATGTATATAATTGTGTACAACGTCTATATGTGTGTTTGTATGTATTGTATGTAGGTTAGGTAGATTAAGGTTTATTTTAAGTTAGATATTAAGTTTTTATAAAAATAAAAAAGCAAGTCCATATGCTAAGTTTTTTGTTGACAATTCTTTTCTTAGCCTAAGTATAGAAAATAAATATTCATAAACAAAATAATAATGAAGTCGAAAGACATAGGTATAAGATAGTAGAGTGCCTGTGTAGGGCCAGTAAGTGAGTATAAGATTGTAAAGTAATTGTATGCTAGCATTTAAGCATTTTCTGTTAGAATGTAAGAAGTAATGATAAGTAAAATAAAATGCATTTAAAACTAACTAAAACTAGACAGAGTTATTTTAAGAGGCCCTTGTTCTATGTAATGTATGGAAATTCAAACTGAAAATTTTTGATAATGATTCAAAATATGCACAATAGGTAGTTATTGTAATACACTTCTATAAACTACCTCAAATTTTTTTTTTGTTCTGCATGAACATGCAGATTTTGTGATGAAGAAACGCGTGAGCATGATACGTAGAGCTGACCGTGGAAAAAAGATGGTCTGTCCAAATGTATTCCTGCTTCCTTTAAGGTTTGACCCAGTAATTTATTGACGGTCATTGCAAATGGAATTTCTAATGGGAACTGCAGACGCTTAAAATTAAATGGTAAGTTATTTGGTGTGATTGGGATGCGTGGTGTAAGCACATTGTTTCCCTTGTCTTCGCCAGTTAAGATTGTGGCCTTCACAATATTCCTTCCTAGTTCTGTGACTCGCAACCGAGTACCGTTGCATAATCTTGGCGCGTTTAAGTTGCGCATCAACTTATGGGATGGAAACCCGGTTAACTCCCAAGAGTTTAGGTATTCCACCGGATAGCTCATAGTGTAATCGGATGACATGACTGTGTCGATGGAGTTGTACACTGATGTTTTAGTAGTTTATTCGTGGTGAGATAAAGCTTTTCAACTTTGGTCCACACGTATGATGCTTTCAGACATGCTTTAACTTCATTTGCTGCAGTGCCTCTCTCGATAAGGTATGTCCTAAATCCCCTACCATTAACACTACCACACCACCCATTAACTTGCGATTGCTTTGAATGTCTTGTAGTGCACTCGTCCCACATGATCAGTTTACAATGTTGCAACAGGGCGCCGCGTGCGCCGCTCTTGCTGATGTTGCACGTTGGGGTTTTTTCGCTGGCCAAATTAAGAGGTTATTTAAAAACTGAGTGTGCCGTGCGTCCACCGCTCAGTAATGTTGCGGCGATACCAGAGGAAGCCACAGGTAATGCAACTTTACGATCCCTACGAATTTTTGCTAGAAGCAAACTAAGCAAAATAGTTTTGCCTGTTCCGCCCGGGGCATCGAGAACAAAAAGGCCGCCTTCACCATGCTCAACGCGTTGTAATATTTTGTCATAAATGGCTTTTTGATCGGGTAGCAGGCCAGTGTGTTTTATTTTCAAGAATATCGCATTGTATGTGTACGTGAGATGTTGGATGAAATACGAAATACACCAAAAAATGTTTTGGAAGCTTGACAGCTAACTTGCTTGTGTGAATATTTGTCATGCAACCCACTGGAGTGTTTACTTTTTGTTTGGTCAGCGGTATGACATTCTGTTTGAAACAGTTTCGAAAAATGCATGCATTTTTTCCGGCTGAAAAAGTTTGTTCTGGATGAGACATCTACATATGAACTTTTTTTTTTTTGTTATAATTTTATTTTATTTTAATTTTGTTTGTAATTCAGTAATTGAGAAAAAAGAAATAGTAAAGTACATTTTGTTGCATTTAGGCAAGTGGTGAATGTACTGTTTACAACAACAGAAGATAAAAATTCATAACAAATTAAATTATTGCTGTTGAAGGGAGAATTCAATGTGCAAGTAATATTAATCTACTATTAAGCATTAAAAGAACAATATTCATTAATGAACAATTTATTAATATAAGAATAGTCAAAAGACAAGAGCAATTTCATAATACCATTCATAAATACATTTTTTACTCTTTCACATCTTAGGGAATCTGGAAGTAGATTGAAAAGACGGGTACTGAAACAAGATAAAAGCGTCCAAAATTGTCTTTATGAACTGGTGGTACTACAACAAAATTCCTGGAGTTAACTCGTAAATTATAATTATCAGTGTTTCGAACTGTGTAAAAACCCGAATTTTGAAAAAAATATTTTGAGTACTTGATAACAATACAGATGTCTTAACGGAAGAGTTTTAAGGTTGTTGAACCGTTTAAGACTTAGAGTTCTGCGGTTTACCTTATATAAAATTCTGATTGCATGTTTCTGTTTAATCAATAAAGGCCCGGTTTTTGCAAAGTAAGCACCGCCCCAACAGGTGATACCATATTCCAATTTTGATTTTAGTAAACCATTATACACCAGTTTTAGAGTTGAATGGGGACAATAAAGACCAAGATGATACAGTTGTTTTACTACTCGGTTAAGATATTGTCTTAGATTATGTGTATGTTTGTCCCAATTGAGCTTATTATCCAAGATTATGAACAGGTATTTAAAGCTTTCAGCACATTCTATCTTGAAGCAGTTACTACAACATGAGCCTTTATGGTCAAATGAAGGATAATCATTATCAGTATTCGGTAACAGAAAGCGGGTACAAGTCTGAGAATGATAGCATAATGGCAAATGGTCAAAATATATATTATTAGTATTAAATATCATGAATTTGGTTTTATCACTGATAATGAGCCTATGAACTGCAAACCATTTTCTCAGTAAATCAAGATCATGATTTACTTTTAGAATTACATTTGCTTGAGTACGAAATAGCAGTATCATCAGCAAATGCAGTTACTTTACATTTGAATGGTAGAGAAAACAAGGAGTTCATATAAATCAGGAACAAAATAGGACCTAGAACTGATCCTTGTGGAACACCGGTTGTTATATTTTTTTAGAGAGCTGTAAGTATTATTTAATCTCATCATTTGCTGCCGATTATACAAATATGAAGAAAACCAGCGATGTATATTACCTCTAAAACCAGAATGAAAAAGTTTATCTAATAGTATTGAATGATCCACCATTTCAAAAGTTTTAGTGATATCTATAAATAGAGACGCCGGAATCTCAGAAGAATTGAAACTTTGGTATAACTCTCCAGTTAATTTTAATAAAGCAGCTTCAGTAGATATTCCACTTCAGAATCCAAATGGCAATCACTAAAAAAGTGCCTTCTTTCCAAAAATGATATCATTCTTGACTTAATACCTCTTTCAAAAATTTTTGAAAATACAGATAGCAGAGAAATAGGTCGATAATTATTCAACAATGTGCTATCGTTCTTTTTATTAAGGGGTAATGCTATTGCCATTTTTAATGCATGAGGGAAGATTCCCATATATATACTTGTATTAAAGATATGACATAAGACTTCAGAAATATGAAATGAAATATTTTTTTAGCAAACAACTTGTTATCGTGTCATAAGAAGATGTTTTAAGAGAGGAAATTAATTTATATATCTCAAAAGGACTGAATGGCCCGCAAGAAAAACTCTCAGATTGATTTTCAAGATCAATAGAATAACTTCTAGGATAAAAATTAATATTGGTTGAGTTCTGACAAGAACTGATGTTACAAAAGAATTCATTAAAAGAATTTGCGATTACCAGAGGATTAGAGATAGTTAAGTTGTTCACGTTCAAAACTATTTCCGTTTCTGGAGTTTTCCTATTAAATATTTCATCAACAACACGCAATTTTTTTTTGGGATTTACAAGACTTGTTATTATCTTTCTACGATAATAAGTATCTCTGTGAAAAGGGATATCAATCTTAAGTTCATTATTTAGATTTTTTATAATTTTGTTTGAGTCTGGAATTAAACGGATGTTTTTTTAACTAGAATACCAAGTTTATGTTTCTTCCTAACTTTTTCAGAAGTGTGGACGTTATCCAAGGCTTAATACAGCTATTTTTGCTATTTCTGTATCTTATATTGTAATTTGTTTGTTATTCGAAATATAATACTTTAACCTATTTAAAAAGATGTCAAAAGCAGACGATGGAACAGACGTGGAAAAAACATCATCCCAAAATTCAAAATTCAAACTAGTTCTTAGAGTATTGTAATTTATTCTGTCAAAAATGTTGGGCACAGTTGATTCAGCTCGAGGAACATTACTATTTATGAATTGAATACTTGTTAAATAATGATCTGATACTTGGAAATCAAATGATGTTTTATTATTGCGATGAACCCTAACAAATATGTGGTCTAAGCACAAATTAAAACGGGTAGGTTGAGTCAGCAAAAAATCGAAACCGAACGCAGATAGCGTCGTTAAGAAATAATCAACATCAATTGAGTGAGACAATATATAAATGTTAAAATCACCAATTAGAACTTATTAAATTATATTTTTTATCTGTATGCCAGATATACCATTTTTAAAGAACACTCCGACACCGCCAGCCGCATATGAATCATTACAAGTCGCATTAAACGAAAAATTTGGAATACAAAAATCAGAAACTTCATTTTCAAAAACCCAAATTTCCAAAACGAAAAATAAGCCTGGGAAATGATTTAAAGAGAAGAGATTAGTGAAAAATGTGTAAAAGTTCTAAAAAATACTGCGAATGTTCTGGTGAATTACTAAGAAACCTGAAAATTGTTCAGTAATTGAATGGTTTATACAAAAGCAATTGAGATGATTTAAATAAACAGAAGAGTTAACATCAATATTATTAAAGCTAGGAGAAGAAATACAAAAAGAACTATTAAAGCAAATATTTGAGTTTGGTATAATTAACAAAACTGAAACTTACAATACTTTTTTATTTCCTCAACTTTTTGCAAATCCTCAAATGAATATATTTTTATGACGTGATCACCTTCTTTTACGCGAACGAGAACGGTCGAATTTTTTACCCAAACAAATTTACATTCGTTCAAACGTTTGAGTTCCTTTGCTTTATTTAAAAGAGTTCAATTATTCCCTGTGAGGGAATTATTTATGAAAATCTTATTGCTAGTATCCGATTTTGTGCCGTCTCCACTGTCGCTGTAGAACGTATTTGAGATTTTCTTTCGATGCGGTCGCATTTTCTTCATTACATGGTTTTTTTGCTCCAGTGATGAAAACTTAATGCAAACAATGCTGTTCTTCTTATTGTGTCCAACTATAGCTCTTTTCACAAAGCATGAGAAATTTTTTTGAGAGATAGGCTGTAAATCAACAACTTCAAACAACAACAAACAAACAACATTAGAAGAGTCGACATCAGGAAGGCCAACGATATCCACAACAAAAATATTCTCTTTCTGCTCTAGAAAGTTTATTTTATTTTCCAGTGACATCACTGTTTTGGTAAGAGAATCATTGCTTGCTTCCAAAAATTTAATTTTGTCTAGAGCATTCAAGATAACATGCTTAATATCCATTATTTCCGTTTGGAGCATTTGCATGGTCACCTCTTTGTCTCCCACATTGTTGACACTGTGATTGGGCATGGATGATGTAGCGCTATCGTTACTAACCCCAGGGTTACACAGGACTTCTTAACAATCAGGATGTGTATCTGTACACGAGAGACCGAGTTACCTAACGTTCACACACGCAATTGAAACTAGAAATATTTACATGTGCTGAGTTATAATGCACACGAAAGAGGAAATTTGAAGTCTATTGTCGATCTACTGGCAGCCGAAATTTTGCTCGTGATTCGAAGATTCTAAAATTTGAGAAATTTTGTGTGTTGCTTTCTACTTCAGATTTTCTTCTGTCTCATTTCAGGATTCTCTTTTTTTAAACGATTTCAATTGCTTTTAGGGAGAATTTTGAAATTCTCAGTGCAGGTGGATTTTGCTATGCATTTACGGTTTTTTTTGTTCAATTAAGAGCGCACACAGGCTACTTTACTAGTCCAATCTAGGATTTCGTACGAGTAGGTAGGACTTCAAATTTCCTCTCTCGTTGGGTAACTCGGTCTCTCGTGTACAGATACACATCCTGATTGTTAAGAAGTCCTGTGTAACCCTGGGGTATCACTTCATAATGATACAGTGGTCTTGGAAGTTACTTCACTTTAAGAAAAACAAGCAATTAAACACTTGAAGAGTGAGTTTAGAAATTTTAAATATCAGAAACGATAAAAGTATTTGTTTTGATAAGAATCAATTTGTTAATACAAAATGTGCATTTTGGAAATGTCAAATAATAATAAAAATAAAATATAAATTTTGTTGGCGATATTGGCTACCGCGGACTTTTTTGTAGAACCAACTAAGAGATACATTTCCATTATACATTCTATTCGTATAACTCTCTTGTTTTTTGCAGCGCACGTCAGAATAGCTCTCAGATGAAGGAATTTTTTCTGACTTACGTGACACTTATTGTTATATTTTGGCCAATTTACTCAATAGCTTTATAAGTTATAGCCTATATGTTATTCTGATGTATGAGCTGTATTATTCTAAGGTTTCATTAAAATCCATTCAATTGTTTTTGTGTGAAAGAGTAACAAACATCCACACATACATCCATACATAATTCCACGTTTATTATATTAGTAGGATTTAAATAAAAATAAAAAAAAGAATTGTTGTGAAAAAAAGAACGTACTTTAAATACGAAATTTATCAGACAATAAAAATTTAAAACTTGTAAGGATAAACAAACACAAGAAAGCCTATAGCTGTAGGAGAAAAATCGTAATGAGAAGCTTTGAAAGAAAACTGTGGTAATATAAGCATATATTTGTTTTGGTATTTTTTTTTTGCATAAAATGTTGCCAAATCATTACGATAAGTACAAAAAACAACTAGGTACAAAGAATATTGTTACACAACCAGACGCTTATAGAATAATACAATAGTCTAGAAAAATAAATATTTACAAATAT
Organism: Volucella inflata; assembly: GCA_928272305.1. Classification (NCBI taxonomy): domain Eukaryota; kingdom Metazoa; phylum Arthropoda; class Insecta; order Diptera; family Syrphidae; genus Volucella; species Volucella inflata. Next base: position 114,023,755 of record OV743716.1, on the reverse strand, counting down.
CGGAGAGTAATTAATAGTAATCCAAAGCAAATATTCAGGCAACTCAAACCACCATCACACAGCTGACTGGAGTTGTCAATGTCCAGATCGAAAAGATCAGGGAACTGGAGCGTAGAAAAATATCGATAGAGGATCAATCCTCTGCCATCGATTCAAACACTACCTCGCTGCAGGCCCCTAAAACAGAGCAGGAGTTGAACTTAGCACATTATCTGACAGTGTGAAGGGCCTGCAAACGTTTAACGGAAATCTGGTCCAATATGTCTTGGATTCATTACGTCAAATGTATTTTGAAAGACTACACGATCATCAGATATAAACCAATCTATCGAGCTATACTCGAAAGTATTAGACAGAAAACACGAGGTGGAACTGACGCAACATATTTTCTGAGGACTGGTCTTTAATCAAAAAGTGTATCTCACTGCACTTTGCGGATAAGAGAGTTATAAGAACTTTGAAACACTAATTAAGTTCGCTTATACAGGGAAGCTCAAGCATAGATGAGTACTATGCCAATGTGAACTACTAATTCTCCCTGACAATAAACAAGATACTGGCTGAGAACTACAATGCCGAGACGATCAATGCGTTAATCGAAAACGACATAAGCCGAGCTCTTGACGATAAGATAACTAAACAGAAAATTATCGAATTCTTGTAATCCAAAAACCGCAGGCTTACACTTTATGCTTAGAGGTTCAGAACTTGAACTATATGAGCATGGCCATACACAGTAAAAGTAACTTTTGCATGAGAGCTTCTGTGAACCACATACCAAAACCATCTTGACTCAACAACACAAAACACCAAATATGCAGAATCCGCTGCCACAGTCTCAAAGAAATGCTGCATACAAATCATTACAAATATCATCCTTGAATATCATCTGGCTGTGGACGAGAAGTCCTAGGGAAGGAAGTTTAAGCTAATTATGGCTGAAAATAAGAGAGTGCACTGAAATGCTGTGCAAAACAAAGTGCATTTGGTGGAAAATTATTCTGGCCATGAACGCTTTGGTATAAAGTGCACCAAATCCTGCGAGGTGTGCAATTCTAAAAAATATAATCAAAGCGATTGATTCCGTACTGCAACATCCACATGTCCTTAAATACGATAGCTTTGATTAAATGCTTATAACAGAAATTTTGCAACTATATCTACGATATTTAAGTCTCTTATTTCTCGCTTCTACACTGTGATAGCTCACATATCTGTAATAAACTGATGATTTTATAGATTGAGATGCTTAAGGATTAAGTCATGTTTTTAAAAGATACCAAATGCTTGTTATTCCAATTTAATCGTGATAGTATTGAGATGCTATTAACTAAATAATATTGTTATATGACTCATTCTCATTTATATTCTCTACTTTCCTTGGTTTAATTAAATTGTTTCTAATTCTAATCTTTATATACACCAACAATTGTGCATCTGTTGATGTTCGTGTAACTTCCGAACCAATTTACCTGTTGAGTTCATATTCCCTCAATGGCAAATGAAAAAGTTATCAAGCGAACAAAAGGCAATATAATATAGTTATGTTTGCGGTCGCAAAAAGTAAAAAAGAAAACCTGTTTTCCTTTGGGACGCGCCAGGTGGAACTGGAAACCCGTTTTTAATTTCACTCATCCTTGCCAAAGTTAGATCTTTATTTCATGGTAGAAGAACAAGCTATTCGGCTCTTAAACTACCATAAAACATACCATACGAAACAATTATTTATTTAGTTGTTTGTTTTGTTTTATTTAGTTGTTTTTCAAACAATTATTGCATATTGGTAATGGAAAACTTGGTTTGCCTAAATTTAATTGCCTAAAAATTTGTGCAATATTGTTCATTGGTTATCATAAATGGCAAAGTGAACGAGCGGTTTTGGCTGATCTAAATGTTGACGAAATATATTTTAAAATGCAGGAGGCATTGCTTGGCCGATTAATTTCGTTAAATCAATTGACACACTCGCAAATGGAAGCGTAAATTATCCTACTGAATTCTTGAACTTATTCGATTTACCAGGTCTTCTACCATATAACTTCGGTTGCACATTGCTTCACCTAGAATTTCGCTTCTAAACTTAAATCAACTAGGCTTTGCAGTGAAACGAGATTACTTACTTACTTTAGGTGGCGCTACAGTCCGGGGTGGACCTGGGCCTCAGTCAACAAGCTTCTCTAGCTAGCTCGATCCCTGGCTAGCTGTCTCCAGTTTCGCACGCTAAGTTGGCTGAGGTCCTCTTCCACTTGCGTGCGCCACCTGAGTCTTGGCCTTCCTCTACTGCGCTGTCCCTCGGGGGCGGATTCGAAGACTTTTCGGACCGGAGCATTGGTGTCCATGCGCTCTACATGACCCAGTTATCTCAGTCTTTGGATCTTCACTCTTCTGGCTAGGTCCATGTCGCTGTACAGTCCATACAGTTCGTCGTTGTATCTCCTCCTCCACTCACAGTCAATGCAGACGGGACCGAAGATCGCCGAAGAATTTTTCTATCGAAGCAACCAAGAACACCCTCATCCATTTTTGATAATGTCCATGCCTCTGCGCCATAGAGCAGGACCGGGATTATTAAAGTCTTATAAAGGGTGACTTTCGTTGTCTGAGAGAGAGCTTTGCTACTCAGTTGCCTTCTTAACCCAAAGAAACAGCGGTTGGCAAGAGTTATTCTTCGCTCGATCTCAGCGCTGGTGTCGTTGTCTGTATTTATAGCGGAGCCTAGGTAGACAAAGTCCTTAACTACCTCAAAGTTATATCTGTCCGAGACGTCGGTGTTGGTTGTCCTTTTTGCTTGACAGCATATACTGGGTCTTGCCCTCACTGACCGCTAAACCCATTTTCGCCGCTTCCGTCTCAATACTCGCGAAAGCGCCACTGACATCACGCTGCTTTCTCCCGATTATGTCAATATCGTCGGCGTATGCGAGTAGTTGGACGGACTTTTGAAAGATAGTGCCTCTTGTGTTTGCTCGTGAGTTTTGCACTATTCTTTCAAGTACGATGTTGAAAAAATCGCACGACAGCGCATCGCCTTGTCTAAATCCTTTCTGGACATCAAAGGTCCGGTGAGATCTTAACCGACCTTGATGGAGCAGCGTGCATTCCCCATCGTCATCCTGCACAGACGGACGAGTTTGGCAGGGATGCCAAAACTAGACATTGCTCTATATAGCCCGTCTCTATAGATGCTGTCATACGCGAACTTAAAAATCGATGAATAGGTGGTGGGTATTGATCTGAAGCTTATGGGTCTTCTCCAAGATCTGCCGTAGTGTGAATATCTGGTCGATGGTGGACTTTCCTGGCCTGAAGCCACACTGATATGGACCTATCAGGTTGTTGACAAACGGCTTCAGGCGTTGACACAATACGGCGGATAAGATCTTCTATGCGATGTTAAGGAGACTGATGCCTCTGTAGTTGGCGCAGTTCAGAGGGTCTCCTTTCTTGAGAATTGGACAAACAATGCTGAGGTTCCATTCATCGGGCATACTTTCGTCCGACCATATTTTACAGATGAGTTGGTGTATGCTCCTTACCAAGTCATCGCCTGCCGCTTTGAAGAGCTCGACAGTCATTCCATCCGCTCCAGCAGCTTTGTTGGACTTCAGCTTTCGATATGGCTATCTTCACTTCATCCAGGTCGGGTGGATGGAATTGTTGGTCATCATCGTCCAGGTTGAAAGGTTGATTCTGCCTGACAGCGGTATTTGGTCCGTCATCGCCGTTATAGGTCTGCAGAAATGATCTTTCCAAATCCTCAGCATCGACTGCGATTCTACTATGATGTTCCCTTGTTCATCTCTACAGGCTTCGGTTCGGGGTTTGTTTCCGCGGCATGTTATTTTTACCTTTTGGTAAAACTTCCGAATCTCATTCCTGGAGTAGCGTCTCTCAATTTCCTCGATCGCGCGCTTCTCATGCTCTTTCTTCTTCCTCCTGAGAAGCCGGTGCTCGTCTCTCCTCTTCCGCTCATAGAGCTCATGAGCAGCTCTGGTCTTTCTAAGCAGCGCCGCGTTATATGCATCTTGCTTAGCTGCATGTGCCTGCCGGCATTCATCATCGAACCAGGGGTTTCGTTGTGGTGGACGAGTGAAACCCAGCGCATCAGAAGCGGCATCTCTGATGGCGTTTTGGCAGTGTTTCCAATGGTCTTCGATGCTTGATGCTGGCATTGGACTCTTAAGAGATTAAGAGACACTCGATCGGAGAAGGACTTGGCGATTTCTTGCGATTGTAGCCGTCTGACGTCGAAATTTCTCACAGCATTAGTTTGTCTTGGCGTAGTTTGGGATATCCGCAACCGTACCTTGGCTACAACAAGGTAACGGTCCGAGTCGATGTTGGCTCCTCGGAACGTACGGACATCCATAATGCTGGAGGAGTGTCTTGCGTCGATCGCAATGTGATCAATCTGGTTGACTGTTGATTGATCAGGAGTTCTCCAAGTCCCCTTGTGTATGTCGAGATGTGGGAACCGCGTGCTAGCCACGACAATGTTTCGCCCCGCCACAAAGTCGATTAGCCTGAATCCGTTATCGGAGGTGGTGTTGTGCAGGCTATATTTTCCGATTGTTCCACCAAAGATACCTTCTCTTCCTAGCTTTGCATTAAAATCACCGAGGACAATTTTAATGTCATAGCTAGGGCATTGCTCGTAGGTCTTGTTGAGGAGCTCGTAGAAGGCATCCTTGGTGTCGTCATCTTTCTCCTCTGTGGGGGCATGCGCGCATATGAGGCTTATGTTGGCGAATTTAGCCTTGATGCGGATTGCTACGAGGCGCTCGCTCACATGCCCGAAGCTGAGGACTTCTCGTCTTAGTCTGCTCCGACAACAAATCCGCATCCAAATAAGCGCTGCTTTTGCCGTCGATAGCAATTGCCGTAGTAGATGTCGCAGTTTTTCATCTTCTTTTTGTCCGGCCCATCCCATCGCATTTCTTGGATGGCGGTTATGTCTGCTTTGCAGCAGTCTAGGGCCTCCGCTAGTTGCTCGGCTGCACGTGGTCTATTAAGGGATCTAACATTCCACGTGCATATCCGAAGCTCATTGTCCTTAAATCGTTTGCGTGGGTTGTCAACAGTAGATCCGTCCATATCCGAGGCTTGTTGATGCTTCGTAACTTCTTGTTTTTTTTAAATGGCCGGGCAGTTACCGCGGCGGCACAACCCCCAACCTGGAGGACCAGTTCCACTTTGAGTGCCCCTAGGACGAGGGGTCGGTTACACCGAAGCCAGTAACCCGTTCCGGGATGTGAGCGCTGCCGTTGGCCCTTATAGGGCTCGTCCGCCACCATCTCTTTTCCAGGACCCTGACTAAGTCCTTGAAATCCTTTCCGGCCTGAGCTCCAAATATGTCGGAGTAGCCCGGATAAGGTCTTGTTTTGTTTTTCCGACACTAGTCCTGGTTTATGGCGCAGGAAACTCGCCATTTGCCCCCTTCACTTCGCAACCTCTAGTGAGATTCCCAAATGGCGCCACGGGGAGGCGTGAAGTAGGACTTATTAGCAGAGCTGCAAGATGTTCGGCTACAGAGCCTCATTCTCGTCATTTAAGGAACCAGCACCTGTCGGATGATGCTACTTCTACGAGGCCTTATACTAATCGTTGCCATCCATGAAACGAGATTAGTTATTAAAAAATTAAAGAAAATATCATTTAAGGGACCATATTAAACGGAAGACAGGGACCTTAACTAAATCAAACTCACGCGCCACATATCAGAAAGGGCAGATTAACATTTGCTAGTTCAGCTAGTTTATTTATTTCATTTAACTTTTATATTTTAAATTATTTTTCCATATTTTGATATTCTATTTTTTTTTCTATGTTGCATATAATGCTTCGTATTAACGGCACATTACAAGTTGTGTAATTATTTTGTTATTTCGCTCCATCATCATAAAAAGTATGAAATTTGTATTTTTTTTTTAAACATCCGCCACATATCTTTCACATACTGTGTGTTCTTAACTATTTCATGTTTAGCGAAGTTCATATAGCCCTTTTTTATAGAAACTACAATGCTACACGATGCTCTAATAGTGCAAAACTCACGCGCAAACACGAGGCACGATCTTTCAAAAGTCCGCCCAATTACTCGCATACGTCGATGGTCACCTTCGACAGATATAGTTTTGAGGTAGTTAATAACTATGTGACCCTAGTCTCCGCTATAAACTCAGATAATGATACGAGCGTTGAGATCAAACGAAAAAATAACTTGCCAATCTCTGATTCTTTGTGCCAAGAATGCAATTGACTAGGAAAGCCCTCTCTCGACCAACAAAAGTTATCCTATATAAGACCATATCAATCTCAGTCCTTCTCTTTGGTGCAGAGGTATGGATATTATCAAAAATAGATATAATAGAATACACACAGTGGCTAGAAACACTTATTGACAGAGGATCAGGTCCACTACGAACTGTAGCGCCACCTGGGCTACAGCCCAATTATCAAGGCTTCTTCCATCAATGACGTTGTCCAATAAAAAGTGGGAGTAGAGCAAAACTTGACTTATCTATGACATTATGAGTCATAATCCTAAAACGCATTCAGGATGACCCTTCTGATTTCACCCCGAGTGGAGTGGCTGTAATTGCTGGTTGCTGAGACCCTGAGATCAGTAAGAATTATTAGATGGGCCTCGACTCATTCCCAGGATGGAACTGTATTCTCAACACAGTTCTGCATTGGTATCAAAGAAAGAGCGGGAGAGCGATGGCAAGGCATATCCTTGCACCCATGAAAATGCGGGAATTCCTTGAACTTAAGTCTACACGACAGGCGTTCATGCAAAGCAGAAGAGAAGTAAGCTTCATTTGTCAAATAGTATTATGCTAGGCATAAAAATGTACCGTACGCGAGTTTAGTTTTAGTTGTAAAACTAACAAAAAATGCTTAAATGCTAGCTTCATATCACTAAACAATCAATATGCTAACCTACGAGCCCAAAACATGCAATTTAAGCTACTCTAAATTCTTATATCTATGTCTTTCGACTTTATTTACATTTTATTTAGGATATTTATTTTCTATACTTAAGGCTAAGAAAAACATTGTTAACAAAAACTTAGCATATGGACATAATTTTTTATTTTTTATGAAAACTTAATATCTAACTTAAAATAAACCTAAGTCTACCTAAACTACATTTACAATACACAAATGCACACGCATGGACATTATACACAATAATATATATATATTAGTATATACCTTTGCATATGCGTGTATATATATATATATATATATTTATTTCTTAAATGCTAACCCAAGTTATTTCCTGCTAAGCTAAGTGCTTATCTACAGGTTATTATTATACTTAATCCCTTATATAAAATTTTTTATGTTTTTTTATTATAAAATTATATAGGTGTCTTAAATTTTCTCGAAGGGTCTTAGAAGATGGTATAAAAGTTTCCGAACTTTCATTGATATGACTCACTTTAAATAAATTTTGGGAAAGAGAGTATACTTTTTAAGTTAAAGCTAAGTTGGTAACTTTGTTCTTATTCACTACCTCAAGAGTACTCGTAGTTTTCGTCAGTAATTATTTTGGAAATAAATTTCATCAGCGGCTTTTTATTAAGATGAAGTGCGAACATGACCAAGACAGTTTAATCTTCTTGACGTTAACTTCTACAATTTTAATATTATCTTGACCCCACGTGGCCACGGTTGACAGCCTTGAGGGTGCGATATCGTGGACTCTTCAAAATTGGATCAAATGATAACATGCATTCGGGTTGTTTGAATTTCTAAATTATTTATTAAGAATATACTGTTTGTATGTTAATTTGTAAATTTGTACACTTTTCCAGTAAGCTTGAAATGACCGCCAATTTTTCTTCAAGTTTGGCTTGTATTTATTTGGTTTAAATTGCTTTTTACAAACGATAAAAGAAAACACAATTTAGACTTCTTAATTCTTAAATAATTGCAAAGCAAGGGTTCTTCTATTATTAAAACTAAAATTGAGTCTCTCGTTTTTCGCACTTTCCTCCACGACTTTATCCATACACTTATCATATCTTCTCACATTATTAAAACTTCTCCACAATATTATTGAAATAAATCACTACTTTATTCGATCATCATTTTCTACATCCATGTCCAAAATGATTGCATTAATTAAATCAATATATCTTTAACTAAGAGACAGACTCAGGCTCTGGCGAATGGCAAATGAAAAAAAAAAACAAAAAGAACGTTTATATTTAACCACGAGAGTGAAAATTTAGAAAAAATGTCCAACAAAAACTGATTAGTATGAATTGTGACTTACAATATCATTCCGTTTTGAAACTGAACCACAATGTGATTAAAATTCTATCGTCTAAGCAAATTGTCGGGCCATTGCATCGTTTAAGCTAATTTCTCGTACACTGTGGCAATACAAATACAAATATTATATATTAGATTAAGTGTAGTCCGTAAGAATATTGTATTCGGTAGATGAAGTAAATAAATAAAAGTTTTTTGTTAGTTTTAAATGCATTTTATTTTCTTAATCATTAACTCTTACATACTAACAAAAAATGCTTAAATGATAGCCTAAAATTACTTAACAATCTTATGCTAACTTACTGGCCCTACACAGGCACTCTAAGCTACTCTAAATTCGTATATCTATGTCTTTCGACTTAATTTACATTGTTTTTATGATTACTTATTTTCTATACTTAAGGCTAAGAAAAAAATTGCTATCAAAAAACTTAGCATATGAACATTACTTTTTACTTTTTATAAAAACTTAATATCTAACTTAAAATAAACCTTAGTCTAGCTAACCTAAATACACAATACATACATACACACGTATAGACATTATGCACAATAATATACGTATACTAGTATATACTTTCATATATACTAGTATACGAGTATATATATATTCCTTAAGTGCTAACCTAAACCTATGTAAGCTGGCCATCGCTATTTAAGAAGCAAACAGATTTGTCAGCTCTGCCTCATTAGTGAGGCTGATCCGTAATTGACGGAAACGACGACGAAACATCTACCCCATCATTCAACCACCAGAAATGCTGGTGCTGCCGAACGACATCCCTCTTATCGCGATTCCCCACCGCCCTACTGAACCTGAGACGTTCCACCCTGCCGTGTGCGACGTCTCTGTTGTAGTTGAGTCGCCTGTCCCCAGCTGTCCGAGCGACATGGAAGATTAACGGGACCGCTGATCTATCCTGGATTAACCCTATCTGATCAAGGTAAAGGAATGCTTCCGGTGGAACGAAGACGTTAGAGCGCACACTCTCATGATAAAGGTAATTGGGGTAGCAAGCCCCAGATATCAGGTTATTCGTCGAGGTCATTGCTCTTGCAGCTTAATTACGAAGTTGTCCACTCGTATTAGATTCGGCCTGTTGTAAAGGACCTCATTAGGATAAAAAAAATTTGTACTCCGACTCTGGTGTTCTGTACAAGCGAAGGCAAGCCCTCACCCAAATACCAGCATGGGTCTGTTAAGGGCCATGTAGCAGATTATCTTTACCATCGCATCGAGTTGGCTGCTGTAAAACAGTCTCTTTATGAGGGCAAAAACGCCTTTAGCTCTGGCTAGAGCAGCATCTACATTTTTGTCAAAATACAGAAACTGATCTAGGCAGATCCCAAGGTATCTGACTACATTTCGACAGGCAACAGACTGTCGATGTTGTCCAATGATCGAGAACTTTCGCCAATTTTTTCTGGTATCCCTATAGGCTCCAGACAACGGCGTCCTAAAAAGAATGGTTTCCGACTTCTGAAAGTTGATTTTCAACTTCCAGTCATCGCAAAATCGTCTTTTCTTATCGAAGTCACGCTGTAAGAGACTATTAATGACCTCGATTTTTGGACCTGTTCTGTACGCTATCAAGTCGTCTGCGTACGCAATAGTATGGGGAAGTGGACCTATCAAGTCGCTTGTATAAATGTTGAATAAGATCGGCGAATTGACCGCGCCTTGGTGAAGACCATTTTTAATTTGAAATATTCCAACAGAAGTCACATCATCATTTTTCACGATGAACTGTCTGTTGGTTAGCATATCATAAAAAATGTACAGGAGTGGTTTACTGATCCCCAGCCTAGCCAGCTTGTAGAAAAGACCCTCTAACCATACAGTGTCGAAGGCTTCTCCAAGTCAACTAGGCAGGCACCAGTACATTGGTTTTTGCCTTTATTCCATTGGATATCGGACACCAGTTTAGACGCGGCATGTGAGAAAGCATGTCCTGCCTTAAAACCGATTTAATTATCCGGAACTATATGTTTGTCCTCAACCCACCTAGTCAGAGCTCTATTGATTACTTTTTCGAACACTTTACTGATATTCAGAAGGAGACTTATCGACCGGAGATTCGCTGGATTGGATATATCCTTTCCCTTTCTGGGGATAGGTTGAACCACCGCCGTTTTCCAATGCGCTGGATAATTTGCATTATTCATTGCATTATTAAACAGGGTGGTATATACAGGCAACTATGACCCCAAAAATGAGCCTGTGACACTTTAACACCTTAAAACTTTCCCACAAGTTTGTATGCAATCAGTGGGTTCCCACGTCTGGAGACTACCGGTGGGGTAAAAGAAGAGTCAATCAATTCGAAATGAGTATACAAGTGTCAAACCACTCAAACTTTAGATACACTTCATGGAAATGATCGCAATTAATAGGACTACCCCGCTGGGCACCACGATTGCAACGCACTCGGGTGATACCAGAGCAAGCAGAAGTGCTTATGTCAGAGCCCGACGGATTCCGGGGGGGGGCAAAATGAAGTTTCCAAAATATTTTCCTAAACTTCGGTTTGCAAGTTGGAATGTCGGATCGATGACCTCAAAAAGTTTAGAACTGGAAGCGCTTATGCGTCGCAGAACCCTACAAATCCTGTGCGCACAGGAAACGAAGTGGTGTAATACAGGAAATAAAGCGCGTTTTCTAGATTTAAAAACTAAGGCATTTTAGATGTTCTACCATGGAACGGTCAATGGACGAAACGGTGTTGGAATCGTTGTTGCAGCGGATCTTCTAAGCAACATCGTTGGTATCTTGAAAATAAGCGACCGCTTGATGAGTGTTAAACTCGTCATACACAATGAAACGTGGAACATTGTTAGCGCGTACGCCCCACAAAATGGATGCGACCAATCGGAAAAAGATACATTTTGGTCAGAGTTCGGTAATTTGCTTAGAAATATACCTATCGATGAGATGCTCTTCGTAGGCGGAAATTTAAATGGCCACGTCGGAGAAACAAATGTTGATTATGAGGCCTGCCACGGCGGTAAAGGCTTTGGAACCAGAAATTCAGCTGGCGAAGACATCCTTGTAGCGTGTAGGGCTTACGGCTTGACCATCTTAAATACAATGTTTATTAAACATCAACGACATCTTATCACCTATAGCAGCGGAGGCCACGAAACGCAAATAGATTATCATCTCTGCAAAATGTCGATGAGAAACCGTGTTAAGGACTGTAAAGTAATACTTGGAGAATCGCTAGTAAGCCAACACCGTCTGCTCATTACAGAATTCTTCACAGCGGAACCACCGAAAACACGGGCATCGTTTGGAAAGCCAAAAATCCGGTGGTATAATCTATCGAACGAACGAAGCGCAAGGTTTATCGCACTGGCTAAAGAAGTACTTCACAATATAAATGGTATCGCGGACTCACTTAGCCCGCAAGAAATGTGGAACAGCATGCACGAGGAATGCATAACACTCGCAAAGTCCCATCTGGGGACTATATCGAGCTGTAGCCGACAAGAAGAGTGCATTCCAAGCGTGGACAAAATGCGATCGGAGCGACGATATCGAAAAAGCTCGACTGGCTCTTGAATACGACCGTCTGAAAAAGATCGCAAAGAAAGTCCCGGCTCGAACTCGAGCGGCAGCAGCGGAAAACCTGTACCAGGAGTTTGAACAAATATCCTCACGATCGGCAGATAGAAGACAAGCAATCCAAAAAGATCAAACATCGTACAAAACTAAAATGCCAAATATTTTTAAGCTCACTGCACAGAGGCGAAAAAATTCAATGGAAATAACCTCGCCGAAATACATCAAAAACGCAGACGGTCGTTTACTAACAAATGAAACGGAAATTTGTGATCGGTGGCTTGAATATTGCAACTGTTTGCTTAACAAACAGTTTCCACGTGATATCGTGCCGACAGCTGGTCTATTCGAGGAGGAATTTTCGGACTTTTCAGTCGAAGAAATAAGTATAGACATCGGAAAAATGAAGCGGGGGAAAGCGGCGGGACCAGACAGCATTCCATCAGAGTTTTGGTCGAAGATGGAGGGAATCGGCAGCGAATGGCTATCGAAACTTTTAAATAAATTAAAATGTGGACAACCTATGCCGAATCAATGGAGAAGTAGCTTCGTGGTTCCATTATACAAAGGAAAGGGCGACATTCGAGAATGCAACAACTACCGTTCAATCTAGCTTATGTCACATAAAATGAAAATCGTCGAAAGAGTCTTATACGAATGTCTTCGCCAAATATTAAAGCTCGATAATAGCCAGCGTGGATTTGCTGAAGGAAGATCACGGTGGACGCTATCCAAAGCTTACGAATAATAATGGAAAAGCACCGAGATTCGTCTAAGGATTTACACATGGTATTTATCGACCTCGAGAAAGCATTCGATCGAGTGCCTAGGGATCTCATATGGGCCGCGCTGAGGTCTCAAAACGCACCGGAAACTTATGTTAGAATAATACAAGACATGTACTACGGTTAAAAGCTCTGCTGGACTAACGAGAGTATTTCCAGTTAACGTCGGAGTCCATCAAGGAAGCGTACTTAGCCCTTTCCTCTTTAACGTAGTATTAGACTATCTTTTAAAAGACTGCATGCGCGAAGCAAATGTAACGCCAATTCTCTTCGCTGACGACGCAGTTATACTTAGCGATAACGTCGAAGATTTACAGAACGGCTTAGACTCATGGGGAAATGCGCTAGAGAGAAACGGGTTTAAAATAAGTCGTTCAAAGACGGAGCATTTGACGTGCCCATTTGCGCATCCATTGCGACCTGTTCCGGATATAATGTTCGACGGAATAGTTCTTCCGAAAAGCACTATCTTTAAGTACTTAGGATCAATCGTTAACATGGAAGCGAAATGTGACGACGACGTAAACCACAGAGTTAGTGTGGGATGGATGAAATGGCGGGAAAATTCGGGAATATTTTGCGACCGAAAACTTCCTCTTAAATTATAAGGGGAAACTCTATACCACGGTTGTTAGACCAGCTCTTATATACGGTTCACAGTGCTGGACAATGTACGAAGCGTTTAAAAACAAAATGACGGCAGCGGAAATGAAAATGTTAAGGATGTCTAGTGGAGTTACTAAACGCGATTGCATTAGACCTACGCGTATAAGAGGAAGTCTACACATAAAGAATTCGGTAACCGAACAGCTTGAGGCGAGTAGAATAAGTTGGTATTGCCACGTTCAAAGAAGATCTGCCGAAAATCCGGTTAAAAAGGCACTATCAACTACGGTCACTCCAACTGTAAGAAAACGAGGTCGGAAAAAGAATTCCTGGATTTCTCAGATGGCAAATGCGCAACAACGCCTGGGGCTAACCACGGGTTAATAAAAGGATAAGAAGATTAAACAGGGTGGTATAAATGTCCACCGCTTCTAGAGGAAGATGTTGAAGCACGATGTTCGGAATACCATCGGTCCCCACTGATTTCTTACTTCTGATTGTGTCGAAGATCTCATGGAGTTCTTCCTTCGAAATGAACGAGGATAGCTCACCTTCTCTGGCAATGACATTATTTGCCATATTTTCGTCGCTGAACCGAGTGAAACCAGAGCCCTCGGATCGCCAGATCTCTACTTCATATATACAAGGCTAATGATATCATTGGCCCTAATTATGACCTGGACAATCGCGTCTCGGTGCACAACTTCTATATAGATATCATTAGCCTTGTATACTTCCTGGAAAGTCGCCCCTATGGCCTCAACCTTCTCCTGTGGATCCTCGATCACAATGAAGTCATCATCATAAGCGGCGTCATTTGTATCAATGCCTGCTATTGTTAGTAACCGTTCGTTGTCTGTTGTCCGGGCTATTTTAAGACACTGAAGGTCATTTTGATTTTTTCTCCGAAATAGTTTATTTATTTGCGGCAACATATTCGGGTTGCTGGTGTTTACAGCCCGTACCTTGTTGTTCCAATTCAAACTTACAGCACTTCTGTAATTCTCTCTGATTAATTTTGAATATTTTGCGTCAATAGTAGGATTGCGGAACAGATCTTCGTTATTCGTTTGTTTATACAGCGGTATTGTAGTGTCCGTAGTTTGTTAAATTGTCTCGTCTATTCGTTTTAGGTATTTGTCGATCTCCTCGTTTGGCAGATTCCTATTGGACGGTGGGTGGAGCGTGATCAAGGAGAGTGCTCTTGACAAACTCCTCCAATTCCGCAATTTCGTTGTTAACTGTAATTTCGGTGTTAAAACCGCAATGGTCGCTGTCATACACGAATGTGCGCAGACAGTTTAGGGTTTGTAAATTCGTACCTATCAGTCGTATATGTTCGTCATATAGCAGTAGATCCAAATAAGACCCGCCTCTGGGAAACGACGGGTTATCTGTCGCTTTAAGACCGAGTCTGTACATAACATAGTGCTGACCCCACCAATCGAGTAGTAGGTTCCCTCTAGTATTTGGCAAATTATTTCCCCAATCTCTGTGTCTAGCGTTGAAGTCCCCGCCGATTATAAAATAATTCTCCCTCGATTCTCCAGCCTTAGAAGTCGAAAAAGTGTGTCGAGCGCTGTAATGAATAAGGTGGATTTTGAAGCCTCAGATGCATAAACAGAGGCCAAGTACAGCCTCTAACACCTGGAACCTGCGTAACACTCCCTTTATGCCTTCTTTAATGAAGATCGCGACACCGCCTCCACGTTTGGATCTGGGCCGGTTTCGTCTTCTAACAATATAATTATTGTACTCCAGTTCATGCTTATCGGTTAGCTTGGTTTCGCTAGCTAGAAAAGCACATCAGGAGTTTGGTCTTGTAACAATTTAAACATCGCGGCTCTTCGTTCGATCCTAATCAGTGAATTATCATTCACCGCAAGGACCTTCAAAGTTTGTTCCACCATGTGCGTACCCATTACGACATGTGTTGCGTTAGGCCCGGCAGCAGTGCGTAGATCTGGTCCACCCGCTTGGCCTGTTCTTGCACCTGATGTTGCCATCTGCCCTTGGATTGAGAGCAAGATGGCCAGCATGTTAGGTGCAGCTTATGTTGTTCTCGGCATTGGCGCCGGAGAAGCAATAGCCGCTTGCTGTGCCGTAGCCCCCCTATCTGACACCATTTGAGCGTCCGAAATTTGGGACGTGACGGCTGGTGTTTGAGACCTAACAGGTGAACGTTTGACCTTCACCTTCTGCTGCCGAGCGAGTTTTGTTTTTTTAATGTCGGCCAACTTAGGACAACCCCGATAGTTTGCGGTGTGTACCAAGTTCCCACGTTTCCACATAACACGCACGAGAGCTGCGTCCTATCGGATGCTCCGTCCCTACCCAGAGCACACTACCCGGAACTGTGGTTCTTTGCGCACTTCATGCATCGAGGCTGCATTTGGCTGTTCGACGCGGCGTTCCCGAACCTCTGGCAGCAAATGCATTGTATAACGCCTTCGCTCTTTTTTATTTTTCCCAGTGAACCACCTGGTAGTCTAGGACATTGATACTCCTTAGACTATCCAGACGGCTTTCGGGACTGAGCTGCACCGGCAGACCCCGTTTCTCCCGCCTGGCTCTAGCTGTGGTAAATGGCTTTACCCCCACAAATTTGAGTTCTTCGCACTCCTTCTCTTTGAGCAGTGCCAGGATCTCCTCAGGATCAGAAGACGGATCCAATCCGTTCAGCAGCATCGATTGCCGCTGAGTAGTACTCCGTCGTCGTTTCTTTTAGCAGCTCTTTCACTTTCGCGTAACCCTCCACTGTATTACGAGTACATTGGATGGCATGGCGATCGTTCCCCAATCTCTTGATGTTAAAATTATTGCCAATGACCAACCTAGGACCCATGACCTTGGTTGCGTTTACCTCTAATTTAAAGGTGTTGATAGAAGGAACCTTCTCCTTCTTCTTCTGCTGTTGTTGTTGTTGTTGCTGCTGTGGCTTCAGCTGTTGTTGTTTTTGTGTCTGTTGCTGTTTCTGTAGCTGCTGTTGGTTTTGTTTTTGTTGCAGTTGTTGTTTCTGCTCTTGTTGCTTTTCTTCTTGGGAGCGTTCTATTTCTAATTGCTCCCTTTGCCTGAGAGAGAGAGAGGTAAAGTTGTTGTTGCCCCCCTTATAATGGACCTCATCAGAGATGTGCATTAACGCATCATCTTGTTGTTTTTTGTTTTGTTGTGTTGCTGTTGCTGTTTCAGCTGTTAAAGCAGCACTTATTATTATTTTAGTTAGGTTAGGAGTGGTTTTCAACCTCCTCCTCCTTTTGATGGCTTTCGCCACGGTACCTCCCGTTATGGGAAGGGCGGAATGTTCTCCACCATCCATCGCGTGAATTGTGATTTCTTTACACTTTCTTTACTTTACACTTCACACAAATTCTTCGAACCCGTGTCCCACGATCTGATGATCGGCGCCGCAACTTGCTTGGCTACCGACACAGTTAACAAAAGTGCAACTATTTGTCTTTATGAGAAAACTAAAACACAATTTTCCTGCCAGGGTAGGTACTTGCAATATATTTAAAAAAATTGAACACCAAAACAGAAACGCAACTTATTAGAATTGGGTGTCCAGTACACATTACTCATAATGCCTCGAAAGCTGGTCTTGATTGTATGGATATAGATATAGAATCAATTGTACTGAAAATTTTTAACCACTTTTCTATTTACGTCGTTAGAAATGGAGCCTTAAAAGAATTTTGTGTTTTTGTTGAATTGACACACAAAAATCTTTTAAGACATTCAAGTACACGCTGGCTTTCATTATATCCTGCAGCCAATCGAGTGCTTGAGATGTTTCCATCATTGAAATCCTACTTTATGACTCTTCCTAACTGCCCCAAAATGCTGCATACATTTTTTCAATCGGATTCAGTTACCTATATTTTTTATAAAAAATCAAAAGAAATGGGGGCAGAAAAAAACCCAATTTTAGAGGTAATGTCGATACTAAATGAGTTGAAACTAGTACTTAAGTAACGAAATGAAAATGCTTTTCTTCCTTTAAAAGTAAAAGCAATATTCAATAGCCTTTCGAAAATTGGTTATGCAGAAGAAGCAAATAATTTTAAAAACGATTGCTTCAAATGTTATCAAAAATCGTTTGAGTATCTGGAAAAATGAACTCTTCAACTAGAAGAGTTTTCATGTTTTTCTTGGATGAAACTAAAAAATGATTTAATATGGGAAGACGTCGAAAACACTATAGTATATCTTTATTCGCAGAAAGTGAATATTAATGATAGTAAATGTTTTGACGAGTTTTGCAAATTACAAAACCTTTTTAAGGAAAATTCAAATGATAATGATTTTGATAAGTCACTTTCAAGTGAAAAATGGATAAAGTATTTGCAAAGTTTGAAATATCCGGAGCTGTCTAAGATTTGCGAGGTTTTTTTTTTGCAATCCCTGCACAAAATGCAAATGTCGAACGAATATTTTCTCTAATTAGTGGCCAATGGACAAAAGAGAGAAATAGGCTTAAGATTTCTACTGTTAAATCTTTTCTTTGTGTAGTTTATAATTCTAGGGAAATATGCTGCCAAGACTTCTACAAACTTCTCTTGAACGATAAAACCATATTAGATAAAATAAAAAAGAAAAAAAAATATGAAGGCAAAATTGATGAAGACGAGTTTTTGTTTGAATAGGTTCAGCTCTATGCTTGATATAAATAAATACTTAAATTAAGTTTGATCTTAATGTAATTATAATTAATTTAAAAAAATTCATTTTATATGCATTTTTATTTCGTAATTCATTAATTCTTACAAGCTAAAATTAGCTTAAATAACTTAGAAAACTATCTTATTATAACTTACTGGCCCCATGCAGACACTCTAAGTTAAACATAATTCTTAAACTAGATGTCTTTCGACGTTCCTTACAGTGTATGTGTATTTGTTTTGATTCGCTTAAACTACTCGTAGCACTAAGAAAATACTTTTTCTATCAAAAACTTAGTAAATTTAAATTTAAATGACTTATTACTTTTTAATGAACTTTTTTTTTTTTTTTAATTTTTTCAATTTATCTATTTAAGTTTAATTTTTATTCATTCTTTAATCGAAATATTTTTGTTTAATAAAAAAAAAACCTTTTTTGAAGTTATTGTTTGTTTTCTTTAATTTAAGAGTGGTATCTTTTTTTGTCTATTTTTTTCCTGAAAGTTCTTTTTTTATAGTTTAGAGAGGAAAATGTCCTCTTTTAGCAAAGATCCCAGATGGACACCCTACATATAATATATCCTATATACCCTATGACAGACTTTATCAAAAATTAATATTTAGAACCCTTTCCGCGAATTTATCGTAAGCAACAAATGATTAATTTTAAATTTTTTTTATTTAGGGCGATTTCTGGTTTTAATCATGTTTGGGCCAATAGAATTCGATGACATTAATTGAGATATTTTTCTCAAGGAATGAAAGCAGTTTTTGTCGTTTGCGATATTTTCGCTGTCATGCTCCCAAATTTATAAAATAGTTTGTTTCGCTTACGATAAAATTAGAGACCAATAAAGATTTGACTCGAAAACAAAATAACATTTAATTTAATTCATTATGGAACAGAATAACACGGGACGATCGCCGAAGACCGTATGCACCTACATATATAGTATGTTCCTATCTACAACCGATTCCTACAACTATAATTCAAATATTCTTTTCTACGTCACCCAAGGAGGTAGAATATAAAACGCGTTTTTTTTAATGGTGTCCCCTGTACGCATAGTCCTTGCTCTTTAATAAGTACTAAAGAAATAAAAATATCCATAAAATAAATAGTAACTATCCATTAATAAAAAAAAGAAGCTTCAATCAAGGGTTCTTCGTGTCGTACTTTTGGAAATTGGCTTTCAAAAAGTGTTTGCATACTTTTGACATAAGCTTCAAGTGCTAGAGAAGGAACAGTAAACTTTCCAAATTCGGATGATGGGTCATAAGTGTTATAAGCTCGTAATTTTATTAACAGAGCTTGTTCTCGAAAGTTGTCTGTTTTGTCTATCATGAAAAGAGTGCAGTTTTCAGAATTATGTTTCTTATGCTGCAAACTCGGCATAAAATGTAAGTACCGCTTCCTTCTGTGAACATCCTTTGGATACAACTATTTCTGTCTCATTGGCATCACCATCAAACTGATCATCGCAACTATTAGTATGGTATTCGATACTGCTCAGAATATCTTTTCCCATTGAATGATCTTCGGCTAGAGCTTCAGTGTGGAATTCTTCATTGTCATCACACTTTAGATCTTCGCAATCAGCTTCGTGCGACTCAGCCCCAGAATCTTCGTAATTTGATTTTTCTGGCGACTTCAAATTTTTGAAAATAATTTGCTTCTACGAGTAATTACAAATAAATCTGTAGGCTGAAGGGTTCCGTTCGTATTATCCCCTATTTGATCGAGCCATTGAGAATAAATTGTCTGCAACATTAATATTAAGATGTGCAATAAGAAGGAATTGGTGGTCATTTTTAAGTTTTTCCCATATTAGCAAGTAAAGTTTGTAGTGACCCGCCAAAGCAATATGGCTTCTTCATCTTACCAGTAGATTCCGATATCGATATCCACTGCCTAGCAGTTTTAATGAACTGCAGAGTCTCGCTATGTAGTGATATAGGGTGTCGATTAGGGTTGCTTGTATTTAAACTGTAACTTTTTAAGTTATCAAAAAGATCATTGATTTTGCTTAAAAAGGCTGCCGTTAAGGCAGCAATCTTCTTGTCACCTTTAGTTCTAAAACAATTTGCTGACATTGCGTTGAAGACTCGAGCAGCAACATTAGCACTAAAAACTTGGGTAGCCCATTTCACTGTCAATTTTTCAAAGTAGTTCGGGTTTATATGACTCTTGGTTAGCTTAAGGCACACTTGAAAAATGTTCTTTGAATCTTGTTCAAAAGGTTTGACAAGGATTCCCCATGAAACAATATTTTCAGATATTATAATTGGATTTTTAAGCAAACAATTTCGCACACTTTTGAATAAGTGAGGGTAGAAGAAAAATTCATTGATTTTCAATATCGAAAAAAGGCTTGTTTTCGGTTGTCCAAAGTAATTTGTATGCTCTTCTATTATTGCTGCCTTGGTCACAATACACAGCAATAAGTTGCACACCACACTCTAAAGATTTTGATTCTGTTAATTTCAATATCTCGGAAATTTCATCACCTTTCAGGCATCTTATATAATAAGATGTGGCTTGCCTCCAATTTTTATTTAATCCAGTAAGAGTAAAAACCATTATTTGAAGGCTACAGTGGCGCGTCTACCCAGCTCCCCGGAGTCAGAAAAGCCATATATCGTGTCATTTTTAATGTAGTAATCAAGTTCAGGTGTGATTGCCCCTTCATGCTTATAGATGGTATACTAAATCCCGAGCTTCCCATATAATGAGGGAGACTTATAAAAAAACTTCGGACAAAAATCTTTTTCACCACTGCAAGGAGGAGAACAACACATAGCAGACATGATGAGCGCTATTTCAGCATTCATGAATAAAATCGATTTATGTAAGAGGAAAGTACAGGAGAACAACTTTCAACATTTTTCTTCGTTTACCTACTCTCCTTTTGGATGCTGATTATCTTGCCGAGTATAATTCAACTCAACATTTGGAGCTATTTCATCAGCAAAAATTGGAATTCGAAAGGCGTTTTGACGACATGTCAGAACCTCTCCTTATTTTTGTCAAAAATCCATTCATAAATATTGATGTTTCAAAACTAACTTCATTAATGCAAACTCATTGCCTCATAAACAAAGCGGAAGCTGCATTAGAAATTGTTACACTTCGCAGTAATATCATTCTTAAAAGCGCAGAAAATAAAAGCGACGAAGTTCTCAAGCTCATACAAAACTCATAATAAAAGCATTTTTGGGGTCAACATATCTTTGTGAACGTGCATTTTCTCAAAACGTAAATTAAACTAAGTACAGAAGTGTGTTAACAAACGACCACGTCATTGTATGTATTTCAATTGTATGTTTTGGGTTGCACAGAAGATCACCAACAAGGCTTTAAGGAGCTATCTGCAAACGTAAACAGCAAAATATCACATTAAATTTGTGCTGTTGCAGTCATTTTTTTTTGTACTCGTATATTATAACAAACAAAAAGTTTCTTTTTATCTCAAATTGTCCTTTCTATTTTAAACTCAGTGTTGTCTGCGTAGCATGTCGGGGTATTCAAAATAGCCCTTGGAGCAATACCAGTTGGACACGACTGCTTTAACCAAACATCCCTTCCACGATGCTCTCGCGTTCGTGTTTTTGGTCAGGAGTGAGCATGCGCGGCACCCAGCGGCAGGATAACTTTTTTATATGCAGAATATTACCCAAAATATGGTGTGGGCACTCAGTACTAATCTTTGCGGTATCTGCTAGTTCGTGCACCTTTACTTTCCGGTCAGTCAACACCATTTCATGTATTTTTCTGACATTGTCCTCTGTAACCGCATCGGAGGGCCTGCCACTGCGGACTTGATCGGTAGTGGAGTTGCCGCCACCACGAAACTCTCGAAACCAATATTTGACGGTGTAATCTGACGAAGCATTAGCCCCATAATATTTATCCAACTTTTCTTTTGTTTCCTTTACCGTTTTGCCTCTCAAAAAATAATGTTTTATGAGAGAACGAAAATCGTTTTTGTTCATACTCAATATGATGCCAAACACGTTAACGACAATCAGCTGTCAAAACAAAACTAAAGACAGTATCGTACTGAAATTTAGCATGTCTGCCTGAATATGAACGGACTTCAAGGCACCATAACCTTTTTTGCAGTAGCAGCGCATTCTGGCGGTCAAGGAGGTTACTTTTCACCCCACCTAGTATATAGGTACGATTGATCTTAAGGTAGAACACGTTATAAACGGCACTGTCATGCATATACGCGTATGAATATGTGTATAATGTATAGTCAATAATCGCGTAATATATTTTACGGCTTAATCCGTTAGCACAAAAACGTATACATGTTTATTTTAACAGTTTTCATACATATATATATATGTATGTATAAGTATATACATATGTATGAACTATCATACGATACTTTGTAGATGACTTTCTCTTGTTCTGTCGTTAATAAAAATGTCTTAAACGTTTGAATTTTGTTAAATGTTAATGATTGAGCACCGATGAATCCGGCCAAGAAGGATCAAATTATCACCCCTATGGTAGAATACGCCGGGGGGAACGTTTCACTCAAATTTACAACTTTTGAATACATTTGAAGTGAATACGTTTGAAGTGATTGTTTCACTTGTCGGTAAGGCGAATGCGTTTTGAGGCCATCGTAGAAAACGTTCGAATTAAAACTACCCATACAAACTTTGACATTTCTCGAACGCAGCTATTTCATTGTGTATTTGGGTGTACGAGGTGTGATCAAAAAATAAGGTGACTTTTCATTTTTAAAAAAATATATTTATTTAATCATCCAAATTTATTTTATCCCCTTCAAAATAATCCCCCTCTGATACAATGCACTTGTGCCAGCACTTTTTCCAGTCGTCAAAGCACTTCTGAAACGCACTTTTTGGTATTGCCTTGAGCTCCTCCAGCGATGCAGCCTTGATCTCCTCAATCGTTGCAAATCTTCGTCCTTTCATGGGCATTTTCAACTTTGGAAAGAGAAAAAACTCGCAGGGGGCCAGTTATAACCCCTTTGAGCAGATCAGGATCATCATTGACGTCGTTTAACATGTCTTGGGCAATGTTCATGCGATGCTGCTTTTGATCAAAATTAAGCAATTTTGGAACGAATTTCGATGACACACGTTTCATACCCAAAACATCCGTTAAAATTGATTGGCTTGAGCCAAACGATAAGCCAAGATCATCCGCTATTTCCCTAATCGTGATTCGACGATTTTTCAACACAATTTCTTTAACTTTTTTAACATTTTCGTCTGTGTGTGACGTGCTAGGTCGTCCGGAGCGAGGTTCATTATTAACATTTTCTCGGCCCTCTTGGAATTTATACCACTTATAAAAATTTTTTTGCTTAAAGTTGACTGTCCGTACGCTACTGTCAACATTTCAAGAGTTTCTGAGCACTAAATACAATTTTTTACGCAAAAATTAATACAAACTCTCTGCTCCATTACTTTTAACCACAAAAAATCGCCTAGTAAATAAAACACGTCCAACGTTTATGCCTCTCACATAAAAACGACAACTGCTATATGGTTAAAACTATAAACATATGATCGTGACAAGTGAACCAACACAACAACAAAAAAATTTGGAGTTAGAGTGTACTGAGCGCGCGAAATTTAAAAAGTCACCTTACTTTTTGATCACACCTCGTATGTTGTAAGGTTGTGCTGGATTTATCCGATTTCTTAAAAAATGTTGTAAGTATACGCATATTTTTTATTTTTTTTAATATGTATTTTTTATAAATGTATCGTATTGCAGCAAAAAAAAACAACGAACCGCGATCAATTTAGAGAATTGATAAATGTAACGAAGCTAAACCCAGATATAGCAGGGAACGATAACAAACGACCACCAGAGTTACTAAGGCAATTCTGGAATGACCTTGGATAGATTAAATAAAAATAAAAATTAATTAACTCTTTCATTAGAATTAATAAAACTTTGAGTTTTAGTATATTTACGCCGAATCTGGAAGTTCCATAATATCTTCTGCAGTGCCTCTTAAAGATGCACGTATTTTTCTACTGCAGGGTATTTCGTCCTCATTATTAGATGTATTTAAGCAAAATAGCTATCCACTTTCTATTTCACAATTATTCACTTGCTTAACTTGAATGTGAAATTGTTTTCCTACATTAATTCCCGCCACTTTTCACAAAACAGCTGTTTTGCCGTGCCAACTTCGAATTTGACATACTTATAGGTAATGTAGTTCGCCCGATGTATTCTACGATGCATATGGAAAGTGAAAGTGAATCGTGGAAGATACAGTGTATTCTACGATAGGGGTGTATGTTTCAGAGTGACTAAAAGTGATCTTAGGTGTACGTATGTATTTTAAAATATGTTTTTATTAATTGGTGTTATGTGTATAGGAATATGTTAAAGTGTTTTTATATGTATGCTTAATTTTATACCACCCCTTCGTTTCTTCTTCCTTTGTTTCCCTTGTGTAATGCGTGATGTATGATGTATGTATGATGTACATTGTATATTGTGCATTGTGTTTTGTCTGTTGTGTATTTTGTATTTTATTATTTGTACTTTCAGCTCCTGTTATTAAAATAAAAATCAATCAACTAATTTCAGCTTAAGCAAATTTATTGTTTCAATAATGAAGTGCAATTTAACTCAAAGACTCAAACATCAACCGACCTCTTGATAATTAACGAACGAATGAATAAGAAAAAGAATGAATACAAATGACTATTGAGAGCAAAAATGTACAGGTTGTTGCAATAAAAACTGGATTGCTGAACATACAGAGAGAAGTCAGAAGTATTAGGCAGAGATAATACGTTACGTTATTTACTTACTTTAAGTGGCGTTACAGTCCGGGGTGGACCTGAGCCAGCTCGATCACGAGCATCTGCCTTCAGTTCCGCACGCTAAGTTGGCTGACATCCTCTTCCACTTGCGTGCGACACCTGAGTCTTGGCCTTCCTCTACTGCGCTGTCGCTCGGGAGCAGATTCAAAGACTTCTCGGACCGGAGCATTGGTGTCCATACGCTCTACATGACCCAGCAATCTCAGTCTTTGGATCTTCACTCTTCTGGTTAGGTCAATGTCACTGTACAGTCCGTAGAGTTCAGTGTTGTATCTCCTCCTCCATTCACCTGCAATGCAGACGGGATCGAAGATTGTCCGAAGAATTTTTCTCTCGAGGCAACCAAGAACACCCTCATCCATTATTGATAATGTCCATGCCTCTGCGCCATAGAGCAGGACCGGAATTATTAAGGTCTTATAAAGGGTGACTTTTGTCAATTGCCTTCTTAACCCAAAGAAACAGAGGTTGGCAAGAGTTATTCTTCGCTTGATCTCAGCGCTGGTGTCGTTGTCTGTATTTATAGGTAGACAAAGTCCTTAACTACCTCAAAGTTATATCTGTCGATGGTGACGTTCTGCCCGAAACATCGGGATTGGTTGTCCTTTCTTCTTGACGGCATATACTTGGTCTTGCCCTCATTGACCGCTAAACCCATTTTCGCCGCTGCCGTCTCAATACTTGCGAAAGCTCCACTGACGTCACGCTTATGTCAATATCGTCGGCGTATGCGAGTAGTTGGACGGACTTTTGGAAGATAGTGCCTATTGTGTTTGCTCGTGAGTTTTGTACTAGTCTTTCAAGTACGATGTTGAAAAAATCGCATGACAGCGCATCGCCTTGTCTAAACCATTTCTGGACATCAAAGGTCTCGGTGAGATCCTTACCGAACTTTATGGAGCAACGTGCATTCTCAATCGTCATCCTGCACAGACGAACGAGTTTGGCAGGGATCCCGAAACTATACATTGCTCTGTATAGCTCATCCCTATAGATACTGTCATACGCGGCCTTAAAATGGATGAATAGGTGGTGGGTACCGATCTGAAGCTCATGGGTCTTCTCCAATATCTGCCGTAGTGTGAATATCTGGTTGATGGTGGACTTTGCTGGCCTAAAGCCACACTGATATGGACCTATCAGGTTGTTGACGAACCTTCAGGCGTCCACACAATACGGCAGATAAGTTCTTGTGTGCAATATTCAGAAGACTGATGCCTCTGTAGTTGGCGCAGTTCAGAGTGTTTCCTTTCGTGAGAATCGGCCAAATAATGCTGGGGTTCCACTCATGGCGCATACATTCGTCCGACTATATTTTACAGATGAGTTGATGTATGCTCCTTTCCAAGTCATCGTCCGCTCCAGCAGCTTTGTCGGATTTAAGCTTCGATACAGCTATCTTCAGTTCATCCAAGCCGGGTGGACGGAATTGTTGGTCCTCATTGTACAGGTTGATTCGGTTGATTCTGCCTGACAGCTGTATAAGGTCCGTCGTCGCCGTTATACAGTCCGCAGAAATGGTCTTTCCAAATCCTCAGCATAGACTGCAATTCTACTACGATCTTCCCTTGTTCATCTCTACAGACTTCGACTCGGGGTTTGTTTCCGTGGCATGTTATTTTTACCTTTTGGTAAAATTTCCGAACCTCATTCCTGGAGTAGCATCTCTCATGCTCTTTCTGCCTCCTTCTGAGAAGCCGGTGTTCATCTCCCCTCCTCCGCTCATAGAGCTCGTGAGTAGCTCTGGTCCTTCTGAGCAGCGCCGCTTTATATGCATCTTGCTTAGCTGCATGTGCTTGCCGGCATTCATCATCAAACCAGGGGTTTCGTTGTGGAGGACGAGTGAAATTCATCACATCAGAAGCGGCATCTCTGATGGCGTTTTGGCAGTGTTTCCAGTGATCTTCGATGCTTGATGCTGGCGGTATTGGACCTCTTAAGAGATTAAGAGAACTCAATCGGAAAAGAACTTAACGATCTCTTGCGATTTTAGCCGTATGACGTCGAATATCCTCATAGCATTTGTTTGTCTTGGAGTAGTTTGGGATATCCGCAACCGTATCTTGGCTACAAGAAGGTAATGGTCCGAGTCGATGTTGGCTCCTCGGAAAGTACGAACATCCATAATACTGGAGGAGTGTCTTGCGTCGATCGCAATGTGATCAATCTGGTTGATATTTGATTGATCAGGAGATCTCCAAGTCCCCTTGTGTATATCGAGATGTGGGAACCACGTGCTTGCAATGACAATGTTTCGCCCCGCCGCAAAGTCGATTAGCCTGACTCCGTTATCGGAGGTGGTGTCGTGCAGGCTATACTTTCCGATGGCTCCACCAAAGATACCCTCTCTTCCAAGCTTTCCATTAAAATAAAAAATAAAAAATTTTAATGTCATAGCTATGGCATTGCTCGTAGGTCTTGTTAAGGAGCTCATAGAAGGCATCCTTGGTGTCGTCATCTTTCTCATCTGTGAAGGCATGCTCACATATAAGGCTAATGTTGGCGAATTGAGCCTTGATGCGGATCGCTACGAAGTGCTCGCTCATATGCCGGAAGCTGAGGACTTCATGTCTTAGTCTGCCTCCGACAATAAATCCGCATCCAAATAAGCGCTGCTTTTGCCGTCCGTAGCAATTGCCGTAGTAGATGTCGTAGTTTCTCATCTTCTTTTTGTCTTCGCATTTCTTGGATGACGGTTATATTATATCGGAGTAGCCGGATAAGGTCTTGCTTTTTTTTTATGTACACTACGTTACATAAGTAATATTTTTGGGCCCGCATTGCGTTGTTTGGTTATAAGTTATATATTATTCTTCAACATTCTTCTTGAGCTACAATTTGTTTGAACAGTTTAAATTGATCGTGAGAAGTTTCTCTTGCGTATTCGAAGTTAGTTTATTCATGTTTAGTTATGTTTATAGGCATCGGCAGTCCAAAATCTGAGATGGATTTACCTGAAAGTTGTGCTACATTGTTCAATTCTAACAACCCTTTGTCAAAAATATTTTGATTATATTGGACATAATCTTACATTAACTCTCGCCGTCGTCGATTCAGTATATCTTTGGCCATATTTTGCTTGTACTTGTTCCAGAGAGATACAATATCGGTCATTTGACAGATCGCTATAATAATGGAACGCAAATACCTTAATGACCTCGATGAACGGCAAATAGTAGCTTCCGTTATGTGTTGTCTCATTTAGTTAGAGTCGTCTTCTAAGAGACCCATCGCTTTGCATGCTGCTTTACGGGTATTATTAATTACTCCTTGTATGTTTGGCCTTTTGCAATATGAAGCAGAATTCTCAAGTGAAAACATTCACTGTTGAACAACATAGATCCTCCCAAGGGGATCATATTTTTAACTCAGGGAAACCGTCAACTGGAGTTGTTTCCTGAGTTCCTGAGTTGATAGGTTTTGATCCGACCTAATTTTATCCACCCGGGATAAAAATAGTCTAGTGTGCGCTAGTCCATTTACGTCAACTGACCCTACTGTAAAGCGCCTGCACATGGGCCAGTTTCACATACAATTTTTGTAAATTAGGTACTAAAAACTGGGTTATCATGTCACGATAACGAACACCATTAATTGTTACCAACTGACCAGTCGCAGTCCAGCCCAAAATCCACACCAAACAGTCATGCGTTGTGTATGCATTTGTTTCTCAAGAATTACCCGTGAGTTTACTGAACCCAAATACGAGAATTTTGACGATTAACGAAGCCATCAAGATGAAAATGAGCACTGATGATGATTTTGTTCGACTCTAGCTGACAAACCTTCATTATTTCTAAAATATTGCTCAAAAATGAACCCGAAATGTCAGCTGTCACATTGTTATCTCTTTGTCCATTGTAATCCCTGTACTATTATATGGCGCAAAATTAAAATTTTGCGTGAATTATGGGACACCCTTTAAAAGGCAAATAATTACATAAGAAACCTGCAGTGGTCCAAAGAAAAAAGAGAGAAGAAAAAAAGTTTTTGTTTGATCAACATGGATATGCACGCACTCCACTGTTGGGCTGTTGATAGCAATGACCTACGCATATCTGTGAAATACATATGTAAGTCTCAAATAATTACATACATTACATGCTTATTACTTCCGATATAAGAATCACATAATAATGATTGATAATCAATCTTTCCACCAGGAAATGTACTAATCGAAACAATCGAAATAAAGTCAAATTCAAATCTTTTCAGCCATTTTGTAGTAATATGTGTGTAAAGCATAAAAAATGTGCTTTTTTCAGTTAAAAAATATAAAATGGGTTTAAAGGCCCAATAACGGACTTAGGATACTAAAAATCATCCTATGTAATACCGCTACTCACGACAAATCGATTGATATATATTGTTGAGGTATCGTTGTGTACCTACTGCCTGCTCGCGGACAAACAGGAAAATGTGTGTTTTATAGATGTAGGGAAGAGATTAGAGTTTTCCTCTCTGTTACCTGTGTCTTGTATTCTCCTCTTATTCGCCATGTTTTTATGCCTAAACGATAGCTGATATGAAGACAATATTCAAAAAATCGTATCCAAGTATGCAGGGTTGAGAGGCCAAAGCTTTAGTTCTCAATTACTGGTAAAATGTTTACTACCATATCTAAGGAGTTCATTTCCGAAGGCTTTGCCTTGCAGATATAGCAAACTTGGCTGGGGGCTGTATTTGTCGAAGCATTGCAGATTTTCCCATCAACCATCGTTAAAAGGAATTTATAGGGCACTGTAATCATATCAGAAACTGTTGTAGGAGAAAGTTGTTGAATTTGGTGTTCAATTGCTTGTATTTCTTGTTTCGTTCTTTTCAGAGTCTCATTGGCAGATATAATTTTGATTGCTCTGCAAAATCTTGTTGAAGATGGACATGGGTTCCTCCATACTATAACACTACTGTTAAAAGCTTTTCCGACGTATATCATGTAATGCAGTGGTATAGGTGCAAGAGAAATCATAACAACGGAGGAGTCACTAGCCTTCCTCTGAAAAGCGTTGTTTGTAATTGCTTTGCCCGGAACTTCTATCACATCCCCATTTGCAGACTAATGTAAAATTCGCACAGTCATCGGACAAAACTTTTAAAACATCATCAAGAAACAAATGCGTTTCGTAGTGAGATCTTAAAGATTTTGTAGCTTGATCTCTGCTGAACTCTCCGTAATATGTCGAGATTGGTGTTCAGGATGACAATTTCGCATTTATTATTGAAGTTAGAGCTTCTTCAGCTGTGTATGCTATAGGTTGACCTGTGCTGGTTTCTAAACATTTGTAGGCCCATCTATACCTATGGGCTCTTTTGGGTTAACTTGGCTGAGTAACATCCCGAATAACTTTGGCAGCAGAGCGCTTACCGGCCTTGCGTAAACATGAATGTTTTGCGAACGATAACTGGTGCAGGCTTTTCTCATTTATTTGTTTTTTCACCCTTATCTGCTTTCCCCTTACTCCGCATTCCGCGTTCAACGAAACTCAATATTTTTAGTAAATTCCACCAGAATTTTTTTAGCAGAATTTTCCCTTAAGCTGGCCATTCACGACGAACATGTTCGTGTAATTTGTTCGTTGAACTTTTGCTGTAACTTTCAACAAGAAAACATGGAGGACGCACACGTTGATAATGCGATTGCATTATTAACAATGTATACATATATGCCTAAAGCGAAAGCACGAAAAAAATAATAATAATAAAGGCGAGAGTGGCTGTATGATAGAAACGATCGCACCCATACTAAATTATTGAGAAGATTAGAAATGTCTACACCAAAAGATTTCAAAAATTTTCTTATAATGGATTCAGAAACCTATATGGAATTGCTGAGTTTGGTCAGTCCAGTTATTGGAAAATGAAACACAGGAATGCGAGAAGCAATTACAGTAAACGAGAGATTGTCAGCAACTTTAAGATTCCTCGCAACTGGACAAAGTTTCGAGGATCTAAAGTACTTTACAAATATTTCGGCCCAAAGTCTGGGCAAAACAGTCATTGAATGTTGCGAAGCAATAACTACGTTATTGAAAGAATTTATTGAAGTAAGTAACAAATTACAAAAATAAATTTATTCATATACTTTGCTGTCGAACAGCTGTTGAAATGATGCTGATCCTTTGACGGCATCTTCGGATAAAATGTCACTGAGTTTAGACCATCAATGAATTGTACACGTGATGAAGTGTGATGCGTTCCTGACGATAATGATGAACTTTGCGAGTTTGGCATCTGTGTTCTTCTTCTTCTTCTTATCGGGCTCCTGACCCGTGTCTCTGCCTGAGACACTGCAGCCTTCCATCCCCTACGATCCCGGGTACGCTGCTTCCAGTTATTCAGACCAGGCGCTCTAGCATCCGCAACGGCTTGGTCTTTGAAACGCAGGTACGGTCTTCCTTGTCTTCTCGAACCTGGGGGCTGGGATTCGAAGATCCTCTTGGCTGGAGTATTGTCCATTCTCTCGATGTGGCCGAGTCAATGTAGTCGACGTGTTTTGGCTTTGTGGACTTCATCCACATCTTGGTACCGCTCATAGAGTTCGCGGTTGCATCTTCTCCTCCATTCGCCCTCCTCGCACACAAGACCAAAAATCCGCAGAAGTCTTTTTCTTTCGAAAGAACCCAGTATCGGCTCTTTCTTCTTGCTTATCGTCCAGCACTCTGCACCATAAAGCAGAACTGGCAGGATAAGGGTTTTGTAGAGCGCACAATTCGTCTTTCGAGTTAGGAGTTTTGAACCCAATTGTTTGGCCAAGCCGAAGTAGCGACGGTTTCCTAGGGTAATTCTTCGCCAAACCTCCACTAGGATGTCATACGTGGAGTTCATGTTTACTCCGAGGTAGGTGAACTCCTTAACTACCTCGAAATTTTTGCTATCAATAATGACGTTTTGTACTAGGCGGTGGACAGATGCTTGTTTGTTTGTTGATAGCATGTACTTAGTCTTGTCCTCATTTACTTCAAGGCCAACGTTGGATAGGATCTTATATGCGACATTGAACAGGGATATGCCTCGATAGTTCGATAGCCCGACATGGGATCGCCTTTTTTGCAGATGGGGCATGTGAAGCTGATAGTCCAGCTATCGGGCATGTTTTCTTCCACCCATATTTGATTGGTGATTCGGAGCATGCTCCCTACCAAAACATCACCACCGTAATTAAAGAGCTCCGCTGGTAAGCCACCAGAGAAGAAGAAGAGAAGAGTCTCATAGTCAGGCGCTCCCTGTAGGCTCTGGCTACTTCAGGTGTGCTAAGGCGTCCAACGTCGAATTTCTTCTTCTAGGCGGTTCGTAGCTTCTTCTCGTTGTACAGTGAAGTTCCGAATTTAGCCGCGACAAGAAAATGGTCACAGTCGACGTTTGCCCCTCGAAATGTGTGCACGTCGAGGATGTTGGATGCGTGCACTGATATTAGAATAGAAA
Organism: Volucella inflata; assembly: GCA_928272305.1. Taxonomy (NCBI): domain Eukaryota; kingdom Metazoa; phylum Arthropoda; class Insecta; order Diptera; family Syrphidae; genus Volucella; species Volucella inflata. The sequence goes on along the minus strand of OV743716.1, from coordinate 113,991,602 downwards.
TCGATTTTCAAATAATTGTGATAACAATTTTTTTTTCTTGCATTCTGCCTGCAAGACGCGCTAATAGTAGGCTAGAAATCGATTTGTGATAACAAAAGGCTTTATATTTGTGTACTTAAATACCTACTTTTCTTATTATGAATCTCTTATATTTACATATATATTATGAAAGAGTTATTATTGACTCATTATTATGACTGAAAGCAGTTGTAACTGTGCCATATGCAAATCACAACTCTCAAACGAAATTCGGGCTCTCCAACAAGTAATTCTGTTTTAAACTTGACGTGTAGGTAGCTTGAGTTATATTTTTTGGTTTAATCATGGGTGACACGCGTTGTAGTTTGAAATGCGTTCTTCATATTGGAAATAATTATTCAAATCCAAATGAAATGTAGTGATATTTTAAAATTTCGTAAAAATATGAAATATAAGTTTTCTTACATAAATCTTCCAAAAGTGGTTGATAGTGTAAGTGGGTACAATAGTAAGAGTGTAATTTATCAAGAAACCAATTACGAAACATGTGAGTGCATTTTAGTAAAAATTTAAGTTGACACGTTAGGATGTGTAATATCAATCAGAAAGCACTGACTGACCCAGAGTCACCTTACGCATGTAGAAGTTCTCTGCAGCAACTATATCATGTAGCAAGACTAAGTATCTACGAGTATCGATTACTATTGCAAATGCAAATACACAACTCTTGAAAACCAAAGCGATAAGAACTCTAATATTGAAGTTGCTGACGAAGTGTCTGATAATGTTCCCACTACATCTAATAATATTACAGCAATATCGATTGAAAGCTGTTTATTTTGTAACCCGCCTAACCAAACGTTTAAATGGCAGAAAAAATAAGCTTACGTGTCGTCTGTAAAGCTGCACTGCTCGAAAATGATGATGTTTACACAAAATTAATAAATAGCAACAGTATTGATCAGATGAAATATCATAGAATGTGCCTTATGAGGTTTCTTCAAGAAAGCAACAATTTAGAAAGAAAATTATCCAAGTGCACACAACCTGAATTTAAATATGCACATCAAATTTCACTTTCAACAGTTTGTGCTTTTGTCGGCGAGCACATTTTAAAATTTAAAGAATTTTGCACGTTTAATGAAATTCGTGATACGAGGGCGGGTCAATAAGTCCGTGACTTTTGGATTAAAACACAGATTTTTTGATAAAAAAATAATTTTATTTTTCAACGTAGTCTCCTTTGAGCTCTATACACTTTGTCCAACGCTTCTCCAATTTTTTTATCCCTTCCAAAAAAAATGATTTGTCGAGGTCCTCAAAATAGGCCTTTGTTTGCGAGATGACTTCATCATTGGAGTCAAATCTTTTTCCACCAAGCCATTTCTTCAGGTTTGGGAACAAGAAGTAGTCGCTCGGAGCCAAATCTGGAGAATAGGGTGGATGAGGGAGCAATTCATAGCCCAATTCATGGATTTTTGCCATGGCAACTGCACATGTGTGCACCCTTGCATTGTCTTGGTGGAAAAGAACTTTTTTCTTGGCCAAATGAGGTCGTTTTTTTTTAAATCGTCATTGAATCGGTCCAATAAGTTGGCATAATATTCCCCATTGATTGTTCTTCCCTTTTGAAGGTAGTCAATGTGGATTATCCCGTGTGCATCCCAAAAAACAGTCGCCATAACTTTATTGGCTGACAAACCCACCTTGGCCTTCTTTGGCGCCGATTCACCCTTAGAAACCCACTGTTTTGACTGTTGTTTGTTCTCTGGTGTGTTGTGATGGATCCATGTTTCGTCCACGGTTACAAAACGGCGCAAAAACTCGTATGTACGAAGAGAAATTATGTGAGAAAATTAAATCAATTACGTTCTCAAAAGAATCCTTGAAAAATTGAAAAAATAAGGAAATGATTGTAATTAAAAAAGTTGAGAATCAATAAGTCATTTGGATGCAATGATGAGCGAGAACCAGAAATGTTTATTACATGACATGGTAAGAACTGAAAATTTAAAATCAACTTTGAGGTACCTACTAATTATTAAATTCTATAGGAGCGTAGCATACAAATTAAGAGAGGAAATAATGCAAATCGATGATCGAACTCTCCCAGATATTTTCACGCTAAAATCTGTGACAGATAATGAAATAAAAGTACCTGATATGCTAGCAGAGTTTTTCCAATACCTTCTTGTAGAATCATATCTCTTTGCGATGATACAATTTATTGTATCACAAAAGGGCGAATTAAGCCTGGAAAGCATATCCAATTAGGTTAATGCTTTTGTAAAATGTCACCAAAAGTATATATTGGCATCAGGAATCGCCTCACTTCGACCGTGCCTTCATCTTTCTAGGAAATTTCCATATAGAAATGGCTTTCTACAAGGCTATGGGTAAATTCTTTGATGGCTTAGAGGGTGAAATGCTATTTGTGAATTCTGGCGTTCTTGCGCAGGGATCCTTAAACGCTTCTATTCCGGTAAGTCTTTTAACCAAAATTTTATAACATGACTAGAACTCAAGAATTTCTATACATGGGTATAGGAACTCATTACAATAGATGTAAACGGTTACATGTCCTTCTTAGCGCAGATATACAAATGTTACATTTCCAAACATTCTTGGAAATAGAAAACATTTCTGTTGCAGACCTTGAGTCCGATATCGAGATTTTTGAAAAGTCTGGGATCGAAGCAGACCTGCCATCTAGCCCTGCTTCGGTTACATTACAATATACTGCATATACTAGTAAAACATTAAGAGGCGAACATGGGCCAACAGCAGCATATTGGATGAAATACGTCGAAGTGATACATTTAAGGAATGATTTTCAAAGAAGCATAGGAAGTGGTGATTTTCAATTATATTTGACTTCATTGAATGAAATAAGTGCATATTTCTTTGCATTAAATCATCCCAACTATGCTAGATGGACTATTAAAGCATGAGAAAATCTAGGTAACGGTGGCGTGGAATATTTTAAATGGCAAGTCGGAAAAAATATGCACCTGCAAACGCTTTCTGAAATTATATTGTGTATTGTAAATGAATTCAAGGGAATTTTTTATGCTAATTATTTTCTGTATTCACACCCAAAAATTACTGTGGGCTCTTAGTCTATAACCCGCAATAGATGTTTTCATTTCCGACTTTATAATTGAAGTCCCCGAGTACAGCTTCTACATCATACTTTAGACAGGCTCCGTAGGCTCCATGCAGGAGGTCATAGAACTCCTCCTTAATCAGATCCTCAGCCTCGTCGGTAGGGGCGTGTGCACATATTAAGCTTATATTTTGGAAAGAAGTTTTGATGCGGATCACAGAAAGGGGATCACTCATCGGCTTGAAGTCCATGACTTTTGTCCTAAGCCAATTTCCCACGACGAATCCACATCCAAATACATTTAGTCTAACTACATGCAAACTCTAATACCATCGTCCATTGACGTTCCGGGTCTGGTTGCCATTTGAGGAGTTCCATTATCCGAGGCTGGTTGCGACTCTCTCATAACTAAATTTGTTTCCTATGTTCGGGAAGATATTCCGACGGCACAACCCCCACCCTGGAAGGCCAGGCCCTTGTTTTGACCCTAGGACAGCGGGCCGGATATTCCGGTGTCAATTTTTTTTTTCTAACGGTTTTAACAAACGCTCACAGGAGAAAGAGCAGGAGGTACCATAAGCCATTGGCTCAACATATTATTTTATCAATATTGCTACTAATTCGATTGGTTTATTTAGCGCATAAGGCATAAATGGCTACTCATGCAGATACAATCCTTTAAGCGGTCTTGAATCACTTTGGTTGAAAATTGTTACATCAAAGATAGCTTACCAATTCTACAAATTGGTGTAATTCATAATTCACCCACCAGCTTATGAATCTTACTTACTTACTTTAGGTGGCGCTACAGTCCGGGGTGGACCTGGCCTTTAGTCAACAAGCTTCTTCAGCCAGCTCGATCCCTGTCTAGCTGTCTCCAGTTTCGCACGCTAAGTTGGCTGAGGTCCTCTTCCACTTGCGTGTGCCACCAGAGTCTTGGCCTTCCTCTACTGCGCTGTCCCTCGGGAGCGGATTCGAAGACTTTTCGGACCGAAGCATTGGTGTCCATGCGCTCTACATGACCCAGCCATCTCAGTCTTTGGATCTTCACTCTTCTGGCTAGGTCCATGTCGCTGTACAGTCCATACAGTTCGTCGTTGTATCTCCTCCTCCACTCACAGTCAATGCAGACGGGACCGAAGATCGCCCGAAGAATTTTTCTCTCGAAGCAACCAAGAACACCCTCATCCATTTTTGATAGTGTCCATGCATCTGCGCCATAGAGCAGGACCGGGATTATTAAGGTCTTATTAAGTGTGACTTTTGTTGTCCGAGAGAGGGCTTTGCTAGTCAATTGCCTTCTTAGCCCAAAGAAACAGCGGTTGGGAAGAGTTATTCTTCGCTTGATCTCAGCGCTGGTGTCGTTGTCTGTGTTTATAGCAGAGCCTAGGTAGACAAAGTCCTTAACTACCTCAAAGTTATATCTGTCGAAGGTGACGTTCTGCCCGAGACGTCGGTGTTGGTTGTCCTTTTTGCTTGACAGCATATACTTGGTCTTGCCCTCATTGACCGCTAAACCCATTTTCGCCGCTTCCGTCTCAATACTCGCGAAAGCGCCACTGACATCACGCTGCTTTCTCCCGATTATGTCAATATCGTCGGCGTATGTGAGTAGTTGGACGGACTTTTGAAAGATAGTGCCTCTTGTGTTTGCTGGTGAGTTTTGCACTATTCTTTCAAGTACGATGTTGAAAAAATCGCATTACAGCGCATCGCCTTGCCTAAATCCTTTCTGAATATCAAAGGTCTCGGTGAGATCTTTACCGACCTTGATGGAGCAGCGTGCATTCTCCATCGTCATCCTGCACAGACGGACGAGTTTGGCAGGGATGCCAAAACTAGACATTGCTCTGTATAGCTCGTCCCTATAGATGCTGTCATACGCAGCCTTAAAATCGATGAATAGGTGGTGGGTATCGATCTGAAGCTCATGGGTCCTCTCCAAGATCTGCCGTAGTGTGAATATCTGGTTGATGGTGGACTTTCATGGCCTGAAGCCACAATGATATGGACCTATCAGGTTGTTGACGAATGGCTTCAGGCGTTCACACAATACGACGGATTAGATGTTGAGGAGACTGATGCCTCAGTAGTTGGCGCAGTTCAGAGGGTCTCCTTTCTTGCGAACAGGACAAACAATGCTGAGGTTCCATTCATCGGGCATACTTTCGTCCGACCATATTTTACAGATGAGTTGGTGTATGCTCCTTACCAAGTCATCGCCTGCCGCTTTGAAGAGCTCGGCAGTCAGGCCATCCGCTCCAGCAGCTTTGTTGGACTTAAGCTTGGATATAGCTATCTTCACTTCATCCAGGTCGGGTGGACGGAATTGTTGGTCATCATCGTCCAAGTTGAAAGGTTGATTCTGCCTGACAGCGGTATTTGGTCCGTCATCGCCGTTATACAGTCTGCAGAAATGGTCTTTCCAAATCCTCAGCATCGACTGCGATTCTACTACGATGTCCCCTTGTTCATCTCTACAGGCCTCGGTTCGGGGTTTGTTTGCGTGGCATGTTATTTTTACCTTTGTGTCGTCATCTTTCTCCTCTGTGGGGCATGCGCGCATATAAGGCTAATGTTGGCGAATTTAGCTTTGATGCGGATTGCTTCGCTCACATGCCGGAAGCTCAGGACTACTTGTCTTAGTGCCTCCGACAACAAGTCCGCATCCAAATAAGCGCTGATTTTGCCGTCGATAGCAATTGCCGTAATAGATATCGCTAATTGCTCGGCTGCACGTGGTCTATTAAAGGATCTAACATTCCACGTGCATATCCGAAGCTCATTGTCCTTAAACCGTTTGCGTGGGTTGTCAACAGTAGATCCGTCCATATCCGAGGCTTGTTGATGCTCCGTAACTTCATTTTTTTTTAAATGGCCGGGCATAACCCCCAACCTGGAGGACAAGTTCCATTTTTAATGCCCTTAGGACGAGGGGTCGGTCACACCGGAGCCAGTAACCCGTCCCGGGATGTGGGCGCTGCCGTTGGCCCATATAGGGCTCGTCCGCCACCATCTCTTTCCAAGACCCTGACTAAGTCCTGGAAATCCTTACCGGCCTGAGCTCAAAATATGTCGGAGTAGCCCGGATAAGGTCTTGTTTTGTTTCTCCGACACTAACCCTGATTTATGACGCAGGAAACTCGCCATTCGCCCCCTTCACTTCGCAATCTCTAGTGAGATTCCCCGATGACGCCACGGAGAGGCGTGAAGTAGGGCTTATTAGCAGAGCTGCAAGATGTTGGGCTGCAGAGGCTCATTCTCGTCATTTAAGGAACCAGCCCATGTCGGAAGATGCTACTTCTACGAGGCCTTATACTAATCGTTCCTTATGAATCTAAATTGGCATAATTGATAATTCACCGACTAGCTTATGAATTGAAATTGGCGTAATTCATAACTCACCGACTTGCTTATGAATTGAATTTTTTTTCAATTCATAATTCGACAACGAGTCAAATTACAAATCAGTTGTTACATATTGCTTAGTGTACAGATTCCAAAAGCAAGGTCAAAATCTAAACTTTAACAACTACATTGGAGCTATAGATGGCAAACACGTGCACATTAAGAAGTCATTAAAATTAGAGGCATCCTATTTCAATTATAAAACGAGTTTCAGTGTTGCGATGATGGCAGTGATGAATGCCAATTACGAGTTCATCGCAATGAAAGTCGGCGCAAATTGTAGAAATTCCGACGCAGGTGTTTTCGGACTATCGAAATTGAAAAATATATAATATATAATATACAGCCGCTCCAATTTAACCAATGAACAACAAATTTTTAACTACAGATTGTCCAGAGCCCGAAGATTGTGGAAAACGCGATGGAATTTTGGCAAATCATTTTAGGGTACTCCACATCCACACCAACATCAATTTGTGCCTAGAAAAGGCAACTTTAATATCTCTAAAATGCTGCTATTTGCAAAATTATTTAAAAAAACATGCAGATGTTTAATTAAGAAATTCAATTGAATTAGGCTCTGGAACAATACAAAATTATGAAGATATTCTTTGAACGGACTTAGAGCCCATGAGGAGCAACAAACTTTCGAACCACGCAAAAAAAATATCCCGCATAAATTTTGCAACTATTTCAACATTATTGGCGCGGTACCTTGGCAAACAAATGTATATAATTTTACGTTTTTTAATTGTTGAAATTCCAATTTTTATGAATAAACAACTATTACATTGAAATTTTAACATACTATTTTCACTTCTGTTGAGTCATCAAACGTTGTAAATCCCTTCATTTTTCGGAAATTTTCTTCGGCGCACTCCAGATTTCTCGATTTTGCGTACTTTTTGCAATTCATGCCTGTATGACGAGCGCAAGCAATTCACCTTTATTTTTACTTCGTCAATTGTGGCATCGATTTCAATATATTTATATTTGGACAGTAACTATACCATGATTTACTTTTTTTCAATTTTATTTTTATAAACATCACTTTTAGTTTGCTATAGGGTCGGTTCATTTTTAAGAATTTCGATAAATTCCAACAGAAACGAATTGCTAAAACTTGCCATGTGTACACAACAAAATTTATTTAAAAAAGAAAATGTTTGCGAACAACGCCACAAACGACGAGCATGCATGCGAACAAATGAATATGTTCGCAAACAGGGCAGTACACGGTGAACAAATCCACAAATTTTGAATTTTTTCATAAACATTGGATCGGTTCGTCAACAGCACTACAAACGGCGAACAAGACCTCGAACACGAACAGATCGCACGAACATGTTCATCAGGTATGGCCAGCTTATAGCTTGTCTTTGTAGATATATATTCCATTAGACGTTAGCACAAATCGTTCCTCTTTAAACTTTTATTTTGGAGCCATGCTTCGAAAATCTCTAATCTTGTGACCGGCGTGGATGATTCTAAAAAAAATAGTAAAACATAAATGTGCGCGTCAATGCATTTTGTTTTTTTTCATTTTCTTATCAAGAATTGATTCCCTAACTATAAAAGAGCAAATTTAACACCTGCAAACAACTGCACTTTTTATGCTATGCTGAAACATCATATTAAAAAAAAATCCCAAACTACAACTAGCATAACATAATGCAAAAGCTTGTTGCATTGTTGCAATTAACGAGGTTATTGTCGTCATCTTTGACCTTTTAAATAAAAGATAATGGTGTCCGTGGGTGCTTTGGAAACTTCTACTTACGGTAAACAACATAAATCATTCTCATTTGCATGTTAATTTTTTTAATTTTTTCGCGCTGGCATGTTAATTTAGACCACTGTGCACGGTTGATAAATGATCACAGGCAATTTTCTCTTTGGGTTAAAATCCTTCATCCCCATGAGATTAAGAGTATCAAACCAAAACATTTATGCAATGATTGGATCTGTAAATAGGTTGTCAGGTTCAAAGAATATCTATAACAAGAAGGATCATTCCCCCTGGGGCTGAAATCCACCGATCGTACAAAAAAACCAACAACAACGGCTAATTAGATCAAACAGCGCAGGTCTATTGCTTTGTTTTAAATTCCAAATCCCTGAGTCAGAATGCTTATTAAATTTCCTCATGTAAATTTAAATACACCCTGAAACATTTTTGTAAGTAATTTTCCTCACTCCCCAGACAGTAAAAGACTTTTAAAAACTAAAATGCCGGAAAAATATTTAGTATAATGAATTTATTTTTAATCCACCTTCTTATATGTTTGAAAGTTACGAGTAAGCTAGCCATTTATTTATCTGAAACGGTTATTAACAAATGCGTTTTATTAAATAAAACGACATCACTCAGAAAGAATGTTTAAATAATAATATAGAATATACATTTAAAATTATTCTATTTTATTTTATTTGCGGGAAGAATTCATGTAATTACTCTTAGAACAAAGAAAATCATTAGAAATTATGCCGCTAGGAAGGATATTTTATTATTTTGTTTTATAACTCCTTAGATTTTGAAGATTTTGATTACAAAAATTAATAATGATTAAAAAAAACATCTTGAATTATTTCTGGGTTTTACTTGTAAAATATAAGATGTCATTCAACCCTTTATCACCTTCGTCATGCAAGTATATTTTTTATAAAAGAAAATGCAAAATAAAAGGATATTTCCTGTTTCCCTTAAGTTAAGAGTAAATATTTTTTATTGCCTTGAGGTTTGATGATATAAAAAAACAGTATATATTTTGATAATTCAGTTTTAGTCACGCTATTCAACCATGGCTGTGAATTACTATAAGCTCACGAAGAAGGCGTTTTTCTAACTTTCATCGACTTCCAAGCAATATGATAATGAACATTTAGTCAGACCACCAAGGTTATTTATGTACGCCCTTGAGCAATTGGAATTGCAATTGAGCAATTTAATTACTTTGTTTATAAGGGTGAGAATATACTTTTTAATTAAGAAGTACAACAAAGATGTTAAAATAATTGATAACAAAAAAATTTTTTTCAGCGTTGCACATTTATTGAAAAAAGTATTACTTTTTAATTTTTTTCACAAACACCCTGTTGCAATGTTTCAGATTCCAAGATGTGTTTTACCTTGTTTTGTATGCTTTTCTTACTTATTGGCGTGTGTTGCTATCAACTTCTAACATAATACCAATAAACACAAAGGATAACTGTACCAAGGTCACAAAAAGATCAGGAAAATATTGCGCAGTGAACCTACTGTCATATCTATATGATGTGTGTGAGTCGAAATTTTGCCCGCAAATTACGATGACTTTAAAAATTTTAATTTTGTGTGTTACTTTCTTCTTCAGATTTTCTTCTGTCTCATTTCAGGATTCTCTTTTTTTAAACGAGTTCATTTCACTTTTGGGTTGAAAATTTTTAAATTCTCAGTGTACGATGGATTTTGCTGTGCATTTAGGGTTATTTTTCAATTAAAAGCGCCTACGCACAGGCCAATTTACCAATTCTATCTAGGATTTCGTACGAGTAGATAGTCATGTCGTTGCTGTCGAAAAACAAAAATGTGAATTACATCCATTCAAAATTTCCTTTCTTTTTAAAATAGGTAATTCTACCTGCAACAAATCTTTATTCATTAAATTCTTATGGCGAATTCCCTCGACTCGGCCACACATTTAGGCCGAAACGGCCGCTACTTCGCTTACAATGTTGGCTCTGAGCTCTTCCAACGTCGTCGGCTTGTTGGCATAAACCAATGACTTAACGTAGCCCCACAGAAAATAGTCAAGTGGCGTTAAATCGGCGGCGGCCAATCGAGTGGCCCATTTCTTGAGATAACACGCTCACCATACTTACTCTTCAATAAATCGATTGTAACGTGTGCTTTGTGGCTTGTAGCACCATCCTGTTGAAACCACATGTCGTCCGAGTCCATATCTTCCAATCCGGGCCAAAAAAATCAGTGATCATGGCGCCATAACGCTGACCTTTCACGGTAACGTGACGATCGTTATTGTCGACGAAAAAATATAGCCCAATAACGCCGCCGGCATGCAAACCGCACCAAAAAGTTATTTTTTGTGGATGAAGTGATGATTCATGAAGCACATGTGGATTTTCACCCGAGCAATAACGTATATTTTGCTTATTAACGAACCCATTGATCCAAAAATCAGCTTTGTCACTGAAGATGATTTTGCGATGAATTTCACCATCTTGGCGCATCTTCTCCAGAATCCAATCGGAGAAAGTACGTCGTTTTAAATGGTCAATTGAGAACGCCGTGGAATTAACTGATTTGGATCGCTTGCTACGAACGCCAGCGATATTTTCGACACTTCGACCAACCCGTTGTCTCACTGACACGGCAACATCACACAACGAATAAAATTTTATATTTATATTTATTATATTTTAAAAAATATAGCCACAAAATTATTAGGAGTAGATTTGCATTTCTGTCACTATTTTGATTATTCTCTCCAATATTATATATTTATCACTTATATTTTTCTACTTCAAGTAAAAGGCCTTCGTAAGGAGTTTTCCAAAAAAATTATATCCGCGCGAACAAGCCGCGCATCTCGGATTAAAATGAAACACGAATTTTACGTTATAAGTGTTGTTTATTCAACCAGGTGCTCGTTTGAACTGACTAACAATGAAACTCATACTTAAAATCTAACCTCGATACAATTGACTTCAATGGCCTTGGTTCACACGGGAAAGCTCATGCAAGTTCGCGCATGCAAGTGAAAAATGCATACGATGCGTCTGACTGGATACTTGAGCCTTCTCGTATTTCCGTCAGATAGGTGACTGCTTACGCGTGTTAACTGCCACTCTTTTAAATATCTGCGTCCCGCAGATCTACACAAGAACATGTTGAGTAGTTTAGGTTTCCATCGGGTTGTTGAACCCCCTTGGTAAAACGCTGGGCTGAGCAAGGGGTTTATTTGCGCCGAAAGGATGCACGAAGTTCTGGAATGTTGGCTTTCCCTTAGATCTTTCCACACAGCAAACAGATTGAAATGAAGATTACTATGATGATACAAGTTTCTGTAATTAAAGAAGAACTAAAACTTTCTTTTAAGGAGTTAATGTGTTCTATCTTTTTAACACTCATGTCATGTAAATGATCTATATCAATTTTCACCCTTCTGCTAGTTAAGTTGACCAGGACAGGAGGGAGTGCTTGCAGACCCTTGGAAATTGTACTAGAGTATGTTCGATCCTTGATGCTGATTGTCTCGTTGTCTAGTTGGATCAAGTAAGTGCCTTCTAAAGGAATTGAGCAGTTCCTATCTAAAAGAGAGCCGTTAAAGGTAGTAATAAAGATAGTGTTTTCTCCGATCAATTCAATGATCTCTGCATTATTCTTCCTAAAGCCGCAAGCTGCTGTAACACCCTTGAGGATCCTTGGTAGACAAGTATCTTCTGGTAATTTCTTTACCACCCTTTCCTCACATACGGAAGTATTTCCAATATGAAGGCAGTTACCCTCTAGTCCGAACGTTTCGTCGTAGTTTATTAGTAGTTTCGTAAAGCTTAAGTCAAGTTGTTTTCCGTCATTAATTGCAGCGCGAGCGTTGAATAGATGAAAAACGTTGGGTCCGACCTTCAGAATTGATAGGACGTACAGCAATAAAGTTCCGTTTGAAAAAACGGAGGGGCGGCCGTATTCTACAGCTTCTACGACGTTTTGGTAAGGTAGGATTTCTAGCTCGTTTATTATAGTGTTAACTTCTTCAGAGTCTAATATGTTGCTATTCACTATCCCTGTCTTAGCCATTTGGCAGGCCCTAATAATTTCATTTACTCCCTCTTTTAGTATAAGTATTTTGTCAAGTAAGTCATGTCTAAGTTTCTCAGATTCTCCCTTCTGTAAGGCGTTATTGTAGTGGTCGATAATTTTGTTAACCTTGTTAACTTGTTAACTTGTTAACCAACAACTTCTCGTTAATTTTGAACTGATGGTCATTGCTCTTTGCTAAGTCAGTCTGTGTTTGTAAGAGTTTGTTCCAGTCAGTTGCATCAGGGGAACCCGCCAGCCATTTCCAGGCAGTCCCAATCCAATTTATGGATCTAGCTCTTCTTGCCCGTGGATCACGGAATTCTCTTAAGCGATCCTTGGTTTGGTTTAGGTGATAGTTTAAGACCAGACGGGTTTCTTCATCCCATACTTGCTTCGTAACAAGTTGTTCAGTTTGTTGTATTAGTCCGTCGTAAAGTTTTAAGTCAATAACTTGGATAAGCCTGAAGTATCCATTCGTCATCCAGGCGTCACCTTCTCTAACCGTCACGATTGGCGATTTATATGAAAAAATATGCATATATGTTCCGAGGGAACCAACAAAACTAAACTGTAATACAAATTTGTTATTTTATTTAAAGTTAAGATCATTATTACAAATATAAAAGCTTAACTCTAGTTACATATGTGTGTTACATATAGTATATACAAGTGCAGAAATTGTTATAAAATTCACAATTTTTTATTCCCCTTTTTCTTATTTTTTATTTTTTGAGTCTCAAACGCTTTAATTCTATTTTTAGACATTAACATTTTTTAGATGGGCTTTGTGAATTTTCCTACCACTATCTATTGTTACTGTAACGCGATTATTCTTTGCCACAATTTCTTTTTTAAAAAAGGGCTTGTTTTTTTCCTTTGATTCTTTTAATTGCAGATTTAACCTTATATTTTTAGCTTCCATATTTCGCTTAATAATGCCCCAAAGATCCTTATTGATTTTTGAGCGGATGTTCAAAAGGTTCTGATAATTTACTCTTTGAGACCTATTAAACAATATGTCTGTTGGCTTTCGTTTGATGACCGAATGTATTGCATTGTTATAACGATCCACGGCTGGACAAGTTCCCTAACCTTTAAATCCGGATTCTCTGCCTTAAGGCATCGATAAATTTCTACTATAGTGGAAGTACCCTTTCTATTTGACCATTTACCTCGCTTCTTTGTGTTGGAGTTCAATATAATTTAATTCCTAGCGTTTTAATAAAATTTAGGACGATTGGGCTGAGGAAGCCTCTTTCATTGTCCGTCACAAGAATTTGTGGGACTGTGAAGTAATGTAAAATTTTAATCAATTTTGATCTAATGTAAATAGCTGATTTATCTTTAATGTGAAAAAATTTAGAAAACTAAGAAAACTTGTCAACTACGGTTAAAAAATTTTCATTTTGAAGTTCCATTATATCCAATATGAAGAATTTCACATGGATACTCTGAAGTGGGTGTAAAGTGGGAGTTATGGGAAATATAATGGCGATGATAGACCTGATGCGGTTCTTCGTGAGCACGGAAATCGATGCCAGTTCTGAAAATAAGTTGGTTTCTAAACACATTAATTGGAGCTTCTACATGTGGAATTAACTCGAAATTATCCTGGTCGGCTCTGTGCGCTGTGCACCAATCTGTATCACTGTCTGAGAGCTCACAAAGTCCCTCTTCAGCCGTACCAGTCAGTGAGTCTGCCCCTGAGGCTCGTCCTTCACCTGCAGTATCTGTGGCTGATTCCGAGAGTGCTTCTTGTAGCGTGCAGTTTCGGTGCTTGTGGCGCCATCTGTTCCGGCTTCACTAGGTAGAGCAGGCAGATGGTTAACTTCTGTCTTCAGGCATGAGAGAGCATCAGCCACGAAATTCGATTTACCTGGTGTGTAAATCAATTCGTAGTTATACTCTTCAATCCTTGCTTTCCAGCGTTTGAATTTTGTATTGTGACTTCTATTTCTCAGTGCGGATGTAAGAGGCTGTTGGTCTGTGTAAATCTTAATCTTTTTTGCTCCATACAGATAATTTCTCAAATTATCCAGAGCCCAGACTACTGCAAGCATCTCCTTCTCATTCGTTGCGTAATTTTCCTCTGATCGATTCAGAGAACGAGATATGTTTGCGACGGGCCTCTCCTTACCATGCTCACCTTCAGACAGCACTGCTCCGACCGCAAAATTAGAAGCATCCATGGTCAAATTGAAGCTTTTCTCGAAGTTCGGAAACGCAAGCACTTCTGCAGAAGTGAGTAGTACCTTTAAGGTTTCGAAAGCCTTAACTGCATCTTCATTGAGAGATATTGGAACATTTTTTTATTGGTTAGCTCGAACTTGTGCAAATTCTCCTCGAGTTATATTCGTCAACAGTTTAGCTAATTTGGCATAATCACGGATAAACTTCCTTTAGTACGAAGTTAATCCGAGGAAGCTTTTCAGTTCCTTTAAGTTCGTCGGTGGAAGGATTTTTTCGATAGCTCCAACCTTTTTTGAATCTGGAAGGATGCCATCGGGAGTAACAAGGTAGCCAAGAAATTCGACGCTAGTAGCCAAGAAGTTAGTTTTTTTCCAGATTGATTTTCAACCCGGCTTCACTGATTTTGGTCAGAATCGAGCATCACCTAAACTGGCAAGCGTGCTGTTAATATCGGGGATAGGATACGTATCCGGAACTGTTATGGCGTTTAGACGCTTGTAATCGATGACCATTCTGAACTGCTTTTTCCGTTTGGCTTTGGCTTCTTCGGAACAACCCATATAGGTGAATTATACGGACTGTTGGATGGACGAATGATGTTCTCTGATAGGAATTCACTTACCTGTCTCTCAACTTCTTCCCTGATACAAGCGGGGTAAGGGTAACTTTTGGAATAGATTGGCTCGTCGGTGTTTGTACGAATTTCGGCTCGGACGTTAGTTTTCACCTTCTCATTCCTCACTGGACCGAAAAGACTTTTGAACTTCATATAAAGGTATCCTAATCTTGATCTTCCTGACATGGAAACATTTTCGCCTAAGGTAAGCATTTGACTAATTAATCCAGCAGAAGTGCTGTTTTTGAGAGGAATGATTTTATTTGAATCAACGGTAAGCATATGTTTTTCTCTATCTATTACAGCCCTCAGCTGCTTCAGAGTATCGTCACCTATTATACCATCAAACGATTTCAGATTTGGGAGGATGAAAAATGTTATCTCAAGATCGCAGCCTAAATAATGGAAGAACCTTCCACAGATTTTGTTTCTAACTAGGATATTTCCGGCAGGACTGTTGACATGCAATGGGATTCTTACGAGGTCGGGACACGGAACTAAATTGTGTTCGATGAAGTTCTTATTCGCTCCAGTGTCTATGAGGAATTTTAGGAAGTCCCCGTCTCGCGTTACATATTCTATATACGCTGAAAACGAGGCCCCTTCGTTAAAATTTTCTCCCTTAGGCTCTTCATTGGGGAGTTTAGTGGATTCTATTTCTGGGTTTTCTTCACCCGTGGTGTTTTTCGGACCTGTGAACACTACGTGATTTAGGCGGTGTTGTTTTCGAGGGTAGTTATCGGATTTCGATTCCCTCTTAGCTGATTTTGGCAAATTCATGTAGTTAACCTTCCTAGATTGGGTGGAATTGTCTACTTCCCTTTTTACAGAAGGCTCTGGCCCTGTTGGTCTTTGGGGTTGATGCTGTTGCTGAGAATTTGACCTCCCCGAATGATGTGAATAATGAGCAGGGTTATCTCTTGGAGGATACGACTTGGGGTTTCCAGGATTGTGATGAGATCCTGAGTTACCTCTAAAGTCGTAGTTCACCGGGGAAGAGATTGTATTGGATGCCCTGACATGTAGAGAATTGTTTCTGAAGTTCAGGTTTTGCATTTCTAAGCATGCTGAATATGCCTCAGGCAAGGTTCTTGACTACTGAATGATAAGGAGTCTTGAAAGATCTCCATTAAGCCCACGAACAAACACGTCGAGGGCATGGTTTCTATATGTTTCCACCAGAGCATTCATGGTTTCGAGCTAGCAGATTAGTACTGAGAACACCCGCCATATTTTGGGCAATATTCTGCATATGAAAAAGTTATCCTTCCGCTGAGTGCCGCGCATGCTCACTCCTGACCAAAAACACGAACGCGAGAGCACTTCGATAGAGTGTTTGGAGTTGCTGATGCGGAATCGAGCGGATCCACTGTTACACACCAGAGAACAGAATGAGTGCCCGGCAATGGACTGAAGCCGGCACGAGTGCTCCGAAGCGGCCGAGGGAGGGTCAATGGGTCGGAAAGGTTATGGCGTCGGTTTTCTGGGATTGTCATGGCATACTCTTCGTGTACTACCTCGAAAAAGGAAAAACCATTAACAGCGAGTATTACTGTGCATTATTGGAGCGATTGAAGGCCGAAATCGCTGCAAAACGGACTCACATGTTTTTGCAAGACAATGCACCGACGCATAAGAGCATCGCAACCACGGCTAAAATCAATGACTTACGGCTCCATTTGTTCTCGCATCCACCGTATTCTCCCGATTTGGCTCCCTCGGACTATTATCTCTTCCCAAACTTCAAAAGATGGCTCATCAATAAAAAATTCAGCTAACGCTAGCAAATCATCGACGCCACGGAAGAGTATTTTGCAGACCTTCCGGAAAATTACTTTTCGGACGGGATCAAGAAGTTGGAAAATCGCCGGAATAAGTGTATCAAGCTAAAGGGGGACTATATTAAATAAAATAAAAAAACATTTAAAAAAACTTTTTTTTTAATTCCCAAGGAGGTTAATTTTCACCCCACTTAGTATAGTATTAAGCTTAAGTATAATCTTGACATTTTCCAAAATGACTGCACTAATAACAAATTTAATGATAGGCTTTTGCGTTAGCATGCAGCTAAATTTTATATATATATATATAATACATATTTTATTATATATGACATAAATTAACATAGTGATGCCTATGTACTAAGTTAATAGTAAGATCATTACTACCAAAGATTAGATTTAGTATCTAGTTTATTAAAACTATGCTTAAAATGGTAATTTAAATTTAGGTGAAATTGTAAAACCGTTATTTATTTTCAAGAATTTTATAAGTTCCTTTGCCTTTATTATAAATAATATAATAAAATACTTTCAAGTTAAAATAGAATGAATAACTATAGGTATACACATCGTTATATTGATTGATGAAAATAATATTATATTCTCAGCTATTATCATTCGCGTGGCTTTTTCTCTGTGATAATATAAGTAATTTAAGTTAGTTGGGGACTTATATGATTTAGGTTTGATTAAGGTGGCTGTTGAAAATCAACCCACTTAGGTCTATTGGCCCATTGTGATGCCACGTGGATTTGTGATCCTCCTACTCCAGAAACTATTTGGAGCTCTTAATAAAGCATAAGAGACTTTTAATGTCTGTGCTGCTTAACCCTTCTTTGCATGATTTTTGCTTTTTTTGTGAAATAAATTTCGCTGCTGTAATCCGTGCTCCAGATTAAAGGGAAAATATTTTGAAAAATCCGAGTAGAAAATAAGTAAAAAACAGTACTCGTATGATGGAAATTTCCATCATCATGCAAAGAAGGGTTAAGTCACTTAAGTCGTTGTGGAAGAAGGGCCCTTGGCGAAGATTCCTTCTTTGGGAGAGAGCTGGATATATACAGAGGAAGTGAGGGATTGTCTCCTCCTCCTACTCGTATGCAGCTTCTGCAAAAGTCGTTAGTAAACATGCCAAGCCTTCTTGCATGTTTACCTATAAGACACTGTGTGGTGATGACACCTATAATAGCGCAAAGCTGTTCTCTGCTCAGAAGAATTAAACTCATGGAGCGATTCAGACCCAGCTTTGGCCAGATTTGTTTGCTAAACATGTCGATCCAACCGTCCATCTATGGTTTGTTCTTCTATTAGCATCCAGCTTTAATTGTTGTTTGCGCGTAGCCATAGGTATAACTATGCTATCCTTTTCAGGTGTAATAGGTATAGTGGTTCCAATTTTGGCAAGTTCATCGGCCCTACAATTCCCTTGGTTGTCTCTTTATCACGACACCAAACAAAGGTGAATGTTCAACTGCTCCGCCATCTCCATTAGAGATTATCGGCAGTCCATGACTGTTTTTGAATTTGGAGTTCATGATTCTATAGATTTGATAACGACCTTACTATTGGAAAAGATGCGGATATCCATTGCTGATATTACATTTTTCTTCAACCAGGACAGGGCTTCCTTAATTTCCTCCAACAAGATTCTGGAGGCAAAGCTTACGTTGAAGCTCTTGTCAAACCATTGTTTGGATATGGTGTAGTTGATCTTTTCTATTAGAATTCCTTGGGGTTTATTCCCTGTCCACAGCGATCCGCCCAGCTTGTTAATATGTTAAGATTATGCTGCAGTAGCTCTTTAATCGTATGTACATGTTTTCCTGAGACGGCTACAGCAATGTCATCCGCATACGCAACCACCTTGCTACCACCATCTTCCGGGTATATCAGCAGTTCGTTAACCACTAAGTTCCAGAGAGGGGGTGAGAGGAGACCGCCTTGTGGCGTACCTCTGCTGTCACTTCTTTTAACAGAGGACCCAACTAGTTTGGAGTTGATAATTCTGCTCTTTAGCATGAGATTGATCAAGTTCCCAAGTAGATCATCTACCTTCAGAGCTGACAACGCCGTCGTGATTGCGGATGTCTTGATGTTGTTAAAGGCGCTTTCTGTGACCAGTAATGTAAGGATCGTTCGATGTGGCACGTTAGAGAGTTAGAGCCGTTTCCACCGACTTTCATTTACAGTAGGCATGTTGTGCCGTAGATAGGAGTCTAGGATTCAGGCTAGATCGTATATGGATATCAATCAGTCGTTCTAGAGTTTTAAGAAGGAAAGATTATAGACTAATAGGTCTTACGCCCTTTGGGACAACATGAGGACATATTCCGCTTTTGTGGATGAAAACTACGTTACTTCTCTCCATGACAGAGGATGTAGGATAGTTCTACGCAATACGTCATGATATTTTCAAGCGATGCTAGATTATATCAGGGGATTTTTGTAGCTCGGCTGGGAATTGAAGCTATGCAGTGCCTAGAGCAGTTTGTCTATTGTGATAAGGCCAATAGTTACCTTGAAAATGGGTATCCAGTAGCAGGTTGAGTGATTCGTCACTTGAGGTCGTCCATGAGTCGTCCCATTTTTTTAAGCAGCTAGGCATCGAAGGACTTTTGAGAGGATTTTTCTTAGTCGTGGTGCCTCAAAGGCTTCAGTGATCATATCACAAAAGGACCTCCAGGATTCACACTTTGCCGTCCTCAATTCTTTTTTATATGTTTTTTATATGCTGTTTGGCGAGGCGGTAGCATTCATTAAATCGAGTTGAATGTATCTGTGATCTGAAAAGGAGTGTTCAGACGATACCACCCAGTTCGTTATGATCGATGCATTCGGAGATAAGAGTGAGGTCAGACATTTCTTGTCGGTTTCTTGTAATGAATGTTGGCTGATTACCGATGTTACAAACAGTGAGGTTAGTATTAATTATGTTTTCAAAAAGTGACTCATCTCTATCGTTGGTGTTGGTGCTGCGCCATATACTGTGATGCGCGTTAGCATCACATCCTGGATAAGGTCAGTTTTTTGTCTTCCTGCTTCCACTACCACTCTTTCTAGGTTTTCACCAGGGATAGGGCCCATTTGATCATGATCCAGATACACCGATGCTATCCAGAAGCTGTCTTTGGCCGTTTCCAACCTGGCAACGATTAAGTCGGGGTTTCTAAGGTTTGGAAGTAGAAATGAATTTAGGCTACGTTTCACTTACATACAAGTTCGGATCTTACCTTTGCTTTTGGTGTATAGCGGAACATATAGAAGTATCTTAGTCCACGAACCATGCCATCAGCAATCCATTATTCTTGGATTAGGATAATGTCATCTGTGCCTTTGGATAGACGCAGAATGAGTCCGGCCGAGGCCTTATCGAGTGCTGGAGGTTAATTTTGAGAAATTGCAGCGTCATTGCTACAATCCTCCAAAGAAACCACTACCACGGTGCTGCAAGAGTCCTGCGATTCAGAAGGCGAGCCCAAAAGCTCATTCTTCAAGTCTGATCGTAAAGGACCTCTGTTTGTTTCGTCGTCGGTATCCATTTCCTCCATTTCCGAGGAGCCGGTTGCTTCTCAGCATCCAGCACGCCCTTCTTATAGATCCATAGGTAAATAGACTCGACACCAAAACGAATCATGCCCTTGGTCTGCGCGGGATGGTTAAGGGATTCCTTATTGATCACAATTAACGCGCATCTGTAAGAGCCACTTAATTCCTCGATAATTCGATTTAACTGACCACAATTGCTGACAGGGATCCAAAAACTGTCGAACAAAATTTGTATGAGTGTTGTGGAAAAGTTTCAATAATGCAAAAACTGTAAGAAATCAGTGTGGATAAAGCCATGTGGAAAAGTACGGCTACTGTTTATATTTAATAAGAGAAACAGCGAGATGAAGAAGCCTGGTTTTGAAGTTATTTAAGAATGACTAGCTCAAATTCAATATACTTTTATCCCTAGAGAAAAGCGATTTGAAGTGAAAACACACGAATCAAATCTAAAGAATAATTAGCCACCAATTCCAGCTTCCCTGCAGCAGGATACAAATTTACTATGCAAGACTATTTTCTTAAAAAAAAGTTCCACCAATTTTTTGCATCCTCTCAAACATATGTATATATATAACGAAAATAACAAAAAATCACAAAAGAGAATGAGGGAAATGGGTAGAAAATTACAAACCATTCATGTTTCACACTTCCCACCTCTTTTTTAACATTTTCAAATAAATTAAAACTACAGAGCAAATATAAAACGTCAAACCAATGTTATGTAGATTCAATGAAAATTAAATAGTTTCTTTAAAAGAGTGAAGTTTATTTAAAAGCTGCTTCTTACACATTGTTGGTACACTGTAGACTTAAGTGTGCATTAATATTGAAGTTGATACCTATTTTAAGTCATGAATAAAGATAGGCTGTTTGAAAGTTCATATGCCCTATGACATTACAATTTTCCTGGGCGATTTTAATGCAAAGCTAGGAAGAGAAGGCATCTTTAGTAGCACTGTCGGAAGATATGTCCTATACGACACCACTTTCGACAACGGGTTCTGGCTTATCGACTTTGCGGCGAAACGAAATATAGCATTGTCGTAGCAAGCACGCGGTTCCCAAATCTCGATATTCATAACGGGACTTGGAAAACTCCTGATCAATCAGCCGTAAACCAGATTGATCACATTGCGATCGACGCAAGACACTCCTCCAGTATTATGGATGTCCGAAGGTCCCGATGAGCCAACCTCAACTCGGACCACTAGCTTGTTGTAGCCAAGGTACGGTTGCGGATATCCCGAGCAAAGCCTAGACAAGCTAATATTGTGAGAAATTTCGACTTCAGACGTCGCAAAAGACCGCCGTTCTTTTCCGAGTCTCCCTTAGTCTCTTAAGAGGTCCTTTGCC
The DNA here is from genome assembly GCA_928272305.1 of Volucella inflata. NCBI lineage: Eukaryota > Metazoa > Arthropoda > Insecta > Diptera > Syrphidae > Volucella > Volucella inflata. The sequence continues at coordinate 113,969,820 of OV743716.1, read as the reverse complement.
ATCAGCATCAAGCATCAAAAACCAGTGGCAGCACTGCCAGAAGGCCATCAAAGATGCCACTTCTGATGAACTGGGCTTCACCCGACCACCCAACGAAACCCCTGGTTTGATGACGAATGCCGGTTAGCACATGCTGCTAAGCAAAAAGCACGCAATGAGGCACTGCAAAAAAAGACTAGAGTTCCTCACGCGCTCTATGGGCAGAATAGGAGACGAACTCCCGCTTCTCAGAAGGTCAAAGAAAGAGCATGAGAAGCGCGTGTTCGAGGAAATTGAGAGATACTACTCCAGGAATGAGATTCGGAAGTTTTACCAAAAGGTAAAAAAAACATACAGCGGACACAAGCCCCGACCCGAAGCCGGTAGAGACGAACAGAGAAAAAACGTAGTAGAGTCGCACCCGATGCTGAGAATCTGCCAAGATTATTTCTGTAGACTGTATTACAGCGACGACGAAACAAATACCGCTGTCAGGCAGAATGAACCTTTCAACCTGGACGACGATGACCAACAATTCCGTCAACCCAATCTGGATGAAGTGAAGAAGAAGCAGTATCTAAGCGGAAGTCCAAGAAAAGCTGCTGGAGTGAACGGCCTGACCGCGGAGCTCTTCAAAGCGGCAGGCGATGACTTGGTAAGGAGCAAACACCAACTCATCTCTAAAATATAGTCGGACGAAAGTATGCGCGACGAATGGAACCTCAGCATTGTTTGTGTACAAAATCTTATCTGCCGTATTGTGTGAAGGCCTGAAGCCCTTCGTCAACAACCTGGTAGGTCCTCGTCAGTGTGGCTTCAGGCCAGGAAAGTCCACCGTCGATCAAATATTCACACTATGACATATCTTGGAGAAAACTTAAGAGCTTCAGATCAATACACACCATCTTTTTATCGATTTTAAGGCCGCGTATGACAGCATCTGTAGAGACGAACTATGTCTAGTTTTTTGGCATCCCTGCCAAACTGGTTCGTCTGTGCAAGACGACGATGAGAATGCACGCTGCTCCATCAAGGTCGGTAAGCACCTCACCGAGACCTTTGATGCCAAAAATGGATTTAGACAAGTCGATGCGCTGTCATGCGATTTCTTTAGCATCATACTTGAAACAACAGTGCAAAACTCACGAACAAACACAAGAGGCACGATCCTTCAAAAGTCCGTTCAATTACTCGCATACGCTGACGATATTGACATAATTGGAAGAAAGCAGCGCGATGTCGGTGGCGCGTTTGCAAGTATTGAGACGGAAGCGGCGAAAATGGGTTTAATTGTTAATGTGGAAAAGACTAAATATATGCTGTCAGGCAAAAAGGACACTGAACGCCGACGTCTTAGACAGAACGTCACCATTGGCAGGTATAACTTTGGGGTAGTTAAGGACTTTGTCTACCTAGGCTCCGCTATGAACTTAGACAACGACACCAGCGCTGTGATCAAACGAAGAATTACTCCTGCCAATCGCTCCTTCTTTCAGCGAAGAACTGTATGGACTGTACAGCGACATCGACCTAGCCAGAAGAGAGAAGATTCAACGACTAAGATGGCCGGGTCAAGTACAGCAGATGAACACCAAATTTCCGATCCGAAAAGTCTTCGAATCCGCCCCCAGGCACAGCGCAATAAAGGAAGACCAAGACTTAGGTGGCGCACACAAGTGGAAGGCCCAGGTCCTCTCCGGACGGTGGCGCCACCTAAAGTAAGTAAGTATGAGCACTTATTTCCATATGTGCGTGTAAATAATAACTTATCCTTAACGCGTTCACTTAATGCAAGATATTTAGCAGCGTAAACGCGAATAGATAAATGCTGCCAGATCTAGTTTTTCATGATAGCGATGACTTGTATGGAAACGTTACAACATGAGTCACTTTTTGGAAAAAATATATGTTAGTACTGCCAAATTATCCGGATGTTAATTCTTTACGACAATAGCGGTTTTTTTGTTCTCTGAAATTAAGCTGTGATACGAATGCCAAAATAACACACCTAATATTTTCTTTTAAAATAGTTTTGCAATTTATGTACCAAATGGTGCGGATTGTACGCCGGTCCTCATTTCTTTAAAAATGAGATCGGAGTATAAGTAACTGTAAATGTGCGCTGGTACAATGGAATGATCTAAGATTATATTTCGCAAGACTGACGTTACACCAATGTAAATTAATTGTGCTCCAGCTTATATTACCAACAGAAACATCGCTGTATCAAAAACCATTTAACAAAAGTAACATTTCCAGAAAAGGGTTTGTCAGTTACCCATTAATATCGTGATATTTAGGGCCATTGGATTATTGGCTGTGTGTCAATGTCAAGGATGGTTGGGTATGACATGATACTGAAAGGTGTCAACCTGGCGATATCCAGTTTTCCAAATGTTTTCTACACCTAAACTGTGCTACATAACCTCCACGTGCTAACTATCGGGTACAGGTCAGTGTCCATTCGGACTCGACATTCTAAACTTATAAATGTGCGTGCTGACCAGCAGATAAAAATAGCAACACTATAAACGAGACACCGGATGAATTCCCCAGATGAAGAGTGTAGTAAAATCCAGTAACGAAATAAATGACCCCTTGGGTTACACAGGACTTTTTGAAAATCTGGATTTATCATTGTGTTAGTTTTTTTTTTAATGTGTGTGTTTTTAGAAAATCATTTTGCATTTTGTCGACAACCAGACGATTTATTCTGTAATTGAACGTCATCAGCGACGGGGGTAAAGGGGAAAAAATCATAAAAAGATGCTGAGAAAGCAAACACACAAGACAAAATGAGATGTTGGTACATATAGTATGTGGGTATCTTCGCTCTCAAAATTTAGTGAATAAAGATAAAGATAAATGAAAAGAAAAAATGCAAACTGGTTAATTATAGGCTCCGAAATGTACCGACAAACTTAGAAAGTGTGTGTACGAAAGATACTGTTGACACCGTTTTAAATCAGCTTTCGTCGATCATATTGAATGCTGATGAAAACAGTGTTCCTAAAAAACCGGTGAATGAAGTTTACATTAAGCTTCCTCCTTACATTTTGGAGCTTATAAAAATAAGGAACCGATATCGGAGAAACTGGAAGAGATATCGGGCCCCCTTTTACAAATATGAGGTATGTCTCTAAACAAACTTATATCCTCAAATATACTGCACGTTCGCAAGACTGGAATAATAAACTTAAGTCACTAGAAAAAAATGCCAGACCTCTTTGGAACATAGTTAAGGTAATAATAAATAAAATAAAACAATTGCCTTTCCTAAAAGGCTCTAATAACACATATTTTTCGGATGTTGAAAAAGCAAATGCTCTTGCTTCGAACTTTGTAAAAAACCATAACCTAGCAACAAATTTAGGTGACATAGAAACCAAAAATATTGTAAATGCCACAATACAACGATTTTCTCCTGATAGAGTCTCCCAAAGTACTTCAGTAGGTTTTGTTTCACACGAAGATGTTCAATGTATAGTTAAAGATCTAAAAATAAGAAAAACAGGCGGCACTGACTGTATTAAAAACATTTACATCAAAAATTTGCCCAAGTCTGGAATAAAATATTTAGCATTCCTTATTAATGCTTGTTTAAAAATGGAGTACTTTCCTGACGCTTGGAAGTTAGCCAAAATTGTTCCAGTGTTCAAAGCCGGCAAGCCACCTGAAAGTCCTGAAAGTTACAGGCCAATAAGTTTGCTTAGTAGCCTCAGCAAAATACTGGAAAAAGTTCTAAAATATCAAATTCTCAAGCATATCTGTGATAATAATATACGAGTATTTAATAATGAACAATTTGGTTTTAGGCAATATCATAGCAACTCGCATCAAGTTCTTAGAATTTGTAATTATGTGAAAGCAAATCGCTCCGCAGGCAAATCAACTGGAATGGTACTATTAGACATTGAAAAGGCATTCGATACTGTGTGGCACAACGGCCTGCTATTTAAAATGATAAATTTCAACTTTCCGTCATATATTTGTAGAATGGTCCAAAGTTTTCTATCTGGTCGTTGTTTTAAAGTTCATGTTAACTGTGGCGTTTCCAATTTAATATCGTTCCATTCTGGTGTTCCCCAAGGTTCTGTCCTAGGTCCTATTCTATATAACCTCTACACTTTTGCTTTCCCTAACTTGCTCAATTGTGAAGCAGCCATTTTTGCTGATGATACAGCAATTTATTCTTCACATGAGCTCGCTTCCAATATTGAAAGCAGTCTCAAAAATGCGATTGAAGTATTAAGGAAATATTATTCAAAGTGAAAAATTAAATTGAATGAAGATAAAATGCAAGCTATCTTTTTTACCAGAAAAATAAAGTGTTGCTTTTTGCCATCCACTCAATTCAAGTCAATGGAGTAAACATTCCTTGGGCGACCAGTGTTCGATATTTACGGATTCATCTAGATACAAAACTAACATTTAACGAACACATAAATAGAACAGTGACGAAAGTAGGTATTGCCATCAAAATGTTGTATACATTCATAAATAGAAAATCATTCCTCTCAACAGAAAACAAGGTAATAATCTACAAAGTAATTTTCCAAGCGATTCTGTTATACGGAAGCCAAGTCTGTGGCGATTGTACAAAATGCCACATAAAAAAACTACAATTTTGCCAAAACAAAGTTTTAAAAATCATGCTTAAATTACCCTGGCATCATTCTACCTTAGATCTGCACATTAAAGCGAATGTTGAACTGATTTATGAAAGAATAAGAAAACTTAAATCGAAGAACGATGTAGTTTTGCTCATAACCCTCTCATAAATGAATTATGCGCTAATTAAATGCGACTAAGTTTGTCTTTCATTTGTTTAATTTATTGAATTTATTGTATATTTATTTATTTATTTATTTGTTTAATTTATTTATTATTTATTTATTTATTTATTTATTTATTTATTTATTTATTTATTTATTCATTTATTTATTTATTTATTTATTTATTTATTTATTTATTTTTTTAATTATTGAATTATTTATATATCATTTGGGTATTTATGTGCTTTTTCTGTTTTGTCTTTTTTTTGTTTTTCGTTTTTTTTATATCTTATATGGAAGGTTTTAGTCGTGTTTCCTTCTAAAATTCTTATTTTTGTTAAAAGTTTCTTTTTTTTTTGTTAAAAATTATAATAATTCAGTGGAAAGGTAGTACGAGGGCGGGTCAATAAGTCCGTGACTTTTGGATTAAAACACATATTTTTTGATAAAAAAATAATTTTATTTTTCAACGTAGTCTCCCTTGAGCTCTATACACTTTGTCCTCAAAATAGGCGTTTGTTTGCGAGATGACTTCATCATTGGAGTCAAATCTTTTTCCACCAAGCCATTTCTTCAGGTTTGGGAACAAGAAGTAGTCGCTCGGAGCCAAATCTGGAGAATAGGGTGGATGAGGGAGCATTTCATAGCCCAATTCATGGATTTTTGCCATGGCAACTGCACCTGTGTTTGTGGTCGACTGTGAGCAAACGCGGCACCCATCTTGCGGAAAGCTTTCTCATGCCCAAATGATCATTCAAAATTGAAACCACTGAGCCATGCGAGATCCCTACGGCTTCCACAATCTCTCGCACTTTCAATCTTCGGTCGGCCAACACCATATCGTGAATTTTTTCGATTGTTTCGGGTGTAGAGACCTCAACTGGGCGTCCAGGACGTTCGGCATCTTCAGTGCTTGTACGGCCACAACGAAATTCAGTAAACCACTTTTTTACCATTGAAATCGATGGTGCAGAGTCCCCATAGTATTTATCAAGCTTAGCCTTGGTCTCGGTAATGGTTTTTTTTCGCAAGAAATAATGCTTAATAAGCACACGAAATTCACTTTTTTCCATTTTCTCCTCAAATTAGTGAGTAGTCTGATAAAAATAGCTGTCAAACACAAACTAACTGACGCAGCAAGTTTAAATTTTGACAGGAGTCAACTGACAGATGCCCGTTGACAGGAGCAGTGTTGCTGTTTCAGTAAAGAGGTCAGAAATTCAAAAAGTCACGGACTTATTGACCCGCCCTCGTATATCGAATCCCTGTATTGTGAATGAAAATCCAGCGACTGAGATGGTTGGCTCATGCAGAGGGGATGGACACCAACGCTCCGGTCCGAAAAGTCTTTGAAAGCGAAACAAAGTATTTTATTTTAACAAAAATGTCTGAATCCCCAAAACAGCCTTTATTTTACTTCTACCAGATCTTAATTTTATACTTAACAGCAGTGACTATTTTTTTTCTGTCATTACACAGTTCATTACAAAGTGATTGTTTAACAAATTCATAATTAAAAATATTAAGGAAATTGTGTTTGCTAAAAATGTATGTTTTTGGAATCTTTGAAATTTGACCATTTATTTCTTATCCGTGGTACAATATAGACATTAATATAACTACACTGAAATACTTACTTATGTTTAAATTAGGTTTTTAATTTTGAGCCAGATTGGCTGCTAGACTCTGCGAAATGAAATACATTATTTTGTTGTACGTGTCTTAATAATTTTAAATGCCAATACCAGATGTCAAAATAAAAAAGAAGTTATCTTTTACTGAATATACAAGTAATTACCCGGCCATGGGTATTATTGTTTTTTTAATCACGTTATTTGTATAAATGTGAATGCTTAATTTTAACCATATGTCATATGTTTATCTTTAACAAAAGCATACATGGACGTGTGTATTTGTTATCTATAACAAAAAATATGAAGAATGTATTTTAATACATTCATATTTAGCTATCGTAAGCCTCTTTTAACCCATAAAGTCAATATATAGCGATACATATAAGAGTACATAAATATTGGAATTATAGGTAGATTACGAAAAATATATATAAGAGCAATATTATTAAGATATACGAGCATAGTTTAAATATATTGTGCTCGTAATATGTTTTCTCTATTCGATTTATTTGAAAAAACTATGATTTTAAATTATTTTTTATAAGATATACGAGTATGTTTGTACTGATGAGATACAAAATTATACATACATATTTAGGTGTATACGATTAGTCATAAAGAGGTTCATAATATTTTACGTTATTTGTATGCATATTTATTCATACGTTTTGATATGAATATTTAACTGAAGGCACGTACATTATCGCTGCTTTTTAACATACAGATGTGTTTGTTAAAAAAAGGGCGTTTAATGCAAAAGTAAATAAAAGCCCTATTGAAAGGACTGAATCTTTACACACACATAGTGTAGAAATTATAATGTATCAAGAAGTAAGAATATAATAATTCATTGCAAAAACATATCAGGTGCCCTTTCCTCGCAGCTGTAATTAAGAATATTTAAAATGTTAAATATACATAATGAGCGTATTTTAATTATGATATGTAGGGTGTCCGGATAAGGTGTCGGCAAATTAAAAGAAATTGCATTCCTTGAAAGATTTTCAGAAATACAAAATGCTACAACCTATAGCTTGCATTTACAAGTTTCATACAACATATTTTCTTTCTTATTATCCTACTATTGTTGCAGATAAGTCATGAATTCTTATATGGTTCAGATGACAGAAAAATTTGTGTATTCTTTCTATACTACACATAAAAAGGGATCACCTACCGGAATTGAGCTCTTTCTCTCATTTGTTTTAATTGTATAGTGCATTTAAATGTAGAAATACTTTATCGGCACAAATTAAATTAAATGTTAAATGCTTGTTGAGAACAAGTTATTTTTATTACTGCCTCGTTGCCGTGTAACTTAAGATTTAAGTAAAACCTTTCTGTAGTGCAGGATGCGGGCGCACATGGAAGGTGTTACGCGACTGCAACTTTTCGTGTGAATAGAACCATCGGGTGTTGACATAATCTGATGTTTTAGCGTGTATCACGTTAAAAACTTCAGGCTTATTGCACTTGTTTAATTATCTTATAATAGGTCCAAAATTAATTGCGGTGCTAATTTTTTTTTTGGTTCTAAGCAACTCTATCTTTGATGTGACATTAGCATGAAGTTTTTGTAGCATTTCTTGTGTTAAAAAATATAATAGCAAGCATTAGTTGGTTGAAAATTACTTCACAGTTCTTCATATCCTTTCCTTGCATGTGAATGGTTGTATTGATGCGGGGAATAACGTGCATATGTGCCGCTAAGTTCAGTCAATATTGAAGAAAACGCATTGAATTAATTAAGAAGGAGTCTTCCTTATAATATCTCTTCTATACTTTCTAGATATTTCTTTTTTATTATTAAGGAGTTACATATTTCGTTGGATGAGGTTTGATAATTTTAATCCATAAACTATGCTTGTATTTGTAGGTGCTATCTTAACATCAGCAAATTTAAATGGTTCGTCTGAATTTTTCACTTTCCTTACTATAATTTCAACTGTTTTATTATATAAAGGGTATTCCAGATAATGTATAAAAGATATTAGAGGAAAATTCTTTGACATGCTCGGATACGTCGAGGCCTTGCAAAGCCTTACGCTGCTCGGTTGTCACTCCTATTGTTTTTTTTATTTTGGGAAAATATCTTAACAAACACCACTTTTTGCAAGTTTGTGACGTGTACTTACATAGTATTAACAAATTAATGAATTTCAACTTAAGTAAGCCGTCGCTTCCTGGTCAGGTATGTAAATTGCGGAAATTTGTTTTTCATTCCAGGTGAATTGGGACCCATCCGTCCATATAATCCATCAAAGAAAGTTGTTTCTTGCAAAGTGTCTTGACAAAATGTAGATAAAGTAATTGCAAAATTCTAGGCGCTTCTCTGAATTCCCGGCTTGTGGTTGCTTTACTGGTATATGATGAATTGCATGCATGCCCCCTGAATGAAGAAACTGTCAGATGTAAATCTAATAAAACTCCTTCCATCCAGGGAAGGCCTATTAATATTTTCTTGTGTTAAAAAGTCCATCATCGAAGGTTATCAACCTTAAAAATTTAACCATTACCCCAGCGTATATTGAAAGTATAAATCCGTCCATTTTACCCACCCCTTCCACATCAGCTTCTATCTCGCCTAAGGCCAAGTGCAACCAAGTTTCATTTAACGTTAAACCTGCTACCTGAGGTCCTTCCATCGTATTAACACACAAACAACACTTCCATGTACTCAATAAACGTTCTCATATTCTCAACCCAAGTTTACCTTCACCATCACCCTCTCTCAATACAATCAACGAGTCCTTTAGTTTTTAAATGCACTGCCTCTTTCAAAACCTAAACTGACAAAATAACTAACAACGATATTGAAGGTCGTTATTCAACCTTAAATTAATACGTTCTGACTTATTGTCTTACTACCAACCCCACTTCAGACAAAGAAATCCTTATAATTTATTGACTTTCTGACTCCACCTTTTTTCAAGTAAGTGGCATTACTAATAATTTGGGCAGACATCTTGATCTTGTTTTCTCGTACGATGCCGATAATTGTGTTGTCACAACGAGCAAACATCTTTTATCTAAACCTGAAATTTGCCTCACACCTTGATCCCTTGCATTCACTTACAGTAAAGAAAATAAAATAATTAATAATTAATAATTCTTACAACTTCAATTTCCATAGGGCTTATTGAAAACTACTTGCATCTACTATTTATTTTGACAGCATCTTAAATAGCTACAATATTTTTATAAATAATGCCATCGAACTTTTCTACTCTTTAATTTTCAGACTCTTTAAAAATAAATGTTCCTATCGTTCGCAAGAAAGATACCATATTCTCACCACCTTAGTATAATAATGAGCTAGGCTCGTTACGTAGCAAATGAAATGAAAAAATGGCGAGATATCTCCTCTTAAAGTTGTCAACATACTCGTATCATCTGGAACACCTTATATAAACTATGTTTTTATTGCTATTTAATTGTGATCTCTACATCACATTGTTTTATAATACTCGTATGTATGAATTTATTACATTGGCTCTAGCCCAGGGAATTGCATATGTAATGCTTACAATTTCTTCTTGAATTAATTCAATTTGAATTTCATTCTTAATACTTTATATGATTAGTTACATTAGTTATCTCTTTTATTTTTTCTAAAGTTTATCTACAATGAACTAATTTTTATTTCTTGTAACTTCGTTCATCTCACCTGTAAAATTTCAAAATTGCAGTAGTCTGAATTACCGGCGACCCATGTTCACACGCTTTATACAATACAATGTCTTTTTTATTTATATTAAGGGCTTCGTAAGATACGATGTGGTGTATGGGACGGTTAGGTTGGATTTTACTCAATGAGTTGAGAGTTGGTGTTGTCAAAAATTTAGATGTTCGTTGTACTTAAAGCGGTGCTGGGATATAAGTCCCATTTTTTCTTTTAGGACTCATACCCCTTTTATGTGGGGCACAAGACCCAAATAGAATTAGAAACCTATGGAAATATGGAAATGGCTAGAAAATAAAGAGCTAGAAAAAGCGAGTTGTTCGGCTTAGGAAAGAATCACGATATTTCAGGGTGCTTCCAAAACTAGGCTTGAGGGTGTACTGATGAGCACCCATAGCAAGACAAGTATTACGGTTGGGAGTTTGGAGGGGCGGAATTCTACTGGCAATTTCTGTGAGGCACTAGTGGTGAAAATAGCGATGGAACGAGGTGAGGCAGTAGAAATTACGTCGGTGGTCGAGGGTGCCGAGGATCGACCGTGTAATATTGGCAGCACCTATAAACTTTAACGCACTATTTTGAATTCTATCTAGTAGGTGCAAAGAATTCTTTGGAGCACATGATGTAAGCATTGTACTTCAGTTTTTGGCGGATGAAAAATTTATTACGTCGCTTCAGGAAATCTTGACATTTCGCAGCATTTTTGTCGACTTTGAATATGTGGTCATTCCAAAGTAAGTTGTCACTGACACACATACCGAGAATGGAACGTCTTTCAGTCTCAACGATGTAAATGTCATACATGGATAATGGCTTCATATTTTGAATTTCGCAACAGACAGCATTGTGTTTTGGAAGCATTAAATTCCACTCTGTTAATAGTTCCCCAATTGTTTGTGCTGTTAATAAAGGAATTTAATGAGCTTAACATACGCTGGCGTTCCCGTTCTCTAGAGTAGGATTGATAAAAAATCTTACGCAGTGGTTTTTCCAGCGTAGAAGAACACCTCTTCAGAAGAAGGGGAGCTATACCATCTGGACCAACGGATTTGTGAATATTAAGGTCTTTAAGTACTCTTAGTAGCAAGCACGAGTGCGAAAATAGATCTGTCCCATTGAATATTCGACGCGCTCAAGTGTAGGCGGAGACATAGCACAATCTGAAAGGGTTGAGTTGACCGCAAAGTGTGCAGCAAGCAGATTGGCTTTGTCCAAATAGCTGACAGCTGCAATGTCATTATAAATGAGCGTTGGGATGGAAGATAAGGCATAATTTCTAATGTTTTTGACGAATGACCAAAAATGTTTACTACCTTTGGAACATTGTAGTATGTTTTGCCCCAGTTTTTGGTCGTATTGAAATTTTACCCGCTTTAGACAGGCGTTGCAGTAATTTCTGGCTCGTTTGAACTTCTTTCGGATTTCCACTGTCAGGTTGGACTTGTAAGACCGAAAAAACATTTCCCTTGCTCTGACCACCTCTTTGCGGCTCGAGTCGTATCAGGGAGAGAAGTGAGGAAAAAGTCCAGGGTGTTGGCGGTATGACTTTCAACGTCTAATATTCGCGCGGGTTCATTTATAAGCTTGGTCAAGTTTTTTTCCGCAGCGAAGATCTCAACACACCTTCGAGTGTTATATGTACAGAATGTCGAACCCACCTAGAATTGTGTATATTGAAATCGCCCGCAATAACGATTTCAGTATGACGATACAGGGATACAATTCTTTTTATGGAGTCAGACAGCGCATCAAACTCGTTAGAGGTTGAATTGCCTCTACCCCAGTTTGGGGTAGGAGTGGATAATTTGCTTACGGAGATGGAATTTAAATCACATGATATATAATTCCGGATTGGAACAGGGACTACATTGTGGTGGAGTTTGGTAAACTACATCACTTCGCACGTAAGTAGCGAGACCATGATGAGAAAAGAAAAATGGCACTAGTTCGTAGCCAGGTAGCTTCAGTTCGGAATAATCTAAAAGGTGTGGGCGGGGATCTACCTGTTTTTCACTTAGTGCCAAAACAACTGTATTTACAGACGTTGACGTACGCAGAAAAGTAATTATTTTTCAGCCCTCAAATATTAGCTATGTCCCATCTAAATTCCCAAGCCATTGCAAAAAAAAGAACAAGAAAAACACAACACCGACGGTAATCAAGGCTCCGAAGTGGAAATTTTGTTATTGGTTTGCCGAATCAAATTGTCGTAGGTGTCATGCCCTTACAACAATATGAAACAGTGCACCAACAAAATTGCCATTCACAATCTGCCATCCATCGGTTATCCACTATTTGTGCACTCGCGTGCGGTTTAGAAGAGGAGCGGGAAGATGTATTGTATATTTTTTTTTTCAGGCAGATTAGTGATTATACGAGTGCACTCGTCGGAGGTCAGCTCGGCACCGACTTCGCCGCTCCTCAACTGTCAGGCAGGCGCCTATAACTTGGATTTCTCTGAGCAAATTCTTATGATTTTCAATTATTGAAAGGCTTCATTTGTTTTTTGCAAATTTCTAGTTACTGTATTTTATACAATAAGTAATGCCAAAAACTAAACCAAGATAACAGACCAACCAGTTTGACTGGCAATATGTACCTACTTGTTCCATGCTCTTTAGGGTATTTGAATTATCTAAAAAAATGTATTAGGTGTGACATAATACCTTAACTTGTACACAAAGTACAAGTAATTCGTAGTTTTATTGTATTATAACATTAGAATTCTTATCTTCTAGTGCTATTTTCGTTGCCTATTCTCTTACTAATTTTAACGTAAGCAATGTTTTCTATTAGACAATACCTTTTTTTTATTGTGATATTGTTTTTCATTAATTTGTTCAATAGTGTTTTGTATTTTATTTTCGAGTTCTTCCGGGTTCCAGTTTCTTCTCTGTGGGTTAATGAATAGAATTGATATATTTGACTTGGCTAAGAATTCAGCTATGATGATTGCTTTGGCAGGGGGATACCTGGAGAACACAGAACACACTTTCAACTCGCTGGCGGGTTATGAATTCAAGGTCTTAATACCTTTTCACCCACACCTACATGAATTCACTTCGAACTACTTTAGATCAATTTCAGAATTTTCTTTTTGAATTGCTTACCAAATTGAACGCTAGAAAATGCAAAAAGATTTTTAAAATTTGCACTAGCAAATTTTCACAAGTTCTACTGCAAACTACTCAGGGCGATTTTATTCGCTCGAAGTTGAACTCAACTTCAGGATTTTTTATTTCAACTTATGATTTTGTTTTTATTCACTAAAGGTTGACGTTTTCAACTTTCAATTTACAACTCTAGAGTTTATCAACTTTTAAATTTCTCAATTCCCCGAAATAGTAGAAGTTGCGTGAGCAAACTCGGGGTTTTGTTCTAATTGTGTTTATTCACTCTAGTTGTTATCTGTTTTTGCTCTCGACATCGCATGTCAAAAAACTATAATATATCTTAGTAAATAGAAATGTTTCGGGCCAATTATTTTTGGGAAGATTGGATATCTTCGACCAGGCAAGATGAAGAAAATTTGAGAGACGCGAATACAAGATGCTTCAACGTGTTGATTTCAAAAAATTGGATGACCGCGACTTCGTAACATATATCGTTTTCCTCTCTCTTGCCAATTTTGCCCTCTATTGTTGATATGCCCGAAACGCAAAACGAGAGGCTGCAAGCAGCAAATGACTTTTGTGCGATAGCAAAACTACCTCGAACAATTGGTGCAAAAGATTGTACACATGTTTGTATTCATTCACCAGGTGGAACTGACCCAGAAAATTTAGAAATCACAAGATATGGTTCTCCCAAAACATTCAAACGGTGTCCGCAGCGAATTTGAAAATAAACGATATCGTGGCAGGTATGAAGGAGAGTTCGATCATTTTATCCTTTTTGGACATTCTGGTTAGAAAAATACGAACTGTCGTGCAACGCCTTTCCTGAACGTCGCAAATGCTATTGAGAATCTGTACAAAGAGTAGCAAATTCTAACTCGCAATTGCATTCATATGGCGTTTTAAAAAAGCGGTTTCCAGCATGTAATTGGCAATTGGTTCAATCAATCATAGTCCCTTGTGCCGTCCTCCATTACAAAACCATCGATGAAAATGAATCACAACCACCACCGGAGATGACAGATTTCGCTAATATGCTAGCTTCTTAAGATGTTCCTTCCGGTATACTTTTGGGAGCTTCATCAGTAGCATTTTTACCAACCAATCTGCTTCTTCTTATGCGTAAATTATTTTTGCACTTTTTTTTTGATTCTTTTTAAATTCCCCTTTATTTCATTTTCTTAAAACTTGAAACTCAATTTAAAATTTATGTGTCAATAGCCAAAAATATCCCAGGGAAATTTCCGAAACTGCAAATTTTTCAACTTGTGAGATTTAAATTCTAAACTGAGAGTTGAAATAGTAAACAAAACAGATTTTCAACTTGTCGATTAAATCTCGAGTTGAGACCAGCTCCAACTCCGAGGTTGGCCAACTCTAGAGTTTCTTGCAAGTTGAACAATAGTGAACGAAATCACCCTTAAGGTATTTGAATTTGTACTGTTTACTACACGTTTGGCGCCAATTAAATAAAATGTTACTTTAAACTGTTGGAATAAATATTTTTTTATTGTTACTCGGTCAATATAAAAAATAACCCTACGAGAAACCCCACATTCCTTTATAAAGCCGTCTAATAAACAAAATAATGTTTGTTGCTACATCTTCGGAATGTAGCTTCATATGGAAACTGTTATAATGGGATTTTCAATAGAGACGTACCATTTTTTTTTTTAATACAAACGCCCACCTAAACATTTTTTGTGGTCCGTCAATGTCAACACGGCAGTCAAAGTTCAGGAACGAGTGACGCTTGGAAATTATAAAAACATATTACTAAAATTGTGAGACGGTGGTCGCAAATTTAGTGCAGCCGAACAACTAGCGGAGGCCGTAGACTGCTGCAAAGCACACTTTACCGCTGTCCAAAAAATGCCATGGGATGGGCCGGACAAAAAGAGGATGAAAAACTGCGACATCAACTATGGCGATTGTCATCGACGGCAAAAGCAGCGCCTATTTGGATACGGATTTGTTGTTGAAGGCAGACTTAGGAAAAAGGCCTTGAGTTTTCGGCATCTGAACGAACGTCTCGTAGCAATTCCTATCGAAGTTACATTTGTCAACATTAGCCTTATATGCGCGAATGGCCCCACAGCGGAGAAAAACGGCGACACCAGCAATGCCTTAGCTATGACAAAATTTTCCTCGGCGATTTAAATGCAAAGCTAGGAAGTGACGGCATATTTGGCAGTACTGTTGGAAGGTATAGCCACGACATCATCTCCGATAATGGATTCAGGCTAATCGACATTGCGACTGAACGAAGCATTGCCGTATTTAGCACGCGGTCTCGATATTCACAAGGGCACTTGGAGAACGCCTGATATATCAACCGTCAACCAGATTGACCACATTGCGATCGACGCAAGACACTTGTCCGAACATTCCGTGAAGCTAACATTACCTTGTTGTAGACAAGGTACGGTTGTGAATATCCCGAGCAGCGCCAAGACAAGCTAATACTGTGAAGAATTTCGACGTCAAACGGCTATAATCACAAGAGAGCACCAAATCCTTTTCCGATCCAATCTCTCTTAATTTCTTAAGAGATCCATCAAGCATCGAAGACCAGTGACACTGCCGAAACGCTGTCAAAGATCCCGCTTCTGATGTGCATCACAACGAAATCCCTGGTTTGAAGACGAATTCTGGCAAGCACATGCAGCTTAGCAACACACACACAAGACAGCGCTGCAAAGAAATACTAGCTCATGACCTATATGAGCAAAAGAGTAGAGACGAACACCGGCTTTTCAGAATGAAAGAGCATTTCTCTAAACTATACAACGGCGATGATGAGCCAAATATCGCTGTCAGGCGGAATGAACCTTTCAACTTGGACGATGTGGACCAACGATTGCGTCCCCACGCCCTGGATAAAGTGATATGAAGTGAAGATAGCAATAACAAAGCTTAAGTTCAACAAGGCTGCTGAAGCGGACGGCGTGACTTCTGAGATCTTCAAAGCGGCAGGCGATGGCTTTGTAGATAAGGAGCATACACCAACTCACATGAAAAAAAAAATGGACGAAAGTATGCCTGATGAATGTAACCTCAACATTGTTTGTCCGATCCTCAATGGAAGAGAACCTCTGAGCTGCGCCATCTACAAAGGCATCATATGACGGAATCTATAAAGGCAAGCTATACGAAGCAGTGACTAGTTTTGGCATCCCTGCCAAACTCGTCCGTCTGTGCAGGATGACGATGGAGAATGTATCGTGCTCCATCAAGGTCGGTAAAGATCTAGCCAAGACCTTTGATGTCCAGAAAGAATTTAGACAAGGCGATACATTTTCATGCGATTTCTTCAACATCAGACTTGAAAGGATAGTGCAAAACTCACTCGCAAACACAAGAGGGACAATATTTTATACACCGACGATATTGACATAACCGGATGAAAGCAGCTTGATGTCAGTTGGTGTTTCACGTGTATTAAGGCGAATGCTGCGAAAATTAGTTTAACGGTCGTCGAAAGCAAGAACAAGTATATGCCGTCAAACAAAGAGGACACTCAATATCGACGTGTCGGGCAGAACGTCACCATCGATAAATATAACTTTGAGGTAGTTAAGGACTTTGTCTACCTAGGTTTCGCTATCAATTTAGACAACGACACCAGCACTTATAACAAACGAAGAATAGCACTTGCCAATCGTTGCTTCTTGGACTAAGAAGCATATTGACTAGCAATGAGGATGAGGGTGCTCTTGGTTGCTTTAAGAGAAAGTAAGCGGGCTGAAAAGTCTTCGAATCCACCTCCGGTGGACAGCGCCGTAGAAGACGACCGAGACTCAGGTGGCGCACGTAAGTGGAAGGGGACCTCAGCAAGCTTAGCATGCGAAACTAGAGGCACCTAGCAAAGGATCGAGCTGGCTTAAGACCCTTGTTGACCGGGTCCCAGGTCCACACCGGAATGGAAAAGAGGTCTTATTCCAATTGTCATTTAATAATAGTCCTACCAGATATGAACTGAACTTAATCCGCAGATTTCACATAGTTCAAATGTGGCGAATTTTAATAAAAATTATGGCTTACGCCTTCATGATATCAAACTGACTCAAGAACTGAAGCCTCTTGTTTACTGGAAATGCCTAACTTCCCCAATTGGGCTCTGCAAATGATTGAAGAAACTTTCAAATTTCATTGGAAAATCATTTCCTGCAATGAAGCTCATTTTTGGTTTAATGGCTTTTTTGATAAACAAAATATGCATTATTGGGCAGCAAAAAATCGCCACATGCTTCAAAGAACTCCATTGTATTTACAAAAATTATCGTGTAGTGTGATGAACCGTGTTTTTAAGTACTTGAATAAGGTCTAAATTTCACAGTTAATGGAGTTGGAAGACTATCTTCGAGCAGAGTTTGATGAACTTGACATATCTAAGTGGTATGTGGTTCCAAAAGGATTGTGCCACATTTCACACAGTTAGTTAAACAATTTATCAATTCAAGGAGAATTCGGTAATCGTGTAATCTCAGAAAATGGTCCGGTCGAATATTCATTTCGCTAATGGATTATGACGTAGTTTTTATTTTTCTTCATCGGGTAACGTTAAAGCGTTGTCCAGCAAGCCAACAACGTTAGGGGAGATATCAAATGCGAAGTTACAAGCGTTCCGGTCAATATGTGTGGAAGAGTGGTGGAAAATTGGTTCCAAGCATACCAAATTACCGTTGTACGCGGTAGTCATATGAACGAGGTCGAATTTTGTACTTAAATGTAACATGTGCACTACACCCAGAATAAATATCACCTTGATGTCTCAATTTAAAGCTACGAATACATTATACTCGTATTGATGAAATCATTTTACTAAGCCAGATACTAGAGTTATAGTTCCAATAGCTCTTGTTAATGGTCATGGGCTATAATCAACTAAAAGAAATGGGAGATTTGAGTGCATTATTTGAATACAAAATCGTTATGTCCTTAATGAAAACCCATTAAAACTTACTGTGGGCATTTTATCATACGGCAGTGGAATTAACTTATGTTTCAACTCTTAACCGCGTAAATTTATACAACTGCTTTCCAGTGGAATTAAATAAAAATTGTATGTGACTTTTAGACTTGATTGTTTTGGGAAGTTAAGACGCTTCTTAATTTTTACTTTGAATGACTTTTGGCCCTTAAGAGTATAGCTATATGTGGATGAGTCCAATGATTAAACACGTTCAAGAGTTTAAATGAATGAATAACATTCAATGCAAAGAGCCAATATCTCACAACGTAGATATGGCTTTTCTTAAAAAACACATCTTCTGATAGATAATTCATTCAGATATAATTCTGGAGTCTGGACGACTACTATATATAGTCGTTTCCGAGATGGTGTGATTAATCGAAAACGTTAGCCATAGACATAAGTTATTGTTCAAAGATTTTGGCAATTGCAATATTCTGAATTATTGCACTTTATGGAAAGTAACATTTTTAATAAGATTGCTAGAATTAACAGTCGATAAGTTCCGAACATACTGCTCTGTGTGCGTAAGTAAACTTCATTAAAGGAAAGAGTTCAGTTGGAATAAAATAATATTAAAAAATTTGTACGTGCATATGCACATCGCTTTGACTAAACCTCTTATGCACGTATGGTTATTTGATGATAAGTTATTACTTCAGCGACTCCGATTTCAACAAAGAGATTAGATTCGAAAAAATATGAAGAAATACTAATAAACAAGTTCAATCATTCGACACCTTGTCTCAAATACACAAAAAACTTTCAATGAACGAATAGTGTTTTAAAATGTACAAATTATTTATATTTATAAAACTAACCGATACGTTCGACAAACTCAAATCTCATATTTTGTATTTGGTAAAGCACCTCTACACTCTTTCAATACAATCCGAGTGGGTCAAATAGTTTGGATTCCAAAGCACGTCGGGGTATTCAAGTATTGACCTGACCAGGGCAGTACGAGTAAAAGCTTAACAAAAGTATGGGAATCAGAGAATCGCTTCAAGCTTCTTTTGATGAAACCAACTCACTAGGAGTTAACCTTTGCAACTATGTATTCGCCGTAAGACACAAAAGTTAATTTCGTATCAATAAATACACCGAGATTTTTAATTTTGATAACTCCTCTTAAGGGCATGAGCTCAATGCAGTAATTATACGTATGTTGCATTTGAGACCTAGTGAAAGAGATAGCCATGCTTTTTCTAACATTTCAATTGAAAAAATTATTAACGCACCAATTCGATAAATTGTTATGGTCCATCTGTACCTTTGTGCAATCATCAAGACTTTCAATTTTTGAAAATATTTTGAGATCAAGATAATGAAGAGAAGCGGTCCTAGATGACTTCCTTGTGGAATTCCAGAATTACAGGAGATTAATCTAGAAAAACTGTTATCAAGACAGACTTTCGGGAAAATACCAATTAAAAATGATGAAATACACTTCAACATTGCTGAGTGAAAACCAAATTTTCTACCTTTTTTAGCAGCAACACATGGTTCACAGAATCAAAAGCCTTGCTAAAGTTCGTGCAGACAGTATCGACCTAACATCCTTTTTCAACAGCATTAATTACAAAAGATGTAAAATGGACCTGATTAGATGTTGTCGAACGACTCGAAACAAAACCATGTTGAAACTCTAAGACATACTCTTTAATGTACATTATAATTTATGTTTTACGATGCATTCAAAAAGCTTTGGTATAGCAGAAAGTTTGCATGTACCTCTATAGTTTTCTACATCGTTCTTGGACCCAGATTTAAATATAGGTACCGAAAACGATCTTCCGACGCTAGGGATAAATTGAATATCTTAAGTAAAAGTTTGCAGATAGAACTGCAACAGTTTTTTAATATTAGTGCAGAAATACCATCAACACCAGGCTTAGGATTCGGTTTGAGGCCGCAGATAGCAGACTCTATATCTTGAACCTCTAGAACTAATTGGCTAATTTGGGCATTGAATATGATTCAGGCAAAGTAAGTATTTCTGAGGAGAAAAAATCAGATTCCAATACTGTACAGATAGTTCGACGGAGTTTTGAACATCATTGGACACAGAATTTTTACAAAACATTTGCTTAGGCAGCCCGTTGGAGCATCTTTTTTGGTTACTAAAAGACCAAAAGGATTTGGTGTCATATATTAGCTTGTTCTCAACATTAATTATGAAAATGTTATGTTAAAATTTACTAGGGATTGTAAAACCTTTTCGCAGTTCACAAAAAAATTCTTAATCAGTATTGTTTCCCGATTTTTTTGAATCGTTTGTAAGCCTTGTTTTTTAAGGTTTTTAAATGCAAAAGTCGTCTGTTATACCATGGTGACTTGGATTTATATATTCTCACAGAGCAAGGAATAAACATCGAAAAACCGACATTTATTATGGAGACAAAATGTTTATACACTTCAAGGAGGAGACGTAGATTTTCAAATTCCGTATCCCAGTTGAAAGACAATGGGACTCAGATAGTACGCTAAATATCGCAATCTGCGGAGTCCGCAATAAACTTTCCGTAGAGAATCCTTAACTCCATCACAGCATGTAAGGGAGGAGTTGATATGAAACCCAAGATACTTTACTGAACTGATGGCATTGATGGGGCTACCATCAAGAACTATAGGTGACAAATCATTAAGACAAAATTCGTGAAGTGAAAATACAAATGATACTGTCTTAATGAGGTTTAGCTCCAATTTATTGTCTTTAGACCAATTTGAAATGCTATCAAGATCTTCGTTCATCCTGGCAATAGCATCTTCCATTAAGTCAATAGGACGCGAAAGGTATATGATTACGTCGTCGGCATACATGTGTATTTTACAGTTTTCAACAATCCCTGGAATATCATTGATGAAAAGACAAAATAACGGAGGTCCTAGTAGAATATAATATACTAGTACATGTAAGTTTGTTACAGGAAACATGGTAAACTCCTTAATATAATTTAAGTAATAGAGATTATAAGTGTTATCGCTTAGATGAGTTAGGTAGAAAAGGAGGTGGTGTTGCTGTTGTTGTACTAAGATCAATACAACATAAATTACTTCTTGTACTTAATACAAAATTAATTAAAAATATTGGCATTGAAATACCATCCAGTAATGGTCTTTTACTTACAATTTTTTCTGTATATTTTCCTGGTTATACTTCATCAACCCGTAAGCGTTTTGAGTTCAGTAATGATCTACGTAAATTGATAAATATTAATGGAACATTTTTAGTTGGTGGGGACTTAAATTGCAGACATAGAACCTGGGGATGTATAAGAGAAAATGCGTGGGGTAGCATATTGCCAGATTATAATCAAAGACATTCTTTCGACATTTTGTACCCTCCCCATCTTACATACTTTCCTTCAAAAGCTCATTCTAACCCTTCAACGTTGGACTACTTTTTAACAAATTCGAACAATCTGTTTGACCAGCCTATGACTTACAATAAACTCATCTTCCAGTAAATTTACATATTCCTTCCTCTCCAGTACAAAATCCGAACTTGGTTTTTGATTACGAGAACGCGAATTGGTCCTGTTTTAAAAGAAATCTCAGTCGGATGCTGAGCAATTTGGCTGCTTTTACACATTTTCCTGACAGCACAACTCACATTGATGAGGCTCTTAAACAATTCACTGAATTCGTTTTGGAAGCAGTGGATCAAGCTGTACCAAAAAAAGTCAGATTTCGTGAGTCTGGCAACAACCTCCCATCTTATATATTAAATGTTATAAAGGTAAGGAATGGTTGCAGATCCAACTGGACTAGAACCAGAAACATTCAACATCTTCGCGATATGAAGTATCTTAATAACGTTTTAAAATACATTATCTCTTCCTACAGAAATAAGGTTTGGAACCAAAAACTGCAAAAATTAGATAAGGGAAGTAAACCCTTTTAGAACATAATAAAGATAATTAAAAAAAAAACTTTGCATTGCCCGCGCTTAAAGTTGGGAGCTCTGTAATGATCTCCCTTTCTGAAAAGGCGAATGCTCTTTCAAATGCATTTGCTAACAGCTTTACAAATTTAAATGGTTCAAGCGATCCTTATACAGAATCGATAGTTGAACGATCAATAAATGACATTAATGCAAATAATGTTGGACTAAATACGGATATCATTAGTCTCGACGATGTGATTGATGAATTATCCACTCTAAAAAAATAACAAATCATCAGGTTTTGATTGCGTTAAAAATATATTATTGAAGAACCTGTAATGGGCATTAAATTCATTCAGCAACAGATGCCTGAAACTGGGATATTTTCCTGACAAGTGGAAAACAGGTAAAGTAGTTCCGATTTTAAAACGTGGGAAAGCACCCTGTTTTCCTGATAGTTACAGGCCAATTGCTTACTTGATTCGCTAAGTAAATGCCTTGAGCGGTTAAAACAAAACTACTCTCGCACATTAACCTCATTGATTTGTTACCTCCTGAACAATTCGGATTCAGGCAATATCACCGGTCCGTGCACCAAGTTCACCGCATTGTAAAACATGTCTGAAGTCAATTCTTGTTGAAAAAATGGACAGGCCTGGTACTTTTTGATATTGAGAAAGCCTTTGATGCAGTTTGGCACAATGACCTGCTACATAAAATGTTTATGCTCAACTTTCCGCTTTATTTAATAAAAATAATTCAATCCTTTTTATCTTCTCGAAAATACAAAGTTTCTGTTAATGGTACACTTTCAAATGTCCAAGACCTAGGAGCAGGTGTTGCCCAAGGCTCCGTCTTGGGTCCTATTATTTAGAATAATATATATTTGCCGGACCTTCCAATACTCGCTAACTGTAAAATCGTACTATTCGCTGATGATACTTGCATTTTCTGTTCATATGAAATTGGTTTCAATATTGAAACCAATTTACAATCTGCTATAAATACACTACTAACCTATTTAACAATTGGAAGATTAAAATTAATGCTTCGAAGACTCAAGC
>OV743716.1:113774206-113941706 GCA_928272305.1 Volucella inflata | reverse complement strand
ATCTACTACCTGGTCATGGCGAAAAACATCATAAATTGAGTTGTCGAAAATTTCAGTCGATATGATTTCTTTTTAAAGCCAGGTTTCTGGCTTCGTTCTGCATCGACTTGCATTGTGGTAATAAATATTCAAATGTTGTTGATGCACATGAGCACTATTTACATTAACAAGGCTTAGTTTTTTGTTGGGGTGTTAATAAAAACACCAATCATAATCATAAACAGAGTTTGCATACTGAATTGGTACTCCAATATTGAAGTACATAGATATCAGAGACTCACGTTTGTTTAACTTTCTTAATTTAAAACACGAAATGCATTGAGATGCAACTTCTAGTTTCGAAAAAATATAAGAAATTGCTGCATCTTTAGTAGTGTCAAGGTGGAAACTTGAAATGCTAAACCACTTTAATTTACGAACAAAATGCAGATCACTATTTTGCACTCTTGTTTCCAAAATGACCTCGGGTCGTTTGTTTTTTGTTTACCTTGCCATTGTTAATGGTACCTACAACGATAGGTGGACTATAACCAGAATTTGCAGCACCTAAATCATTTGTACCTACAGCTGCAACCAACTTGGCATTAGCATTGCGAGCAGTAGAATCACCAACGGCAGCAACAGGATTATCAATGAAATGGACATCAATTTCCTCATCGATTTTGTTAACATCAGCAGCAACAAGTGGTGGAACAGGAGAACACAGAGCACAGTTGAGTGTTATTGTGTCTGCTGAAGATGTCATAGCAGCAGTAGACGCAGGCACATGATCAGCGGCAGTAGGCAGATTAGGGGGTGATGATGATTTCATTTTCTATTTTTCTTTAATCTTGAATGTGTCCGAGGAACTAGTCGGAATGCACTTGCTGGTCTTTGAAGAGAGGCGAGCAAAAGGTAAAGAGGGAATAGCAGCGCGACGATCAGCGGACACTTGTTTCGTGGGTTCAACGAACTTTGATTTTCTTTGAACACGAGTGGTATCACGTATGTCTCGACTGGTATTCAAGGCAATTGCATTGGCATTCACTGACCCTGTTTTAGATTTAAAAGACTCTACTGAGGAACCGATCTTACTGATGTTACTGATGTTATTTTGCAAAAAAAAAAAATAGATGTAGAATGTTAAATTAAATAGATGTTAAATGTATGTATTTGTTTTTATAACTTTAATGTCATTTTTCGACATAGAACAACATTTTATGTTGTGCTTAAATAACATATACCATACGATAAGAAATCAGTGTCAGATATTAGATTTACACACGTATAGCACATAGAGTTCATTATGAGTACAAAGCAAATCAATAACGCGTGCGTCGCAGACAAAAGACAAAGAGAGAATTTGTTTTCTCTTTGAATTGTTAATAAATGTAATATTTACTCTTTTAATAAACTAGAATCAGGTGAAAAACAGAAAAAAAATACTGTTCAAAGTCACGGACGAAACCTCATTATTATAGTTCGGGTTTCATTTTTATGAATTAAATAATAATGCATAAAGTAATATTAGTACTTCAACCATCCAAACAACAGAATATAAAAAGTCATTTTTTCATAATATAAATACGTGTAAGATCGATATGAACTATTAGTCATAGAATATTGATTGCTGTGGAAAACATTTGAAACCATCTCGAAATAAGCAATCCCTTTAAATTGCTAAAGATCACATCGATTTTTTGACAATAGCCTGATGGCTTGAAATGAATTTTAGGGCCAAAATATAATCGGCGAAATGGCACAACAGAAATCAGCCTTCACTCGATCCTCTCAAAACTTAGGCTGTTCTCTTTAAGAGAAAAAAGATATGTTTACATAAATCTCATACCCCTGGCTTGACTAGCTCCGGTCCTTCGCTCAAAGGGTCCCCCAAAAACGCCTGCCTTTTTAGTTGACTATTGTGAGTGGGTAAACTTTTTTTCTTCATAAACACAAAGCAGTTGTGAAGCAATCAACAACTTCTGATAAGAACACATTTATTGTTTTGACGACAGGGCGCGAATCGATGAAAACAAAAAATAAAACGACGACATATGGAATATTTGATTGTTGAAAGGGTTACTTGCAGTTAAGAAAATTGTGTCTTCTTAAAAACATCTGGGAAATGGGGTAAGAGGAGAATTAACAGCTGCGACATATTATACGATGACTACTATTACATAGGACAGAAGCAGTGTAAATTGGACCATTAAACAGTCGCATCTCCATAAAGTAAGGAGTTCGAAATATTTTGCAACATTCTTTGCAAGCTTCAAAAGAAGCTGAAAAGAACTGACAGTTTAAAAGACATCAGTCTTTTAATCACAATTTAATCCCCAAATTAGACTACATTAGATCCAAGAGAAAATTTTACAAATTTTAATGCCGTTAATGTGAATCTCTGTAGAGACAAATCATAAAGAGCCGTGACTTAATTTGGCACCTCTGTCGGACTCATTAGATTGTGAAAAATTCTAAGCTTCTTTGGAGAATATGATGGTGATGTCTCGAAGCATAGGATAAGTCAGACCAGTCAGCTTCTTCCTTCATGAAAAGTGAACAAGCTCGGTTCTGCAACGATTGATATTTAGAAAGGGAATTTCTAGTGCACAAATGTCTAGTGCTGCTCACGCTTTAGAGTGGAGAGTCACGATACAGCAATGTGCATAGAGCTCAGGCTTACTGGGCGCGTTCAGCAAACCTATTGTATTGCGATTGAGACAGAACGTTGGCTTAAGAAAACGCCTGTTTAAAAAGCAGGTAAAATATTGCTCACAATCACCAGGATTGCCTTTTTCCACAAAAAATAGAGATTTTTCTACTTCACATTATCTGGCGAAGTTACACATGCCATTAATCTTAAAAAATGGCAAACGTGTTTTTAATGCTTATCTCAGTATTCGCCAAGGTTTCGGCATGTGTGCTAGTTCCAGGTTAGCAGTGAAGATTCTCTTTATATTGGGTCGATAACTTAATTCGTGCGGTTTGCTAAGAGATGGCGTAACTTGTATTATTCCATTGGAACTTGCGTTGGAAAGTTACTGTCATTGTACGTCTTTCAGTCTATGTCATTCATTTGAAGCGTAAGCAACAATAATTTTTTTTCACTCAAATATGTCGAACTTTGTGCCTGAAAAAGTGTTTTTGCGGGGAGTTCTTCTTCATTACTTTAATATGAAGAAAACTGCTGCCGAAAGTCATCGTATTTTGGTGGAAGTTTATGGTGAACATGCGCTAGCTGAGCGAACGTGTCAAAAGTGGTTTGCACGGTTTAAAACTGGTAATGTTGACTTTGAAGACGATGAACGTCCTGTCGGAAAAGCAGCCAAAAACGTTTAAAAGCAGCTGGATATATTCAAAAACAAGGAAATTCGGTTCCACATGAACTCAAGCCGAGAGACGTCGAAAAGCGGTTTTGCATGTCCGAAATGCTGCTGGAACGCCACAAAATGAAGTCATTTTTGCATCGGATTGTTACTTGTCATGAAAAATGGATCCATTACGACAACCCCAAGCGCAAAAAATCGTATGTGAAATCAACGGCAAAGCCGAATGTCCATGGCGCGAAGGTAATGCTCTGTATTTGGTGGGATCAGATGGGTGTGCTATATTATGAGCTGCTAAAACCGGGTGAAACCATCAATGGACAACGCTACCGAACACAATTAATCCGTTTGAAGAGAACAGTAGCCGAAAAACGTCTGGAATATGCGAGCAGATACGAGGCAATAATTTTCCATCATGACAACGCTCGGCCCCACGTTGCTATTCCGGTTAAGAACTATTTGGAAAACAGTGGGTGGGAAGTCTTACCCCAACCGCCTTATAGCCCAGACCTTGCCCCCTCTGACTACCATTTATTCCGGTCGATGCAGAACGCCCTCACTGAAATACGGTTCACATCAGAGCAGAATATCAAAAATTGGCTTGATTCATTCTTGTCTGCCAAGCCGGCGCAGTTCTTTTGGGATGGGATCCACGAATTGCCAGAAAGGTGGAAAAAAGTCATAGCTTCAGATGGGTAATACTTTGAATAATACTATTGTACATGTTTTTCTTAAATAAACATTCAAATTTTGAGAAAAAAACCGCACGAATTAAGTTATATACCCAATAGTTACTAGCAGCTGATCTCTACCTAATTGTAAAAAAAAAACTTGAAGCCATCATGTGAAGCAGCAGCACGTTTCATGACTTCATCCGATGAGGTATACCATCTACGCCTTATTGTGTTTTTAAGCTCACTTTAAACCTCGATAATAAAAGCTAGTTGTGAGCTGATTCTGATTAATTCACCTAAAGAGTGAGCCTTAAGCATGACAAGAAAAGTCTTTACTTTCAACTCAGTGTAGATTTTCTGAGTTTTGCCAGAGAACCTTTACCAGCTTACTGGTTTCACCAAAAGTTCCAATCATTTTAATAAAATAAAATTGAAGATAGCTAACAGGGTATGAGCCTTAACGCAGCGATACATTTTACAAATTTCACCCGTCAATGCAATTTTAAAGGAACGAAATCTTAATAGAATAAGGGACAGCTTCGACTGAATAGTAGGGCCCGCAAAAGGAATACCATTTAATGAATATCCCGAAGAGGTAGCAGCAGATGCGTCAAAAACAACTCGTAATTTTGTTGTTGTTGTGTCGGCATTCAACACGCAATGATGGGGCAGAAAAAATGCAGGTATTCCGGGAGAAAACGATTTAATTAGTGACATATGTTTGAGGGAAGCATATAAATTCTAAGTATCGGCTCTTAAGATCGCTACAATTTTGAAACCTTTTCTTTTAGATTATGGAAACTCCGAAGAACTTGTTGATATGAATAGCCAAGCTTGGTGGTACACATTTTGTTGGGTAGGCGAACCGAAAATTCACCCGTTTCTAATCGAACGTGGTTGTCAATGAAGTGCCTTTCACAATCATTTTCTTCCTCTGTGTATTGTAATTCGATGTGGTGAGATAACAATCTTCGATTTTCCAGAAACGCTTTACTTAGTCATGCAAACGGGTCTCGGATTTGAATTCAAATGACGAATTTTGAACTGCAGTTAAGCACGATGTTTTTTCCACGGTTTGTTGTCCACCACCAGAGACAGCCCATCCTAGCCTGGTTTTTTGAAGAAGTAGGAAATTTCCACACAAACCTATCTGTCCAACACACATGATTTCAAAAAACAGACTAGCGCCTATTAGAATGTCAATTCACTAGGATTTGTCGATTATAGTTGGAAATACAGCTACAGTTAAAGTGTTGTAAAATCTCCAATGCGAGACTTCAAGACGACTTCAATGTCTTCACTAGGAATTAAATCTGCTTGACCTATGCCAGAAATAAATGTTGTTGATTTTTCCTCTTAAGTTGTAACTGATTTGCCTTACGAGATGTAATAGAATGAATTTGCGAAGCGGAATCAAGAATTGCTCTGCAAGGAACCAACGTTCCGGCTCTTTTTCTAACGAATCCTCTTTGCCTCCTTGTATCTATACGCGGGGCACATATTTCAAAATTGTTAACAATTTTGAGTAGTATGTTCGAGAAAATCACAAAATACACAACAATTGGCGTTGTTATTAGATGCCCTAAATACTTTTCGAGTATTATTGATATTCTGAATTGATTTTTTGCTCACCTGTTTGCTAGGTGTTTCGGTAACCTTAGCATTTTCCACGTTCTCTAGGATTTGGCATCTCTTTTCTTAAAATGTTGACATTGAATTTGAGGTAGGTATAACGTCGATTGCTGTTTTCCCTTCCCATTTTGTTTGAGATGTTATATCAAGTTTGTGACCAATAAGGTGTATAAGTTGACAATCTGCAAGTTGTCCTCTGGTACTCAGGTCTGCAGCACTCGTAGATGAGAGTTGACCTTGTCACTTAGTTCACGGAGCTTTGATACCGATCCCACTACCACACCTTTAAAAGCAAATATCTCTCTTATGTGGCTCTGAAAATTCAAACGTTTATTATTGAAACTTTTTTTTAATAATTGTATTGCTATTTTCGTCGTTAATTTTAAGTGAACGGATCGTGTCCAACGCTGAGGCTCTTAAGCTTGATCGAAGATACTGAAACTTCTCGATATTAGTTAATTCACTGTCACTATCAACGACGGTCTGGAACATTGAAAAGAAATCTGGCCATTCACTGTAGTCTCCACTGAATAGGGGAATCTGCAGAATCGGTAGCCGCGATTTAGGGCTAAACGGGCATAAACGAAAGATGAGACTCTTCTCCTGGAAAGTTCCTCACGGTAGATGACTGTTGACATCCCATAGCACGACATTGCTTCAACTGACGAGAAAATGCTGAAAGCTGCAGAAAAATTTGCGATTGTCGCTATCAATTTCATTGAGGTCTTTCTTTTCCAAACTAACCTTTGCAAATTTGTTTGCATGATGCCCAAGTATTCAATCCATACTATAAGCGCAGCTTCATCTAAGTCCTGAAGGTATTCTGCCCGAACAAATTCTTTATATCCATTAGCCGCTTTATGATTGAAGTAAACTTGCGCTTAAAAAATTAAGCTCCATCAACCATCTTGAAGATTACACTAATGTGAACTTCGAGTAAGTGAAAAAACCAAAATGTTCAGCCATTATTTATTATTTTTATTTGTTATTTATTTATTTATTTATTCTGTAAAATTCTTAAACAATATAATTCAAAATAAATTCATTTACATTAATCTATAAAATAATAAGAATTGATAAGAAATTCATTTGACATTCTGTATTTTCTATACCACGGTAATGAAAATAGTGTCGAATGCCATTACATTGAGAATGAGATATCAAATAAATTATATATGTATGGGTGGGGTGACCCTCAAAATAAAAAAACTGATGCAAATATTACTCAAATATTTTAAAAGCAAGCTTTAGCAGACACATAATAAATAAAATTTGCTATATACTGTAGAATCAAATAGATGATAAGTATAAATCTTGTTTCATTGGTTAAACCAGATAGTCAAAGAAAAAAGATTCTAAGCTAGGGAACTTGAAATTTAGAAGCCAGGTTTTTATGAGTTTGAGAAACAATCCAGGTAAAGTAATCGATCTGAGCGATAGAGGAAGTCTATTAAATACACGATGAGACAAAATATAATAAAAATTACGGTAAGCAGTGGTATGAAAGGGTGGAACAGATACGGAGTATGAAAAGTTTCCACGCAGGTTAAAGTTAGAAATCAGTCGGAAATTCCGATTACCAGACTTCATAAAAAAGGTCTTCAGCACCTTAAAGCAGTATATATGTCTGACGGGAAGAATTTTTAAGTCGCAGAACAAAGGGTAAGTAGTATATCTCCTAGGTTTGCGGCATAATTTGCGTAGGATATATTTCTGGATTATCAAAAGAGGTTGTATTTTATTCCTATAAGCACCACCCCAGCAAGTAATACCATATTGTAATTTTGAGTGAAAAATACTATAATAAATAATTTTTAACAATTTAGTAGAACAGATATTTCGCAAATAGAAGAAGTGCCTAAGCGTGCAGCGAAAATAGTTCCTCAGAGCTTCTATATGATTAGAAAAGCTCATTCTAGAGTCTATAGTAAGTCCCAGGTATTTGAATTCACTAACAATATCGATAGGGAAACATTTATCTGTCATCAAAAGAAGGAGAATATAAGCCAGACCCACAGTTACAATTTGCAAACAGGAATCTTAGACAGTCTGGAGCGTGAAAATAAACATTCAGATCCAGATCAAGATTAATCGACAAATTAAAAATCATAATCTTAGTCTTAGGACTTAAAAGCAAGTTGTGTTTATAAAACCATGTTCTTATAAGACTAAGGTCCCAATTTAAGTCGGAAACCAGATCTAGACGACTATTTGAACCATAGGAGAAACCTATATCATCCACAAAAGCCGTTGGAGCACCTTTAAAATTAAGTGTAAAAAGTGAGTTTATATTGACTAGAAAGAGAATCGGACCTAGAACAGAACCTTGGGGTACTCCTAAGTTGAGAGTCATAAGATCACTCCTGATTTCTTGAATTTTTACTCTTTGTGATCTATTTTTTAGGTAAGATCTAAACCACTCTAACATAAAGCCACGAAAACCTGCTTTTTCAAGTTTATCCAGTAGAATAAGATGATCAACCATATCAAACGCTTTGCTAATATGAATAAATAAACCAGCAGTACACTTTTCACTATCTAAGTTTGACATTATTTTTCCACAAAACTGCAGGAGTGCATCCTCAGTTGATTTTCCCTTTTGAAAGCCAAATTGTGTAGCATTAAAAAACTTAGCTTTTATGAGATAACTCATTATCCTATTTTTCACAAGCTTTTCAAAGATTTTGCTTATAACTGGGAGGAGTGAGATGGGCTTTGTACAATGGGATAACATCAGCACACTTGAGGCCTTCAGGAAAAACTCCCTCAAATATACAGCGATTAAAAATGTAAGCAAGGACGTCCATTATACGACAAGCAACTTGTTTAAGTAGGATATTGGAGATACCGTCAGCACGTATAATAAGTATTTCTTAAAGTGCTGATAACTTTTAAAACTTTAAAAGGAGTAATGGGTTCAAATGCAAAACTGTTAGAACACATTGGTTCAGCAAAGCAATCAGTAGTCGAACAGAAATGACAAGTAGGTTGAACAGGACATTGTTGCATGCTGGTGGCTATGTTCGTAAAATAGCAGTTAAATGCATCTGCAATGCCTAGTTTATCAGAAACAACACAGTCATCAACACGAATAACAGTCGGTTTTATTGCAGCAGGGGATTTGTTTAAGATACTGTTAACAATTTGCCATTCACTTTTTAAATTACCTCTAGCAGAATTGAACTTAGAACGGTAATAGTTATCACGGCAAATTGGAATTTCCCTTTTAAGTTCGGTACATAGATTTTTGTATTTGCTTTTCAAACACAGATTACCAGGGTGTTTATAGCATTTAGTTCTAAGTTTGTTTTTACCCTTAACTTTGTTTAACAAGTAACTGGAAATCCAAGGTTTAAGCCTTTTATAAGATCTTTTAGGATTAAAGGTATAAGAGCAACTCAGAATATGCTTCTTTAGACAATCAATAAGCATTGAAAAGGAAGCAGAAGCATCAGAACACAGATAGACATATTCCCAAAACTCACAAGAAAGATTGTATTTAAGATTGTTGTAGTTTATCTTCGTTACCCTGTCAGGAGGTACAGAATTCAAATTGGACATTCTATTAGTAATATTAAACAAGAACCCAGTCATAGAGTGCTCAGTAATCATTAAATCAATAACACATTTCTCACAGTTACTGAAGGAGCCACTCCTGAACCGTCTATAAATATGGTCTAAGCATCTACCTGAGACAGGTGTAGTAGGTTCATTGATGAAACTAGCTAGGCCATGCGATGCTAACAATTCCATATAGCTCGAGACAATTTCACTTTTTTCCAAGATGTTAATATTGAAGTCACCCATTACAATGACATTAATTGATTTTTCATTTTCTAGTATACAAGAAAATTCTTCTATAAATGACGAAACATTTAACATATGTAATCTATAAACACATAAAAAGACATAGATCTCATGGTTAATTCCGATGGAAACCTTAAGAATATTAGCACTCAAACAAACAACACAAAGGACATCGTGTATTACATATTCCTCTTTCTCTCTTATAAAACAACCGACACCACCCGCAGAGTAATTTTCATTAGTGTAAAAAAAAATATATTGCCAGATAAAAAATAATCGTTTTTTTCAAACTCATAAATCCAGATTTCTGACACAAAAATAATATCTGGTAAGCACAGAAAGGAATCAATATGAGTGACAAGAGCTTCGAAATTTTCTCTTAGACTTCTGATATTTTGATGGACAATGAAGAACTTATTGTAGCAGAAGGAACATTCTGTTAAGACATTATCAAAATTAAAGCTGTGAAGATCAACGGAGGAAAAGTCAACGAATACATTATTTTCATTCATTTTTTTAGATGGAAAAAAATACACTAAATAAGTGCGAGATCACTAAATGATCTAATTGACATGGCCTTTCCTCCCTCAACCTTTATAATAAGAATTTTATTATCTTTGAACCACACATATTTAACATCTTTCAGCTTTCTAGTCTCTTTAGCTTTCATAAAAAAAGCTTGCTTATATTTAGTGAGAGAATCATTAATATAAATACCGGTTCCCCTGCTGCTGCTCTTAGTACTGCTGCTGTTAAGTTTGTTTTTATTCGTCTTCTTTGCGGTCATTATTCCTTCCTTCGTGTGCTGATCGGAAAATCTAACACAGATGATCGGCTTAGCGACAGAGGAGTTCGCATCGCTGTTGGTTTTAGCTTTAACCGCCTGACTATGTGCTGTGCTACTTTCCGCTTGTATTTTGTTGTTTTAAGTAGCGGCCAATGCGTGGTTTATGTTTGACATTGGCGAAGCCGGCAGTGGCAAATTCAAAGAGCGGCGTCTCTGTACTGCACATTTGTCACAACGAAATGCACTACCACTTGTTTTAAAAAAGTCTGCATCTTGTTCAGTGATGTCCACGCACGAAAAATGAAAGAAATACGAGCAATCATCACATTTGATTTTTGTTAGGCAATTACGATCGATTCTATGCGAACAAACGGAGCAATTCATATTGAGGAAAAGAAAAAAAATTATATTTAAGTTCTGAGATTCTAAGATCCGCACCCCACGACAATCCAGAGAGAACTGAACCATGCGAAGACACAATATCGTCGGTGCATAAAAGAGTGTGCCTCTTGTGTTTCCGCTTGAGTTTTGCACTATTCTTTCAAGTATGACACCGTATCACCTTGTCTTGGTGAGGTCTTTACCGGCCTTGATGGAGCAGCGTGAATTCTCCATCGTTATCCTGCAGTGACGGACGAATTTGGCAGGGATGCCAAAACTAGACATTGCTCTGTATAGCTCGTCTCTATAGATGCTGTCATACGCGGCCTTAAAATCGATAAAAAGATGGTAGGTATCGATCTGAAGCTCTTAAGTTTTCTCCAAGATCTGCCGTAGTGTGAATATTTGATCGATGGCGGGCTTTCCTGGCATGAAGCCACACTGATATGGACCTATCAGGTTGTTGATGAATGGCTTCAGGCGTTCACATGATGTAAGATAAGATCTTATAAGCGTTGTTAAGAAGACTGATTCCTCTGTATTTGATGCATTTCAGAGGAACTCCTTTCTTGAAGATCGGACAAGCAATGCTCAGGTTCCATTCATCGGGCATACTTTCGTCCGACCATATTTTACAGATAAGTTGGTGTATACTACTTATCAAGTCATCGCCTCCCGCTGTGAAAAGCTCGCCCGTCAGATCGTCCGCCCCAGCAGCTTTGTTGTACTTCAATTTTAGTATTGCTATCTCCATTACATCCATGTCGTGTTGACAGCATTATTAGTCTACTTCGTTCAGATTTAAAGACTCATTCTGCCTGAGAGCGGTATTTGCTTCGTCATCGCCGTAATACAGACATAATACAGAAATGATCTTTCCAAATCCGCAGTGTATGTAATAAAACTTAGGTAACATGAAGATGTATGTCCTCCGATTCTGTTTCTTTATAAATATATATAAAGGTAAAACATGGTAGCTATTATTGAAATTGAAACCACTATTTTCTGTGTTGTAATACGTTTGTATATCTGTTGAAAAAAGTTGCTTAATATTTTGAATGTTGCTAAACATGTTACTGAATATAACTGACACTTTTTTTTTTTTTTTTTTTTTTTCGATCAATAAATGGAGTTAACAATTATATGGTTATTGATTTATTTGTACATAACTTATCTGAATATTCATAAACGCTCAGAATCGACTTCGGTTCGGGGCTTGTGTCGGTGGCATGTTTGTTTTAACTTTTGGTAAAACTTTCGAATCAGATGGCAACGATTAGTATAAGGCCTCGTAGAAGTAGCATCTCCCGACAGGTACTGGTTCTTTAAATAACGAGAATGAGCCTCTGCAGCCGATCATCTTGCAGCTCTGCTAATAAGCCCTACTTCACGCCTCCCCGTGGCGCCATCTGGGAATCTCACTAGAGATTGCGGAGTGAAGGGGGAAAATGGAGTGTTTGTAAATGTAAATGTAAAGCTAGGAAGAGAGGGTATCATTGGTGGAACAATCTGAAAATAAAGCCTGCACGACACCGCCTCCGATAACGGATTGAGGCTAATCGACTTTGCGGCGGGACGAAACATTGTCGCAGCTAGCACCCGGTTCCCACATCTCGACATACACAAGGGGACTTGGAGAACTCCTGATCACTCAACAGTCAACCAGATTGATCACATTGCGATCGACGCAAGACACTCCTCCAGCATTATGGATGTCTGTACGTTCCGAGGAGCCAACATCGACTCGGACCATTACCTTGTTGAAGACAAGGTACGGTTGTGGATATCCCAAATTACGCCAAGACAAACTAATGCTGTGAGAAAATTCGACGTCAGACGGCTACAATTACAAGAGATCGCCAAGTCCTTTTCCGATCGAGTGTCTCTTAATCTCTTAAGAGGTCCTAGGCCGCCAGCATCAAGCATCGAAGACCATTGGAAACACTGCCAAAATGCCATCAGGGATGCCGCTTCTGATGTGCTGAGTTTCACTCGTCCACCACAACGAAACCCCTGGTTCGATGCAGCTAAGCAAAAAGACCAGAGCTGCTCATGAGCTCCATGTGCGGAAGAGGAGAGACGAATACCAGCTTCTCAGGAGCAAGAAGACAGAGCATGAGAAGCGCGCGATCGAATTGAGAGATGCTACTCCAGGAATGAGGTTCGGAAGTTTTCCCAAAAGGTAAAAATAACATGCCACGGAAACAAACCCCGAACCGAGGCCTGTAGAGATGAACAAGGGAACATCGCAGTAGAATCGCAGTCGATGCTGAGGATTTGGAAAGACCATTTCTGCAGACTGTATAACGGCCATGACGGACCAAATACTGCTGTCAGGCAGAATCAACATTTCAACCTGAACGATGATGACCAACAATTCTGTCCACCCGACATGGATGAAGTGAAGATAGCTATATCTAAGCTTAAGTCCAACAAAGCTGCTGGAGCGGATGGCTTGACTACCGAGCCCTCCACAGCGGCAGGCGATGACTTGGTAAGGAGCATACACCAACTTATCTGTAAAATATGGTCGGACGAAAGTATGCCCGATAAATGGAACCTCCGCATTGGTCGTCGGATTCTCAAGAAAGGAGACCCTCTGAACTGCGCCAATTACAGAGGCATCAGTCTCCTTAACATCGCATACAAGATCTTATCTGCCGTATTGTGTGAACGCCTGAAGCCGTTCGTCAACAACCTGAGAGGTCCATATCAGTTTGGCTTCAGGCCAGGAAGGCAACCATCAACCAAATATTCATCTTGGAGAAGACCTATGAGCTTCAAATCGATACATACCGCCTGTTCATTGATTTTAAGGCCAAGTATGCCAGCATCTATAGAGACG
Source organism: Volucella inflata (assembly GCA_928272305.1). Taxonomy (NCBI): domain Eukaryota; kingdom Metazoa; phylum Arthropoda; class Insecta; order Diptera; family Syrphidae; genus Volucella; species Volucella inflata. Next base: position 113,928,275 of record OV743716.1, on the reverse strand, counting down.
AGCTATACAGAGTAATGTCTAGTTTCAGCATCCCTGCCAAACGATGGAGAACTTTTCCTGCTCCATCTAGGTCGGTAAAGATCTCACCGAGACCTTTGATGTCCAGAAAGGATTTAGATAAGGCGATGCGCTGTCATGCGATTTTTTCAACATCGTACACAAGAGGCACTATCTTTCAAAAGTCGGTCCAACTACTCGCATACGCCGACAATATTGACATAATCGGGAGAAAGCAGTTTGATGTCAGTGGCGCTTTCACAAGTATTGAGACAGAAGCGGCGAAGATGGGTTAAGGGGTAATTGAGGGCAAGACCAAGTATATGCTGTCAAGCAAAAAAGACAACCAACACCGACGTCTCGGGCCGAACGTCACCCTCGACAGATATAACTTTGAGGTAGTTATGGACTTTGTCTACCTAGGCTCTGCTAAAAATACAGACAATGACACCAGCGCTGAAGAATAACTCTTGCCAACCGCTTTTTCTTTGGGCTAAGAAGGCAATTGAGTAGCAAAGCCCTCTCTCGGACAACAAATGTCACCCTTTATAAGACCTTAATAATCCCGGTCCTGCTCTATGGCGTAGAGGCATGGACATTATCAAAAATGGATGAGGGTGTTCTTGGTTACTTTGAGACAAAAATTCTTCGGGCGATCTTCGGTCCCGTCTGCTTTGACGGTGAGTGGAGAAGGAGATACAACGACGAACTGTACGGACTGTACAGTGACATGGACCTAGCCAGAATAGTGAAGATTCAAAGACTGAGATGGCTGGGTCATGTAGAGCGTATGGACACCAATGCTCCGGTCCGAGAAGTCTTTGAATCTGCTCCCGAGGGACAGCGCAGTAGAGGAAGGCCAAGACTCAGGTGTCGCACGCAATTGGAAGAGGACCTCAGCCAACTTAGCGTGCGAAACCAGAGACAGCTAGCGAGGGATCGAGGTGGCTGGAGACGCTTGTTGACTGAGGCCCAGGTCAACCCCGGACTGTAGCGCCACTTAAATCAAAATCAAAACTTTCAAATCGATCAGCCTGAATCCATAATCGGGGGTGGTGTCGTGCGGGCTATATTTTCCAACAGTACTACCAAGGATCCCTCTCTTCCTAGCTTTGCATTGAAATCGCCGAGCTCAATTTTAATGTCATAGCTAAGGCCTTCTCGTAGGCCTTGCTTAAGAGCTCATGCAAGCATTCCCTTTCCTCTGTGAGGGCGTATACACATATAAGGCTATTTTGTTAAATTAAGCCTAAATACGGATCGCTCAATGAAATGGTTGCCATGTCAGTGCTTAGAATTTAAAATATTTCTTCGGCATTACACAAACTAGAAGCCAAGAGCAAAAGACTAAAATAAATGGATACAATAAAAGAAAAAACGAGATAAAAGAGACCACGCAAAAATCGGTCCAATTCTGCTACACACCCGAGTCTATCTTCACCCTCTAGTGCTCCGCTCCATTGCCTTTACATACGAGTAGCGGCCGAGTCGTCACACCGAAGAGAGTACCAGGTATATGCAGCATATCTGCAACCAAATCACGTCAAAAATCATATGCGCTCAAGTTGTTCAAGAAGTTCAGTACATCAATCAACAGCTAACAGATAAAAACGAACTGCTTGGGACTCAACTTCAATCTAAATCACGAAGGGTTGAAAGAGGAGCTGTGGACGCTGCTGGCAACATTGCAAATATACTCTTTGGAGTGCTTGATTCTCGATAGGTTGAGCAAATGTCCGCTGATATTAACAAGGTGTACGGCAATGAAAACTATCTGCTCGCATTATTAAACAATCACACGTCAATATTGTATTCCACTATAAATATAATGACAAAAAAACATGAAGCAAGCAGCCATGAACCGACAGCATAACCAACTTGTAAAACAATTAGATCTAGTAATCAAACGTGTGCATAACATGATCGAGTACGAATATTAGATAAAGGTTCAGCAGCTATTTTCATCATGGTCTATCTACGCCACATTGCTTATTACCAACATTCAGCGGACGCAAACATCTATTTTCACCTTGCTAGCAGACACTAATCATAGAAGAACTAATTATTTACTGATTTCACAACACCAATTGAGGGAAGAAGCTATCAAAATAAAAAATCACCTTCCACCAGAACTTCATTTTCCTGTTGAGCTAAACGACATGCTGGGACTATATAACTGTATGGCAGTAGAAGGGCGAATCACGACCAACCATGTCTTATTTAAAATCAGTTTACTACTGATAGAACGCGAAGAATTCGCAATGTATAAGGAAGAAACTATCTAACCCAAAATCCATAAGTACGAGTATAATACGGAAAGATCGTGAGTAGATATGAAATTACTACTTACACCTTAAAGTAGAGCAAGTTCTTATATTTAAAAATAAATGGAAAGGCTTAAAAATATTTGTCATGTTCTTCAAAAATGTGAAACCGTTTCTTTTGGATCGCCGATCATTTCCCATCAGATGTATTTGACGGGGGGATCTTGCGTTTGAGGGCTCTTTAAATTGTTGATAGCCTTCCAGAGGGAGATGTTGTGACTTTGCCAGAAGTTATGTTACAAAGCTATTGACGAACGCTCTAGCCTTTCTGAGTCGTGTAGAAGTGTCGAGAACCATTTTCACCTTTGTTGACACAAAATTTGCGGTTCTTGGTCACTGAAATTCCGGGAGTAATGTACGAAGAGCCATTACATCTACTGAAAGTCACTGCATGGTGTATAGCAGCCAACTCGATGCGAGGGTAAAGATAATCTGCTACATGGCCCTTGTCAGGCCCATGCTGGTATTTGGGTGTCCCGTGTGGTTCAATGTACGAGCAAGCTTAATGGAAAAGATTCGGGTGTTTGAGAGGGCTTGCCTTAGGGCTTGTCTTCGCTTGTACAGAACACCAGAGTCGGAGTACAAAAAATTTTATCCTAATGAGGTCCTTTACAACAGGGCGAACCTAATACGAGTGGACAACTTCGTAATTAAGCTGACTCGAAGGCACATTGCAAGAGCAATGGCCTCGACGAATAACCTGATATCTGGGGCTTACTTCCCCAATCACCTTTATCATGAGAGTGTGCGCTCTAACGGCTTCGTTCCACCGGAAGCATTCCTCTACTTTGATCAGATAGGGTTGATCCAGGATAGATCAGCGATCCCGTTAATCTTCCATGTCGCTCGGACAGCTGGGGACAGGCGACTCAACTACAACAGAGACGTCGCACACGGCAGGGTGGATCGTCTCAGGTTCAGTAGGGCGGTGGGGAATCGCGATAAAAGGGATGTCGTTCGGCAGCACCAGCATTTCTGGTGGTTGAATGATGGGGAAGATGTTTCGTCGTCGTTTCCGTCAATTACGGACCAGCCTCACTAATGAGGCAGAGCTGACCAATCTATTTGCTTTGTAAATAGCGATGGCCAGCTTACATAGGTTTAGGTTAGCATTTAAGTAATATATATATATATTAGTATATACGAAGGTATATACTAATGTATATATATAATTGTGTACAACGTCTATATATGTGTTTGTATGTATTGTATGTAGGTTAGGTAGATTAAGGTTTATTTTAAGTTAGATATTAAGTTTTTATAAAAATAAAAAGGCAAGTCCATATGCTAAGTTTTTTGTTGCCAATTCTTTTCTTAGCCTAAGTATAGAAAGTAAATATTCCTAAAAAAAATAATAATGAAGTCGAAAGACATAGGTATAAGAATTTAGAGTAGCTAAGAGTGCCTGTGTAGGGCCAGTAAGTTAGTATAAGATTGTGAAGTAATTGTAAGCTAGCATTTAAGCATTTTCTGTTAGAATGTAAGAATAATGATAAGTAAAATAAAATGCATTTAAAACTAAAAACTAACTAACTGCATGGTGTTCTGTTTACGCTGGAGGAATCATTGAACAATTTTATTAGCGTGGGCCAAACAGCCACCGTGGATGGTCAGCGCTACAGAGCCAAGATCAATTATGTTTTTATTTGTCAATTAAATAAATTGGGACTGGAGGACATGTGGTACCAGTAGGATGAAATAACAGAGCATACTGCACGAACTACAAACGACATTGTAAATCAGACATATCCCGGTCATCTGATATTGCGTTTGCACTAGTCCGTAAGATCAAGTCAAGCTATTTAAACTCACAGGTTTATGTGAAAATATGCCACTAAAATGGGTTAAATGATAATTAATAATGGCTGCAGCCACTTAATAGGTTGGCTAAAGGTACGTCACTCGTGATCACAAGAAAAGTTTTCCCCCAGGGGCCTGCGATAAAATGAACATCATGAGATCTTTTGGACATGCAATAGTTATTACTTCAAGTTATATTTGAAATTGTTTTTTTTCGTAAATGATCACTGATGACTAATTTGTGTTTAAAACAAAAAATTCTTTCTTTTGCTAGTGTATCACCCGTGATCATATGAAGAAAGAGGTCATTCAATATTTTATAAGTTTAATTAATTAATATTAACCACATTTGTAAACTGTTTTAATTTAGGCATGGACTTAGCTGATTAATTTGCAAACTATTGCTCTTCAGCCCTCTTCGTAAAACTGTGTGTTGGTTCCATAAAATAGCGTTTTATATTTTTTTAAATACAGCAGTTAAAAATCCGTATGTATTGCATATCCCTACATAAATCCTAATATGCACATATCTGAATTTGGTCAGGAGATAATTCTTTATTTGAGTGAACAAGATAATTCAATTAATGCAGAAAACCCTAAGGACGGGATGCACATTCCAACAACGCCCACTATGGTTAATATTTCTATGCTTTTACTACTCACAATTTACAAACAGTTTGGAAATTATTCTTAGGCAATTTTATTACTTCGGGCCTTAGTTTTGAAGTTTTAAATGAAATGCGCAAAAATGATCAATGTTGTTCTAAGTCAAATATTGCAGATGTGTTATCGATTTTTTTAGTAAAACTCCTCGTCGTAATGGTTTTGTAATTGCTCCTATAACGAATGATTTCGACATTGAGATGATCTTATTTTTCCATGTTTCCTAAACATTATTTTAAGGCTTTTCGGAAACCTATAAACTCAAAACTAATTTTTGTACTGCTTTTCGTATTCACATATTTTAAATGTACCCCAAGAAACAAAATCGAATAACGTATCAAAAGAATTGCGACGAAATACAATTACATATTACTATTTCTGGCGATACCCTACCTTATGACAGTTTAGTCCCCTATTTTGAATCCCTTCCTGACTGCATGTATAGAAAACAGAAGGTTTTTATTACGATCCCCTCGCTTTAATCTACTTCAATAGTGGAATTTTGGTATACCAGCTATGGTACGTGCCATTAGCTGTACACCTGGTCAATTGAAGTCGAATGTTGTTGAAACGATAAGACTGCAATTGTTTACAGGTAAAATGTACTTATGTATGAGTAAAATGAGTTTATGCGCCCAAACGTACATACATATGTACGTATGTACAAAAAAAGACCTTATGGCTTTTCTATTGTTTCATATGCATGTGAAATAAACTAATAAATTTTTTTTTTGTTAAAATCCTACAGTACGTTTAATTAATATGCATATGTAGGTACATATTTTGCATTTTATCTTATCTTATAATTTGTTTCCAAGCAGCAAACTTACAAAAATACTCCTTTTTTTTCAGATAAAAAATAATGGATGATTTGTATCTGGTAAATATTTATAACTTTTAATTGTGTAAAAAATGGACATTACTGCTTTTTTATAATATAATATAAGATGTACCTACATAGTTGTAAGATGTATACATACCTACACATGTGTGGATGTAAATGTATTGTTTTCATTACCTAAATAAAAAATTGATTATTTGTTACCATATTAAGATTTGTGATTTGGTGCAGTTAGATACTTGAAATTTTTTTAAAATTCAAAATTAACAACAATTACTAAGTAGAATTATTAGTACAATAAACTTAACTGCATACATATGTTTATATAAAAATAGGTACGTACATATGTAAGAACACATATTCATATGCATGTATCTATATATTTATATGCATTTGCATTCATTAATTTTTACTATTTCCTCTACTGATGAAATAATTGCACGCGGCAAACGTTTGTAGCTTTATTAATTCATATATATGTAGGTGCATGTGGACAAATATATGGATATGAGTAATGTAATATAGGGAAATGTTCATATATGTACATACATATGTATCAAAGAAAAATGTAGAAGAATATATAGCATGATATAGGTACGTACGAATGTAGGAACATGCATACATACGTACATATATACAATGAGAGAACAATACGATGGGCTGTGCATCTATTTATCTGGTTAACGGAATTTATCAATATTTAATTCATTTGTGGGAATTATACGCATATTAATCAAATTCAGAAATTATAAAATTATAATATTCATATGCGCATATACATATGTACATATGTAGGTATATTGTATTCATATACATGGGTATAAGTATATACATGTGCAGATTATAGAATCTTGAATTAAAGTAAAATTCTTCAAATTAAAAGTCCATAAACATACCTACATAGGCACATACGTACATTCATAAGCATATATCTAGATACAGAGCGTTACTATATGGGCTTCAAACAAATATACAATTATGTTTATATATATATGTATAACCTATATAATGTGAATACTGAACATGCATACCTACTAGAATACATCACATAGGTATATGCATGCCTATTTATAAAAAACGTGCTACCATTTGTACTATATTCAAACGTTTGTACGGATTATTAAAGTACGTCCATAGGTAGATATATGTACGTTTGAGAGGGGCGAATTACTTTTTGTCATTATTAAATAGGTAGGCAGGTATTAGGTATATGGATTCGTGTTCATCAAAATAGGTATATTGTCGTAATTTAAAAATTCTTTCTTTTTACATGCAAATCTTTACGTAGGTATATGCACTTTAATGTATATGGAAAGTTTCATATTTAAAAGATTTCCAAAAACAATATTGGTACCTACCTACCTATCTCAATTCATTTGTAATCTATCATAAAGTAAGTGATTAAGGAAACAAAGTGCATATATTCGTTGTGTGGGTGCTACAAACATACATATGCATGTATAATATTGCGTACACATATGGACCTCATTAAATAATGCATTCCATTTGTTTGGCTTTTATATATATTTACTACTTACAAACCTACATATGTATATATTTGGAAGTATACTTACCAAAGCACCAAATTGTTTTTAAATTACAACAATTCTGTAATTCCGCATGTAAATCTATAGAACACATATTCATATGTAAATATGAAGCAGCAGGCGTCCTATGTACAAAATTAAGACCGAATATATACAAACATACATGTACGTTCTAAATCTAACTATAAAGTAGCAAAACAAACCGTACATATTTATGCATACATATACATGTATGTATAATCCACATTATTCTTTGACTTACACATTTTTTAGAGATACCTAATACTTCCTTCTATTGTCGATTTTTATTAATTAAGTATTTTTCATTTTCCTTTACTTTCTATCCAGCAGGAACTAAAAAGCAAGGGGAAATAATACCTACCAAACAAACAACAATAAAAATAAAAAAAGGCAAAGCAAGAAAACAATGAAGTAACAGAAACGGCAGTCATATGTGTGTGGAAACGAAAAATCATCAAGCCGAATACTTGACAAAGCCGCAAATTAGAACCGTTGGCGAATTCTGCTTCTTGCTGCGAAGGAGAATTTCGCCAAAAGGCGAAGGCAGTCGCATTTTAACGGCGAACATAGTACAACACGGCAAAAAGCTCAAAGAATTTATTTCAAAAAAAAGTTATGTGTATTTGATAGCAGCATGCTTAGAATTTTTATTTCTTATGCTGCTAAATGTGTTAGCTCCATATTTTAAGAGAATGCTTGTTTATATATGCTACTGCCTCTCTTCGTGAAACTAAGATATCACTTACACATTTAAACAGCATACACTTAATTGAAGAAAAGGAAAGCATTTTTATGAGCTCTTCTAACAAACCGATAGGGTAGCCCATCATACATACATAAACACCATTATATTATTCCATCTAGCCAACCACCAAATCGTTACTTCTTTCCTTTTCCTTATTTTGTTTATTCTCATTCGTATTACGTTCTATCTATCTGGCAAGTTTCATGGAGAACTAAGCAATTGACACAAATAACGGCCGAATCTTTGAAGGAAGAGGGAGATAGAGTACTATCCCCACTCTTCTAAAAAAGTGGTCGTTAGGCCAATAAAGTTGGTTTTCATCTTATGATGTCATCAGAGGAGGACATAGAGTGCTTTGGGTTGTATGATAAGCTACTAACAAACACATCTGATACGAAAAATAGTCTTGTCGTTGTCGACAACAGTTCTTTGAACGTAAGCAACAGTAATAGCAACAGTAGCAGTAGCAGTTATATTAGTAATAAGAGTACTAATAGCAATAATAATAATAATAAACGGAATCGACAACGCGTAGACGCTGGCGAACCTAGAAATAGTTATTCGTCGATTCCGAATTTTAGTTCTCGTCCGTCGTCTTTTATGAGCAGTGCGTCTGTCGGTGCCGGTGGATTGTATGGGGCCTTTTTAAGTCAAACACAATCGGCACATTTCGTTGGCGGTTTATTCGGTCCGAACGGTTTCGGCTCAGCAAAAATGTTGAATGAATTATTTGGTCGACATATGAAACAAGCGCAGGATGCTACTAGTGGATTGCCGACATCACTGGTTGACAATGCAATGTTAGCAGCTGCAGTGGAATCGGCCACAAGTACCGACTTGCTAAGTGCCGGTATTAATGCAAATTTAAATTCTTCAAAATTATTAAATAGTAATTGTATCACGAATAGTAATGGTAATGGTGCAAACGCGAGTGGAACTTCACTTGTGAATAATAACAACAATGACTCCACGTCATCGAATTCTCTACCAGTGCTATCGTCAAAGAATAGGAGAACGAGTTGTAGCGATCGGTCAGATGGAGGAGGTTCGACACCCCCACAGCAACAAACGATTTGCGCACAACAACAGCAAAATGATTTAGCGCATCATATGTTACGAAATATTCTTCAAGGAAAAAAAGATTTAATAGCACTTGATCAAGAGTTGCGATCTGTGATAAATCAGCATAATAACGCGGTAAATTTGAAATCAAAGTGTAACGTTGGTGGTAGTGATAGCGCTGTATCCCATGATAATAATAATTGCATAAGCAAAAGTAAAAGTGTTAACTCCAGTGCGACAAGTTATAATAGTAATACTACTAACAACAATAACGATAACGCTAATAATAATAATAATAATATTAATAGTAATTGTTTTAATAATAATAATAAAAATAATGATAATAATAGTAGTATTAATAACTGTAATAATAATAATAATAATGTAAGCTCTAACAGAAATTTAGGTAATATTTGTGAAGGTCGTGCAGAATCACCGGGAGCAAGCAGCTGCGTGAGCAAGACGAAGGTTAATAATAAAACTATTTCCTCAATCAACAATAATTCAAAAAATAGTTCGAGTGTTGTTACAAGTAATAATGGAACCAGTGAAGTTAAGATAAAAAGTGAACCCAACCCGACAAATTTGCAAATTACGACTAAGTATATAGCAAATTCTAATTGCATTGAAAGTTCTATAGTAAGTAATAAGGCTGACAGCAGTGAATGTGGAAACGGTAGTGGTACAGAACGCAGCAAATCAGGGGATCTTTCAAGCGTTAATAGAGGTTCCATTTGCTTGGACAGAGAAACTGAGCGGAATGATTCCAGTAAGGCCAAGGAAGATCCAAATTCTGGCGAAATTCTCTTAGCCCAACAACGACAACTTTCTATTACTGATATTGTCACTAAGAAAGAGGCTGATGATATGCTCGAAGATGAACTTATGATTTTAAGTTCGAGATCCGATTTAGAATCTCTTGGATCTCCAAGCAATTCTGAGGTAAATGAAGCAATGATTGATAATGCCAAGGACGAATTAGAAGAGGAATCGGAAACGGATATTTTGGCAACAACAAATAAATCTAGCGGTTTACTTAAGCCAGTCGTTTCTGATGTAAAGCGGGCACGAGTCGAGAATATTGTTTCTTCGATCCGATTAAGTCCTCCGCACCACCAACCTCATCTTCAGGTGAATGGCTGTAAAAAACGTAAGCTTTATCAACCACAGCAACATGCAATGGAAAGATACGTTGCAGCGGCGGCTGGCTTAAACTTTGGTCTAAATATGCAAAGTCTTATGCTGGATGAAGAAGACGATGATGGAATGGAATCACCTCAAATTCAACAAAAACGTGTGGAAAAGAACGCATTAAAATCACAACTGCGATCAATGCAAGAACAACTAGCTGAAATGCAGCAAAAATATGTGCAGCTCTGTTCGCGTATGGAACAAGACACAGAATGTCAAGAGATCGAGGATGAAGCAAGTGACATCTTAGAACAAGATGATAACCCAGGTGATATATCCCCATCATCGTCTTTAGCGGATTTAACACAAGCAAAAAACCATCAAAGGGCAACATCGTCACCGCCAGTTTCATATCCTATGAAATCAAGCAAGCATCTTAATATCAATACAGCATCTGGTAATGCTCCACAAATGTTAACGCAAATGATGAGCAAAATGATGACCTCAAAGCTACAAAATACAATTATTGATCCACCACGAGTGCAACAAACATTCAACACCTCGCATTCATTGTTGCAACATATGCCTCACTCTGCGGATACTTCAAACGCTCATGCACCACATCATTCCATTACGAATGCAGCAGCAATGTATCTTGGACAACAACTATTGTTAGAACAAGAAGTTCGCATGGCTAAGGAAGCCGTTGAAAACCATGAAAAACAGCAACAACAGCAGAAACAACAAGATAATCAAAGACGATTGGAGCAGGAACAAGAAGATGCACAAAAACGTCTGAAGGAACAACATTTTCAGCAAAACCGACAGCAACTAGTAACTAACACTCAGCAAAGACAACAGCACCATCAACAACAACTACATCATCATCAGCAACAGCAACAACAGCAGCAACAACAGCAGCAGCAGCAGCAACAACGACAGCACTTAATGCTTCATTCTAACCCAAATTCAGAGATTAATTCAACTATATCTCAGCGACCACTACTCCAACAACAATCGCATGTATTTCCTTCTAGCCACTCTTCAATAAAATCTGAGATATCTGAAAAGTTTAATATGTTGCGTACGCAATCATCTTCAATGGTACGCATGTCGGGTGCTGATTTGGAAGGCTTGGCTGATATTCTTAAATCGGAAATCACTACTTCGTTGTCGGCTTTAGTAGATACAATAGTAACACGATTTGTTCACCAGCGTCGATTATTTAGCAAACAATCCCAGTCAGTCGCAGCTGCTGCTGAACAGCTTAATAAGGACTTACTGATGGCCTCTCAAATTCTTGATAGAAAATCGCCTCGTTCCAAAACCGTAGATTTGTCATCTTCCAATTCAATTTCAGTGCCATCTTCATCACTGACGAATACAGTTTCAGGTAATACAACTGGTAATCAATCAGGTAATGGAATGCTTCTTAATCAAACAATGACCACAAACAGTAGTATTTGCAGTAGTAGTTCGACTCACAGTAGTAATTCTTCAAATTCATTGCTAACCAATCATTCAATTAACACTAGCGGAAATAATAACAAAAATCCCACAATTGTATCACGAATGAACGGCAGCAATATGACATTCCCATCACCAGTTGGTTTGGGTATGCAAATGCATCATGTTGCCGGCATAAATGGCCCTCACAACCAATCAGAAAATAATAACACTAACAATTCTCTTATTATTCCACCATCTCATGTAAGACCTTCGCCTTCTGTAGCCATTTTTCAGGCGCCCAAGACACCGCAAGGTATGAATCCTGTAGCAGCAGCTGCACTCTATAACTCCATGAGTACGCTTGGAGGAACTGGCAGTGCGTCGCACACAAATCAAATGAATACTTTTTGCATACCGGAGCCAAGGGATCAAAATATGGAACAAAACGAGGCTTTAAGCTTAGTGGTAACACCAAAAAAAAAAACGTCACAAAGTCACCGATACACGAATCACACCAAGAACAGTAAGCCGAATACTAGCGCAAGATAGTGTTGTTGCTCATTTACCCAATGGTTCAAATTCAACGTTAGAATCAAATCATGTACAAAACTCCAGTTCACAGCATAATAAATTTATAGCTCAAACGCCAGTTAGCAACAGCAATAATGCGACGCTTTCGAATACAACTCCATCACAATCCCCTTCACCTCGCTCAAATCAGTATCATCCACCACAGCCATCAATAATACCAGTATCTTTGCCAACTTCTGTGGCAATTCCGAATCCCTCGCTGCACGAGTCCCAGGTATTTTCACCATATAGTCCATTCTTTAATCCCCATCATGGGCCTCACGGAGGTTCACATGCACCCTCTACGACTGCACAAATGCATCATCTCAAAATGTCATCAAGCCCGCCAGGTATTGGCGGAATGATGGATTCTAGAGATTCACCGCCCTTACCACATCCACCAACTATGTTACATCCTGCGCTTTTAGCTGCGGCTCAGCATGGAAATTCACCTGATTACAGCGCACATTTACGTGCAGCAATGGATGCCCAAGATCGCAACTCTGACTGTAATTCGGGCGAGATGCAATTTGATGGAATTCAACCTACTATATCCTTTTTGAAACAACAAATGATGTAAGTCGATTATATAGAAAACTTTGTAAAATATGTATTGCAGTATGCTTTCGAACTTTACTTTACACCATTAAAATGGATACTTTATAGCCTCCGTTCTAATGCACATATGAACTCTTCCTTTTAAATAGTTTAATATTCGCGTTAATATGGTTGAAAAAACAGTGAGCAAATTGACTTTTTACTTTTGCTTTACTTTGGTATTATTATTGAATTTATAATACTTTTACCAAAATAACAATTAAAACTTAAGGCTTAAATACATCATTCTCTTGACACATGTAATGTAAATACTTACATACATTAAAAATAGTAAGGATCTCTTTGTCACTTTACATTTTTTAAAACGAAACTTCACTGTCGATATGTACATATACATAAACGTACATATGTGTGCATCTGTATATGCATATATTTATTAACTTCAAAAAAAAAATTGTATTCCTAATTTATGTTCCAATTTTTTTTTTTATAAAAGAAAAAACAAAACGCTTTACAATGTACATATCTTCTTGTACACCGAAGCATCAATTACCTATTTAAATATTTATTGTCGTAAATATCGTACAATTCACAGTCGAGGAAAATCGAGTCATACATGTAAACATATATACATATATTATTTATTATGCATACACTCATATTCATATCCATACATAAAAAGTTTAACTAGAAAATTAAAAATTTTACATCCTCTCACATATAGCAAATCCGATTCCTTAACTCCATTGCACTCGTCGACATTGACTCCGATGCATCTGCGAAAAGCGAAGCTAATGTTTTTTTGGGTCCGTTATCCCAGCTCAGCTGTTCTGAAAATGTACTTCCCGGATATCAAATTTAATAAAAATAACACAGCACAATTGGTTAAATGGTTCTCGAATTTCCGGTAAGTTTTTATTATTATTAGGTATTAGTTCTTTAGTTTTCAATACTTAAGTTTTTTTTTTTGCTAATAGCCGATTCAAATATACTCGTAATACGGAAAATACATTCTTATAACGTACCTAATTAGTTGGTTTTTGTCATCTGTATTAATGTAGCTCTATATTAAGTTCTATAAAGCGTATGTTACTTATTTGTTATTTTTAGTAATTTCTATGTGAATAGGTAGCTAATTGATGTGTTTACATACATATGCATATGTATATATGTACATATATACGTTTGCATGGTCATCGCTTGTCTTTTTATGTAGCATCAACATTACGAGTTGATCTGAAAGTTTTTTTAAATAGGTACCTACCTTTCTGTACGTTAGCTTAAGTTTATTTAAATTGTTTATTATTTTTTTAGTCCAGTAATTTTTTCAAGACAGACCAATGTACAAGTACCTACCTACATACATACCTATGTATGTTTGTACACATTTAATTAAAGTTGTTACCTTTATTATAAAACCTATGTACGTATAAGCAACTTTCAAACGAAATTTCTATCGGTATACCTACATACAAATAAAGATACCTACTCCTTTATCAAAAAATGCAGTTATACCAACCAAACGTCTGCTACGACTTACTTAATAAATGGTACAGCTGCATGATATTAATCTATGTACATGTTTGGATGGGTATACATATATATTCTCGTAAATAAGTATGAAAAACCATCATATCATTCCCATAATTCACACACATGCGCCCTTTACACATTTCCATTTAGCTAAAAAAGCAGATGTTCAATCCAGTTCACCTTTCTTAAGTTGAATTTTACAAAGTAAGGTGAGGAACAACAATACAAAAAAAAAGAGATGTGAAAGGAGAAGTAATCTCACCTTTTCTAAGAGTACCTTTGTGGGAAAATTGGTCGCAGTCAAAGAGAATATAATATGTACATATGAACAGTGATACAAAGGCATTAAGCCAAGTGTTTGGCTTCGAAATATTCGTTTATTCCAGTCCTGTTTTTCTGCTTACTCAAACGATTTTTTTTTGGGGAGCGGTAGCTTGTATGATATTGTGCCCCTAGGAAATTAATACAAATAAATATTCTTGATTACTCTTGTTAGAACAGACTTCTATATGTTAGTTATATCTATGTATGTTCGTACATATGCATTCGTAAGTTTTTTTTTAGTCGCACCATTGTTCGTCTGACTTTAGGAATTGGGCGGAAATATTTTTGCTTCGTTTTGAAAATAAAACGGGTACGTACATACAAATATTTTTATAGAAAAATGTGGGACAATATGTTTTGTACCTTAGCCAGAGGGATAAGAGAGTGCACCAATTTTTTGTTGTTTTCATTGTACCTTGGAAACTTGAACGTATTTAGAAACAAATCAAGTACGAGTACATACATACATGAATGCTTGGGTCACCCAAACGTGTAACTGGTAGGTACATTGCATTTCGTGTGTTCGGAATTTTAACAGCATGCGGGACATTTTACAAGCTACCCTGTATATGTTAGTACTAACTCGTACATACCTCGACCAAAAGTTACTTAATTTCGGTGTACCTATTCGATTTTCGATTTAAATTAACTCTTTGTAGGTATACTCGGGAAAAAACGAATTCAATTTAATATTTTCAGCACTCTGTGTTGAACTAATAACAATTTATTTCTAAAAATTTAACAGTTAATAAAATGCTATTCTAATTTATAAAAAAAGTTTTATAAAAAAAGAAAAACAACAATAAGTAAAAGGAAAACAAAATTAGAGGCTATTCCTTTAAAAAACAAAACACTGTGGCGCTGGCAGCCCAGTATGGGCCATGGCCTAGCTTCTTGACACTCATTTGTGTTGCTCATTTTCTCTTTTTTTTCACATCTGAGCGGGGCCTACGGTTTATTGCCGGGTCCGAACGGCACTCCTTAGAAGCTTTTTCGTAGGCAATTTTACTTTCGGGAGTTTGCCATTGCCGGCCGAAAGGGTGATGGCGATTTGAAAAATTGTTGGTGACCCAGCCAGGAATCGAACCCAGACTCTCTGCGCGATAGTCCAATGAGCTAACTATCGCGCCATCGCCATCGCCTATTCCCTTACCCTTTTTATTATTGTGCATACACATCTACTCGCATGTACAGTGGGCGACAAAAGCCTACATACGACCCCCATTTTTGCAACCTGACAAGTTCAAAATCATTATGACCAAATGTAATGATGTAGTTTTGTTTTAAATCTCCTTTTATTACTACAGCCGTATAACATAAATTTATTTAGCATAAATTTAGACACTACATTACAAATAAACAAAAAAATACATTTACAAAAGTATACATACGACTGGTATCCCATGCTTTATTGTGATGCATGATAACGGAAAAGTACCATTATACCTATATGAATTTTACATTTGTGCGATATTGCGGGCATCATCAAAGCTGCACGCAGTTCTAGTTTGGTCAGCTTCAACAAGTTTTTAACTGCAAAATAATGACACTTATATTAAAGTTATTGAATTTTAGCAGGTCAACAGTCCAAATAGTATTTAATATTTTTGAAAAAAAATTCTGAAAGCATCCGTCGTCAGCTTAAATTTTGGATTTTCCAATAAGACAATGCATATAAGAACGCGCTCACATTGTCTGAGATTGACTGCTTTACTGCGCCCCACCACCCCAAAGTCCGGACTTAAATGTAATAGAACGTGTATTTGCACTTATGAAACGTAAGATAAGAGAATGTGCTATAAGAAGAGCCCCAATGCTAAAACAGAACCTCCGAGAAGAGTGTCAAGGAATAACAGCCAACGAATTGAATAATTTAGTTGCTTCAATGCTCAGACGCTTGCAAGCAGTTCTAGATGCACATGCTGGGCATACGAAATAATAGGTTCTCTAATGAAAGGAAGTTGTTTATACCAGTTGACATGCCAACTTTTTTCAATGAATATTTTTCGTTTTTTGTAAATTTTTGTTAAATTTATCTATCTTATAGTGCGGTAAAAAGAGATTTCATTACATTTCGTCATACCTAATGATTTTGAAATCGGTTGCAGAAATGGGCGTCTGGCTTTTGTCGCTCACTGTGTATGATCATTATCTGAAAATTAGATGTAGAGGCGCCCGTGTTTTGTTTTTGAAAGTGCTTCTCCTTTTTTGGATGAAAAAAAAACTTCCTTACTTCAGATATGCACCGAAACACTAGGTGCTGCGGAGTAACATCCTTTATGTAACATATCTCCTCCGGGCACTTGGAAGATAGACAGCACTGCAATTCGTTTCTGTTTCAACCATTTAACAACGCTCCTGGAGAGATGAGTACGCTTAAGCGCACGCTCCCATAACAAATTAAGTTGCAGTAGCAAGCCCTTTGACTAGGTCGATGCTAGGGGTTTTGCAACCAATCCACTTCTATTAGGTTCACTCTGTTAAACAGCACCTCAATAGAATATAATTTTATGTACTCCGTCTTTGTTGTTCTGTATACCACCAACGATAAGCTCGAAAACAAACTCCCTTAAACATTCGAAATTTTTACCTTCAGCTTGCTCTTACATTGAATTGCATGAGACATCCAGATAAGAGAATAAGCCAGATAAGAACTATGTTGTAGATCGCTTTAATCCTCGCTTTGATTTTGCTGTCACATATGTATTAAACAATAGCATCTGAATACATTTCAATAAGTTAGTTAGCTGCCCGTATAATTTCACGATCGAAAATGTTCGCCAATTTTTTCCAGTTTCTCCGGGGTCCTAGGATAAAGGATAAAACAAAATAGTTTCCGACTTGTGAAATTCGATCATTAATTTCCGGTCGTCGCAATATCGTTGTATAGTGTGTTTGAAGTCAAGTTGCCAAAGTAGGTTAATGTCTCGATCCTTAGACATGTTCCATATGTGAACCTATCAGATCGCACCTTCTTACAGAACGCTTTTAAGTCAAAAATTCTAGCCGAAATAATATTTCCATTCTTGTCGATGTATTGTCTACTGGTGAATATAACATATTTAAACGAATCAGCTGTAGTGGTTTACTTGTGCCTATCCTGTAGAGCCTAAAGGAAAGTCAATCTAAAAATCTAGTGGATGAAGCCTCTGTTAGTCTATCAAGAAAGTGTTCTTGCACTATCTCTTGCCGTTGTTGCACGGGATGTCAGATATACAGCATATGAGATATCATTCCCTGTCTTAAAACGCTGATTCATAATCAATTATATCGATTTTCCCAGGCAGACTCATCGACCGAAGATTCGTCGAATTGCAAGAGTCTTTATCCTTTTCTGGAGTTGGATGTACAAACTTTTTTTTCCGATGCAATGATTAATGGGCATCAGGGTGATAATAGTATCCTCCGCTTCTAGTGGTTCGCCATAGCTAAAGAAGATTTCATGGAACTCTTTGCTCGAAATATCCAGGGGTAGCTTTTCTTTTGAACGCAGCTGACCCTTTGCTCTCGAATTGCCAGTTCCTCATTGCATTTCGAAAAGAGTTTGGTTAATTCATGTCAATGCCTTCATTCGTCTTGCACATTCATTTGAAAGACAGTCCTATGGCCTCTACGTTCTCCTGCGAATCTTCTATCAGAAGTTGTCATAATAAAATTGTCATCATCGATAGCTTATTCTGGATAGAAGAAAAACGGCGTAATGTCAGTGGCGCTGTTGCATGTGTTGAGACGAAAGCGGCAAAATTGGGCCTAGTGGTCAACGAGGGCAAGACCAAGTACATGCTATCAAGCAAAAAGGACACTGACGTCTCTGACTGAACAGGAACAACTTTGAGGTAGTTAAGGACTTTGTCTACCTTGGTTCCGCTATAAATTTCACACCAGCGCTTAGATCAAAGGAATAATAATTCTTGTCCATCACTGCTCCTTTGGGCTAAACAGGCAGTTGACTTGCAGTTGACTTGCAGTTGACTGTCTCGAACAACAAAAGTTACACTTTATAAGAGCTTATTAATCCCAGTCCTGCTCTATGGCTCAGAGGCATGGACGTTATCAAAAAAGGATGAGGGTGCTCTTGGCTGCTTTTAGAAGGATCGAGCGCGCGAGACGCTTGTTGATTGAGGTTACAACTTACTAAAGCTTTTTAATTTTCTGATATCAATATTTGTAGATTTTCACCAGATTAAATTAATATATGTATCTGTACAAGGAATTAATTTTTTTTTTGGTGTGGCACGTCAATGTAACTATATTGTGTAACACGTTGTGTGTGTTTAACTAAGGAATCATTTTGCCTATTATTTGCTTTGCCTAATAGTACGAGATTTCACCACATAGTGCTTAGTTTATGTCATCAACAAGCAGAACACAGCCTTTCTTAATTCCCATTACTGTGGGGAAACATTCTGACAAGACTTTGCCATTACAAACATTTGATACAGTGTCTTCGTACAGTAATTGATGAATATTCAGCATGTTTGTTGACATTACAATCAGCTAAAACTGCTTTGAAATCTATATAAAAAGCATATACGTTTCTATTGCTGAGTGTTTTTGTTAAAATAACTAAGTAGGTTTGCATTGTTGACCTACGATGAGAAACTTGCATACAGAAGAGATGAGCGAATCTTCAAAGAGCAATTCAAGAACGAAATACCTCTGCAATTCTCGACTAGATTTATGTCACTTTTTTTGTGGAGTGGAGTGGAAATATAATCACCTTTCGGCAGAGGTAAAATATTGCAATAGAATATTTGGTTGAATAAAGAAGTCAGTATGACTAAAACCTCTTCCGTAAATTAATATTTCTTCGAACTCTGACAAATAAGTTTGAATTTCTTGTTAGCATCTATATACATTTTCTTTAAAATATCTGCATTGAATTTCCGAAATAAACTTAACGCTTGAACGCCTTAATTGTTGCTTTTTCACCTTTTTTTTTGGAAAATTGGACAGATGGAGAGGAAAGTGTTTAGGCTTAGTGGTTATTTTGACCCAAAGCTGCCATCCAACATTTAATGGGGAGACTAAATTGTTAGTTGTATTCTTTTTGTTGTTTTTGTATTCTTGTCAAATACACATCTTTTTGCCACAGCCACTAATTCATGTTTCTGGGTTCATGATTGAACCGTTTGCTTCTGGGTACAACACTTCTTCGTTGTTCATTTTTTGGGGCAGTCTTAGCAATAATTTCCTTAAAGGAATCCAATATCACGGGTTCTTCCAAAGCAAACTGCGATCTAATTCCATGGATTATTTCTTCTTTGGTGCGTTGTTAGGACTAATTTAGGTAAAAGTTGAAGCTGAGTTTCATTCCACAAAGGTGATGTGGCATTCAATTGAAGCGTCCTTCATTTTCAGGGTTCCGGAGCCCTTATAGAATCGCTCGCGTGTCTGTCATAGCCAATTTGCTCCGAATCTACTGGACCGATTAGGTTGAAATTTGGTACATACATATATGTATTTCTGTGATCCAACATGGACACCGCGGCCATGGACAAGGCGGTCATTTTTGGATGATTAGGAAATTAAATTTTTTTTTTTTGGAAACTGTACCGCGTGACATATCAAAGGAAAGGGCCTTTTGTATTAGTCTAAAATATATTTTTTTATAATTTTAAAATAAATAGTTTTAAAGTTCTTTAAGAAAAAAGATGAAAATTGATCATTCCCCCCAACTTATCACCGAAGCTACTAGTCCTAAAATATTGAAAAAAATATAGAAAATAGTCATTTACTTATAGATTACAGGAAAACCTACAAGAA
Source organism: Volucella inflata (assembly GCA_928272305.1). Lineage (NCBI taxonomy): Eukaryota > Metazoa > Arthropoda > Insecta > Diptera > Syrphidae > Volucella > Volucella inflata. The sequence goes on along the minus strand of OV743716.1, from coordinate 113,907,944 downwards.
GTCTATAGTCTGAACATAACGTTGTAAATCTTTCAATATTGTGTTAACAAATGTACATATGCCCTTTGAATGGATATGAGAACATATTTTTTTCAACTAGAATGTAAAGTTTGTTCTTTGGATAAATTATTATTGGTACTAATCGTTCGACTTAATAATAATATAATAAAATAATAGGCCAGGCATCCGTCACTCTTCGTCAAAGTAATAATAAGAAGGATCGATCCTTAAATAATAATGAATAAATCCATAGAAAAAACCAACAACAACACTTCACTATATCAAATAGCGCAGATCTATGGAATAATACTTGTGATCCAGAGATGAGATGAGTAACTGCGTGTATATGATTACCATTGCATTGTATATGATTACTGGGTGTTTCGACAAAATTAATTTACTTTTTAATAAGTAAATGCTGGAAAAATATTCAGTATAATGAACCACCTTTTCATGTTTTAAAGTTAAGCTAGCCATTTCTGAAATATATATAGATATATATTTATATAGATATATATCTGAAAAGGTTATTAATAAATGTGTTTTATTAAATAAACCGACATCACTCAGAAAGAATGTATAAATAATATAAAATAGAAGTATTTAATTCTTCTTCATTCAATAAATCCAAAGCAATGTAATTTGTTTAATAAAATGGAAATCAGCATAAGGAACCCTCCCCATGCGAGATCAACTAGGACTTGCCTGTTTTTTCTCGAAGTCATTTGACTACTTTGTACAATCGATGTAAGCTGGGACTAAATAATCGATACTTCCTTTGTTTTCTATTTTAAGAGCAATAATTTCTTCGACGGTTATGAAGTCGAAACCAAATAAGCAGTCGCCCTTCGTTCTTGCTTTTCTATTAGTTTTGATAGCAACTACACTTTTCAGTACATAATTACTAAACAACTTTTAATAACATTCACAATTATGTTCATCATCAAATTTCTCTGCATATTTAAACAATTTTCGGAATAAAAATTTATTAAAGATTCCATGAATATTAAAACTCAAGACATTCAAATAAAAACAGTCGCTTGGCAAGATGAATCCGGAGGTACTTTCGATTTGAAGGACGATTTGTGCAACTTTTTGTTTTTATATGTTCTCCTAATTGATTTGCACAAATGTTAATACTTCTTTGATTAATTTTTGTACTATATATTTATTCATTTTTTAAAGAGAACTTACTATTTTTACAATTTAAGAGGTAAACGCCAGGCTTACCAACTATGGCCCTTCTTGTTGATAACATAAACATAGTTTTGTCCTCATTTATTGCTTAACTCATTTTGAAAATCCAAAATTTTCTTTCAATAATGTAGAAATTTTCGGTGTACGTTGGTCCGATTCCCAATTTTTGTCGGATGAATGAATGAATGAATGTTGTAAATTCTTTCACCAAGCATACACAGATCTAAAATATGGCGTATAATATTCTTCGCTACGGAGACAGCAGTGAAGGGCCTCTAAAAAATGTCCGACTGCAAAAGACTTATTAAGATTTTTAACATTTCAAGTAAAGATCTGAACGTCGTTATACTTTAAACGTTTGCATGTGTCATCAACAGTAAATACATTTATATCCGACTTTATTAGTTAGCTTGTTATATCTTTTTAATCTCTTCCGTATAGTTGTAGGTTGTGAACCCTATGACGGCGTAGGCCAGTATATTGCTGTTGAGCACGCTCTTTTCATTTTAGCATGAAATGCAAAAAAATAGTAAGCGAAAAAAAAAACTTAATCGCCTCACTTTCACATTCATATCCTGATCTTCAGGTGTCATTTTAATTCCTCCCAGCACAGCCTAGCGGAAGTCTATCAAACGGAAAGATATGCATATGGTATGACCATACAGAAGCTATCAAATACTGTGAGTTGCATATCTGTATTGAACGCAACAATGCAGCAGGAAATAGACGAAACTCTTTTGATTCTGGTCCCATCTGGAGCCTTCGAAATAAAATATCCTTACTTTCTTTTTTATCTCTGTATGAAATCAGTCTAATTCCCAATCTAAGATTGAATCTTCCTATCGAGGAGTCTTGCTGGCCATTTATAATGTCATAACTATTTTGTCATTACTTTTTCGACTTACTTTGTCATAATAAAATTAAGGCTTTCGCTGTACGTTTTGTGTAGTTACGGTATTCCGAGCCAACCTATCGAATCTTAACTACTTGTGACGAACTCATAAATGTTTTAATTGACTTGTCTAATTCCTTTGACCTTTGGCGAATTTCATCAATTCTCTCTCATCGCCTCCACTCCACCCAAATTCAACACAATATAGCATAGAAAGTGCAGTTGATTGACACACAAAGTACATAGTTCAAAGTTCGTACAATATTATACACGTCGTGCACGATTCACCGCTTTGCATAAAAGTAGTCCTAAGATTTCTAAGATATATTTTGAATGATAATATGTACTACCATACTTTTATACTATGTACTACCGTACATTCATTACTCATAGCACATGTGCACTTATATCAATTAAGGTGCACTTTTTTAATTTTTAATAAATATTTAAACTATGCACATGTGAATGAGGCCTAGCCTTATTTGTTGGCAAACTTCAGGCGTCTGTTATCATATTTTGAATCAATATAATCCCAACGTTGGTACAATGCCATCGTGTGAACGTTTGATTATATAAAAGACCTCTTGTAAAAGATGAGTTATGCTGAAAGATCTAACTTCTTCATTTGAAGTGCTTTAAAGGATTGCGTTTACGTCAAAGCTCCTCGAACTACTAAAGAATTTAGCAACAATGTTCGGGCGGTATCCGTCGAATTGTATAAGCATTGTGCTACAACATTGTTAGCCAACAATCACCATTCGACGGTCCTTAAAGAAGATACACATAAGATTCACAAATACTTGGAGTTTAGTTTCACGTATTGAATAAAACTTCTAAGCCGATTTTTTTTTTATATAAATGGTCCAAGTTTCATGAATCACACTTTATAATATAACGTTTTTAAAACTCACTCTACTCACCTCAGTGTCAGGTCTTATTTATAAAAGTATAAAACAAAATGGACACAAATATTTTTTGTAATTTATAATTCAGATTATTAGTATATCTATGGCCATTGAGAACATTAATAATATTGAACGACCAGGCAGCTCCGGTTTGGATTACGGTGTTAGTGAGGCTTTTGATGGGTTTTTCACACTTAATTAATCAAATTATTTTCCTATGCCCCTTCTCCGAACTTCGGATGGAACTTGCAGCTAAAATACTCGCACTTGGACCAGATTTTCTAAAAGAATAACAGCAGTATTAATCGAATAAAATTGTTTTACTTAATGTGGAGCAGACAATATCTAGGAGTACTTCACACATGCTGACAATCATGTTACGAATTATTTACTATGCATATAATAGTGTCGTGTATAATAAACGTTTAAGCGTAACCAGCATTTTCTGTCGCAAAATACTGCGCAGTTTTCATGCTATGCTTACTTCATCATCATCGCAATTTTCTTTATGATATGTCCCTCATACTTACCTATTTAAATCAACCAATGAAAACTATATATAGATGCGTAAATACTTCTGCATTATAAATTATAATATACGACCTCATCAAACAAATATGTTTTAGAATTCTTATCAACCGTCCATGTAAAGGGAGGGTGAATTAGTATTTTAGCAAAATTCCTGTGCTTTCAGTTTTTCCAAAATTGAATTAAACTTTTGAAAACTGCTATTATTCCGTTGAAAAGTATACATATTTCGTGAATTCGCAATTACAACTTTTCTGTGTCAAAAAAAAACACCAATGGTATGTCCCGAAAATTATTGTCTCATTCATTAGTTTTATCGAGATTTTTTCATGACAGCTTTTTATAAATCCAGACTTATTTTACAAACCAATGTATTTTAAACTAGCTGAATTGGGTGCGACCGATGGGTCACGCCAAGAACTTTCTAATGATTTTTGATATGAAAGAAATGAATCCGAAAATGGAAAAAATTGTAACTAAGCTAAGAAAAAAAGAGTAGACCCGTCACACTCTCTCTTTTCCATTTAAAAGGTAAACAAATCGCTCTCTGATCTGCAAAACCGAGTCGAGAAAATTGAAGCAGCGCACTTTGTTAAATCCCAAAAATTAAAAGAAAAAATGACCAACTTACAGAAACGATGCGACGCTTACGGGAGAAGAGAGTTATGAGCTGATGCCATGCTTTTTGGTTTCCCCACCAACACGCCGAGAACCTCAAATCAATTTTCAACCATATCTGTCATACCATCGACTGTAGGGTTCCGACCTTAAAAGCGATTCTTCGTTCTCAAAAACAAAACGAACACGAAACCAAAGCCTCGCTGTTAAAGTTAAATTTGCGCTTCCTATGAAGGAAACACCGTTCTTAAACACATAAATCTTCACTGCAAATAGGGAAGAAACAGCTGTGTTTCCGCTATCTTTTTCAACAAGTTGTGTGCTTCAAACGCCGTAATCTGCTGCACTCTGTTTTCACGCGCTCTGGATTAGTGTTTGCAAAGCAAATGCGCCGATGGGCCGTGCTTAGCTATGGAGAAAAAAGAGATGTTGAAGGCTATTGCTGAAGAGCAGAAGGAGAAGAAACCCAAAAGTAATAGATAACTGAACAGGGTCTCCACGTCTTCTTTTATTTAATTTTTTTTCTTTATCTATCTATTTTTTCTGCCGAAACAATTTTTTATTTTTTTCTGTATTTACTTTTACACTCTTCCATAAGAAAATGGCTTGTTTTCAACTTCATTCCGTGTCATTTATTTTTCGCCATAAGCCTCCTAAACGAAATGCAGTCCAGTAACAGAAAAGTGGATTCGCTGAGTGATGGTAGCGATATAGTATCGCGTGTGATGATAAATATTTTTCGCTCCCATAGTGTTGAGTTAACCATATCGCATATAAATACACTAAGTTTGTTACCGAAAATTGACGAATTTAGATATATTTTTGAGCAATCCAAAGTGGATGTAGTCTGTGTATCGGAAACCTGGCTTACGCCAATTAATAATGGTCAATTAATAATGATCAAATGTACTCTATAAATGGCTAGAAACTTTTCGCACAGATAGGTATAACCATGTACGTCCGAAACCGAAAACCTCGTAGATGGAAATATTCATCGCCCATTGATTCCGCTATTGAATACCAATTTTTTGAATTTTAATGCGGCATGCATAGTCTTCTTATAGGTACTGTTTATAGACCTTACTCAAATATTAATTGAACACGTTTATCTGAGTTGATGGATGAAATCTCCATTAACTCCATGTAATCGTCTGCGGTGATCTCAATGTAATCTATTGGTCGATGAGCGACTTATTGTAGATCGTATGTGTTCATTTGATTAACACCCCACAAAACAATAAAAACAGGAAAGGTCAATATTGTATCATAACCTTGGTTCTCATCAGAATTACAACAACTCATAAATCAACGTGATCAGGCCTATCAGAATTGGAAACGCTTTCGGATTAAGATACTCCATAGTTCCTACAAATCTCTTAGGAACAAGGTCGTTTTCAAAATAAGGCAGTCCAAAATTCGGTTCTTTTCTAGCCGTTTAGCGGCAAAATCAGATGGACGTAACCTCTGGAACAATTTAAGTGGGTTAGGGATTGGTAAGCAGCGATTAACCTGTCACCATACCGGAAATGTTAGTGATCTCAATCGCAATTTTGTTTCTCGTCCCCTCTCTAAGGTCGTGGCTGAACAAATTTATCATGCTTATAGTACTGTGCACTCCACAGATACGCTTTTTGAGTTCATCGGGGCTAATAACTAAAATGTTCTTGAAAGTTTTCTCTCCATTAAATCGAATGCAGTGCTGCTGAAGTCCATCAAACTTTTGTTACAGCCATTCTTCCTTTTTTATTGCCTTTTATCATGCACCTTATGAATACAGTTACAGTTACAGGCATATTTCCTTATCAATGAAAATGGCAACAATTTTACCAGTTCCCAAAAACCTTTTTTATCGATGAGTTCAGGCCTATATCAATTCTGCCTTTTCTCTTATACGTCTTATGCAAAAACAACTAAGTGTTTATCTGTGCCAATAACAGGCACAATTGTACTACCGTTCTAACTAGAGTTGCAGAGGACAAAAGATCAAGGCTAGTTGCAGACAATATTACCTTCTTGATCGTATTGGACTTTTCCAAAGCCTTTAACACGGTCAACCATAGTATTCTGCAAAAAACTACGCGCTTCATTTAATTTTTCTCGGTTTGCAACGAATCTTATTTCGTACCTAAGTGATAGAGAACAGGCTGTGTCTATTGATAACGTTTTAACCGAATTTCTCTCCTGTCTATTAAGCCAACGTACCTTTGAAGATGGTGTCTTCAGCTAAAAATTTAGGGATCGTGTTCAACAGAACTTTCACGTGGAACGATCACATAAATTCTACTGTCGGTAAGACCTATGGTATTCTAGGAACGCTATGGTCAACAATTTACACCGTTAAAAAACGATAATAATACTTGCAAAATCTTTAGCCATTCCTGTACTCACACACGGATGTGAAATCTTTGGAAATTGTGACTCTGTTAGCGAGAGAAAGCTTTTGTCGCTTTTGACAGTATTATTCAATGTGTGCATACCTTGCGTAAATATGACCACATTTCACATCTGTCTAAAAACCTTCATGGGATGACTTTCGAAAATTTCATTAAATTTCGAACATTAAAATTTGTATCTGATATCTTAAAAACACGTCAGCCATCGTATTCCAGTTTTCGGCATAAACTAGATCAGCTTGTTTTACGGCGAAAAGACAATTTTTATCGCTGCTATTCGACTGTGGAATTACTCGTACTATCGCTTTTTTTGGGAGAAATGAGTGACATCGGAAAATTTAAAAAGGAATTGCAACTTTTCCTATCTCACTAATTTTGTTTTTCATAGCAACGCCGTGGTTAGTCTTTCGTTTTTTTTTCTATTCTTTTTTTTCTTTCATTTCCTTCCATATATTTCAAATTTTTGAATTGTTAAATATGTATCTTTTTATTTTTTCTTTTTCGCATACTAGTATAAATTAAACTTATTTTTATTAGTTTTATTTAAAAAATAATAATTTTTATTCAACTTTCATCTCTTAAAAGCTAACTTAGACTCACAATCAAAATAATACCTAGCTCAAAGTGTTCCCAGGTATGCTGTAGTTGCATGGTCAGCAGCGGATGCTTGTCGATTGTCGGTGTCGGTTTAGTTTGTGTTTGGTTTGGAGTAATTCTATTTCTTCTGTACGGTTGAGATGAAGATCTTTAACCATTTCGATCAACAAAATTTCTTCTATTTCATTTGGCTCATATGATGATTGCCGGTAGGGGTTGATATTCTGTAATTTCCCTTGCCACGATTATCTTTTCGTTAATTTCAATAGTGGTGTTGAAATGTTTAATGATGAAAGTACCCTGGAGCCTTAAGGTTTCGTTGTTGACACGGATTGAACTGTTGAATTGGTTTAACAGCAGGACACCAATTGATATTTCCTCCACTTCTGGGATGTGTTCGTTGTTAGTGATTGTACAATTTGCTTAACGACTTCTTACTAGGATTGGGATACACGACGAGTTGCTTATATTAACTAGATTATTATCATTACAAATGGATAAGCTGTTGTATGTTCTACATGTATTTGAAATGCCATAAATGTTACTCTTACATTCTAGGATTGACTTATAATCTATATTGTTTATAATTTTCTTAATTTTAACCGGTTTCAAAAATGAAACATTACAAATTTCTTGATTTACTGTTGGCAAACTTAATATGTATATAAGGTTTTCAACATTTGAAGCTATTTTAATTTCGGCGAACTCTAGCGCCTCATCTATATTTAGGTATGGAAAATTTTCAGTTTTATGAATTAAATACATTTACCTTTGTCCAATGTATGGCGTATGCTACATTTATTAACTCTTCTTTTATAATGTCTAACTAATATTTAACTTTCATGATTACATCTGTATAGTTTTCTTCTTTTTCCTTAACTATTTTTAGTATATTATTTGTTACTTTAGTTAGTGCGTTTATATTATCTACTGACATTTTGTTTATAATAACTTGTCTGTTATTATTTTTTAACATATTATTTAATTTATCGACAATAATTTCGTGGTCGTGGTGGTCCGGGTTGCCCGCGATCCATTTCCACGCACTACCTATGAAATCTAGCGATCTTTTGAATCTTTGATTAATTTTGAGTCTAGATATATAGGTCTTTATTTATGAGATTTCGAAGGAAAGGATGGGATTCAAGGAATAGTTTTCTTGGATGGATGATGCTATTAATGCTTCCAAGTTCTTTACAGCTTTCTCGTAGGCTTCTATCTCGATAACATGAACGATCTTGAATGATCCTGCTTGTACTTTTGCTCGACCCGTATTGATTTTGATTAATTTTGAGTTGGTTTAATCCAAAATTTGATGCTCTACGTTGCACAGTTTTAGCAGTGCACTGTTAAAAAGTCAGCTTCTGATAAGACTTTTACGAATTATTCTACCTTGTGTTTTTATTTTAGAGTTTTGATCTTGAGCTACATAAATAATATCACCTATTGAGTAAGTTTTTAAGGGACTTTTACTTTTGTTATGGTACTCTAGGTCAGCTTGTTGTTTTGTCTGTAATTTATCTGCGTTTGCTTGCCTTACTCGTTCGAGTTCCTGAGGGTTATTTAGTAATTCTCTACCGAAAAAAAAGTCTATTGGTTTTTTATTTGTTACTGAATGAAGTGATCTATTGTATTCTTAAATGCATTTATCTAATAGCTCCGAAAAGGAGGAATGCGTGTTGTCTGTTTTCAGGCAACGAATTAGCCCGGAAAGGGTCGAAAGAAATCTTTCAACATGCCCATTTACAGAACTAGAATAGGGGGGGTGCTTTATAAACAATTATATTGAAAATATTCTCTAGCATGAAAGTAATGGAACTTGCGCTTAAGGCTTTTTCGTTATCCATAACTATAGTTTGGGGAACACCAAATGCTAAAATTAACCCTCGAAGGGGCTCTTTAATATCTTCTGCGGACCTTGATTTTACAATTTTAGCTAAGGCGTATTTTGAAAACTTGTCTATTGCGGTTAGAATGATTTGTTTGTTAGTGAAATATATATCGATGTGGATTATTTGACCGGGGTACTCTGGAATAGGGGTTGGCTGCAATTCGGGTTTTTTCGGATGTCTGTCTTATTTGTGTTCTTTACAAATCCTACAGACTTTGGTGAATTTTTCAATTTTTAGTTTCATGCGAGGGAAGAAATACTTTTGTAAAGTTTCTTGTAAGTTGTCGTCAGTAAGATCAGTGGCTAGTTTTCTAGCAAAACGCGTTTTATAATTCCTAAAATGTGTGGAATAGATTTCTTGTATTAGTCCAAGAACTCGTTCCTCGGTTTTAATGGCATTGGTGACAGATGGCTTTAGATATTTTTTTAGAATGCCAACTAACTTTTCTTGATTATATTCCGGTTTTATTATATTATGTCTGTGAAATGTGGGGAAAACTATTTGGAATTCATAAGACGGGGTTTCTCCAGTGGAAAAGATAATTTGATTTTTAAACATATTGAGGAGGACATCAACAATTTGGATAAGGTCTTGACCTGAACTCTGGTCGCTATGCTGTGTTGCTGTGAGGGAATTTATTTGATCTATTTTTCCTGGTTCTAGGAGGCCTTGAAAATGCGTCGGCAGCTACGTTGGCTCGTCCAGGCTTGTATTCTATCTCGTAGTTGAATTCTTCTAGTATAGCCTTCTATCTCGTAGTTGAATTCTTCTAGTATAGCCTTTCAACGTTTTAATTTGTTGTTCGTATTCCTGTTGCTTAGTGCATACGTCAATGGTTGATGATCAGTAAATATTTTGAGCTTGGTTGGACCGTAAATGTAATTCCTTAGAGATTTTAATGCCCAAATTATAGCCAGCATTTCCTTCTCATTAGCGGCGTAGTGTTCTTCTGCCTTGCTAAGAGTACGGAAAAATAAAAGTAATCGGCTTATTATCTTGCGACAGTACGGCTCCTATCGCGTAGTCTGACGCATCGGTTGTTAAATGAAACTCCTTGTTGGGGTTGGGGTGGGTTAAAACGACATCTTCAGAAATAAGGGAATATTTTAATTTGTTTAATGCCTCTTTTGCAGCTTCATTTAGATTTATGGATTTTTTACTTGACGCTGTTTTCAAAGTACGGCCATCTTCTCCTCTCAGAAGGGTTGTAAGTGGTTTTGCCAACTTGGAATAATCTTTAATAAATCTGCTTAAATTGGCCCGACAGAACAAGAAACGAACGCGTGTTCTTGGGTAAGGAAATTTGCTTATGGCTTCCACATTAGATGGATTCGCCTTTATGCCATCTGAGGATACTATAAATCCTAAGAATTCTACTTCTGACTTCAAGAATTCACATTTGTCTAGCTGCACGCGTAGGTTAGCCTGCTGAAGAGTCTTGAAGATTTTGTCTAAGTTTTGGAAATGAGTCGTTACGTCTTTGCTGAAGACTATAATATCGTCGATATATACGTAGCAGATGTTCCCGATGTGCTCTCGTAATATATCGTCTAAGGCTCTTTGAAAAATGGCTGGAGCATTTTTCAGACCGAAGGGTAGCCTAACGAACTCATACTTTCCGTTATTAACGGAGAATGATGTCTTTTCAATATCATCCTCGTGAAGAGGGATTTGGTGAAACCCGCTTTTGAGGTCGATCACCGAAAAGAATTTATATTTTCCTATCTTAGCTAGTACCTCATTTGTGTCGGGAATGAGGTAGCGGTCAGAAATCGTTATGGAATTTAACTTCCTGTAGTCAATGACCATGCGAAATTTCTTTTCGCCGGAAGCGTTTGCCTTTTTTTGGCACTATCCATACTGGAGCATTGTAGAGGGACCGTAAAAGTAGGATGATTCCATCACTTAGCAATTGATTAACTTGCTTATCTATTTCCGCCTTCAATGACATTGGGTAGGGGTAGTGTTTGGAGTAGATGGGTTCTGCAGTATTCTTCTTCCTTTAACGCTTGTGGTAAAGGTTAGTGTTTCGTCTTGTTGGCCGAAGAGGCTATAGTGATTTGTAATTAGGCAATTTAGATTGTCCTTTTGTTCGGGAGACATGTGATCCATTCTAATGCTGATATTACGGATTGACTCGGTGGTTCGTTGTTTTAATTCGACTCTGATGTTGTTGTCTTCCAACATGTAATTTTCCTTTGCGAAAATGGCAGCTGATAGTTCCTTGAGACTGTCATTTACCAGGATTGCGTGAAAAGATTTTAATGACGGAAGGAGGAAAAATTTAAAACTGTTCTTCAAACCAAAGAAATTAATTAGAGTGTGTTGCGTAATTTCTATGTTTCCACAAATGGAGTTGGCGAGAAAATTCTTTTGGTTAGGGATAGGGTTTTTTTTACAAGATTTGGTTGCACGTAGGTCTTATTACATCCGGTATCTACTAAGAATTTCAAAATCTTAATATCGCTCGTCCTACACTCGAAGGAGGGTAGTGAAGAGTTTATTAGCCTAAAAAATTAACATCCACAAAATTGGCTTGAGCAACTTCTTCGTTCGCAGCATTTTCATAGGGGTATTCATTAAACTGTTGATCGGCCTTTATATTATCAATTATGGCTGAGGTCATGTTGTTATACTTGTCAATTTCGTCTTGTGGATCTGGTAGCGGTGGAACCTCTGAGGTTTCCACATTATAATTTCTCTGTAATTTATTTGGTACCGAGTGCTGTTGTGATGGCACATTTGTACATTTGGATAGGGTAGGGATTAGGTTGTTGTTGAGTTGGATGAAAATTGGATTGAAATTGGGTTGGATAGTTACATTCTCGGAATTGATTTTTCTGCGGCCGTAGCTATTGCTGTGGGTATTTTTGGCGAAGATGTGCTACTTGTGGATAAAATTGCTGACTTTTGCGAGGAGGGACTGGTGGAACCGATGTTGGTTTTCTAGTAGTATTTGAATTATGGTTTGCGTAATGTGATCGGAATTGTTGGTTTTCCAACTTAAGACTGAGATTAAGGGCAGTCGGTAAATCGGCTGGTTCTCTTATACCAAGCAGTCTTGGTAGATCTCCCTTGAGACCTCTTATGAAGGTATCGAGAGCATTCTCTCTGTAAGTTGATGTAAGGTGATATAGAGCGTCGGGCGGTAAGTTCATACTTGAAACTTTATTTAGTATCAACGAAAGGTGATTGTAAATCGTTTGGTAGTAGGCCTCTATGATGTTATTGCCTTGTACCAAAGTCGCCATCTGGTACTCAAGCGTTCCCAAATCACGACGGTCTGCATAATGGAGTGTCAGGCGCTTCGCTATACAGCCCCAGTCAAGCGGAGTATTATACGATTCTAGAATTGCATCCGCGTTACCCGTAATTTTATTCCTGATTATGTTCAAAATACCGAAGTATTTTGGCATTCCCTTGAGATGCTCATATATCCCTAAAATCCTGTCAACGCTTTTGCGCCAGGAACTGAACTCGCCAGGAGTTGCAGAAAACTCCCTTAGACTTTGTACCACGTCTGGTACTTTATCTAAGCCTGCCAAATCGTCTCTATATCTAGAATCAATTGTCTGGTCTATAACTCTAGGGAAAGGGGTGTTAGGATTAGTTATCGACTAAATAATTTATGCACTTTGTTCTCTTAAAACTTTGCTAACGATGCCTGCAATCACAATTTCAAGCGTTCACTACTTGGGTTGAATTGGAGGTCTGTGGGGTTTCCATGGGAGTGGTTGCGTTTAAAACAGAAGGGCGTAAAACTGGATTTGACATTTTGGAGAGGATTTGGATTAAAGGTTCACTTGGAAAAATTTATTTAGATCACTAGTAAAAAGGAAAATTTATAACGAAATTTTGCTATTTGGTATTCAAACGGATTTCAAAAAAATTTCAATTGGGTATTTATAAATCAGCTCTAGTATAGTGTAATCTTCACGTATATATTTTAACAAATTTATAGATCTCTGTGTTACTATTAAATTTCCTTAATTTCAAAGGTCTGTTTTGCTAAGTTTTGTATTTACTTCACTTTAAATTTTTAGTCAATAATTTTTTTATTTTAAATTTGCAATATTATATGATTTGTTTTACTTAACACTCTAAACTTATATGATTTTTACTAGTTATATTTTGCAATGAATATCTTAAGCAATCTTACATTAGGGTGATAATCTTGCGGAACATCTTTCCCCAACGCTGGCGAAGGGGCTACTTCCTTTTTACCACTGGTTACTGGGGGGCCTTTCTCCACACTCCCTCGTTGGGAGCAGAATCTACAGATGCTGCTTTGCTTGGGGACCCAGAAATATTTTTTTCACTATACACTGCACTGAATTAACTTTTTTCGCGACGAGCTATTGAGGTCGATTTATGCGAGTTTAAGTGTTCTTCTACGCGACGAGCTTCTTGAGGTCGATTTAGGCGGAGAGTATAAGTACACGAACTACCTACTAAACGTATTTTATGCGGCGTATAATTATAACCTGGGCCCCACGTTGGGTGCCAATTAAACTAATTTTTATTAGTTTTATTTAAAAAATAATAATTTTTATTCAACCTTCATCTCTTAAAAGCTAACTTAGACTGACTAACAATCAAAATAATACCTAGCTCGAAGTGTTCCCAGGTATGATGCAGTTGGCTGGTCAGCAGCGGATGTTTGTCGATGTCTCAGGTGTCGTATGAAATTTGCTGTTGCTCTTGTGAAAAATTACACGCACGCTTTGCATGATGAATCTATGTGGGGTTGAATGTTTGCATAATGAATCTTTGTGGCGTTAACTTATATAAATGTATCTACATGCTGTTATTTTATTCTATTTTATTTTTTGTTACTTTTATTTAATATTGTCACAACCTTGTATAAGCTTTACAATTCATAAGATTACTTTGTATCTTAAGTATAAGCTCTAAATATGAAATAAACTGAAACTGAAACAAAAAGGAGTTGAATACAAACTAAAGGTAAATTGTAAAAAAATTGCTGGACTTTGTCCAAAAGTTTCAACTATAGACCTAAGCTGAATATTGGTATATTTCTTTTAATTTACGCAATCGGGGTCTGAACTTGTTTTTTTTTTTTAATTTTTAAATTTTTGTCAGATGATGGGTTTTTATGCACAACGCGGCTATAAGACTAAAATCCGTCAATGTATATTTAAAAAAAATATATTATGTATTAATTTTAATAACACTAGTATTATTAACTCCTAAAAATGGATAAATTCAGGGCATCAGGTCCTATATGTTTCGAAGGCAATGTGAACAATGAGTGGGCAAAATTTCAAAGGATCTATGGAATATATGTCCAAGCATCGACAAAAGGTGAAGACATGCAAGATGAAGTCAAAATTGCAATGCTATTTAATTTGCTTGCTTGATATGCTTTGAGTGGCGCTACAGTCCGGGGTGGACCTGGGCCTCAGTCAACAAGCTTCTCCAGCCACCTCGATTCCTCGCTAGCTGTCTCCGGTTTCGCACGCTAAGTTGGCTAAGGTCCTCTTCTACTTGCGTGCGACACCTGAGTCTTGGTCTTCCTCTACTGCGCTGTCCCTCGGGAGCAGATTCAAAGACTTCTCGGACCGGAGCATTGGTGTCCATACGCTCTACATGACCCAGCAATCTCAGTCTTTGGATCTTCACTCTTCTGGTTAGGTCAATGTCACTGTACAGTCCGTAGAGTTCAGTGTTGTATCTCCTCCTCCATTCACCTTCAATGCAGACGGGATCGAAGATCGCCCGAAGAATTTTTCTCACGAAGCAAACAAGAACACCCTCATTCATTTTTGATAATGTCCATGCCTCTGCCCCATAGAGCTGGACCGGGACTATTAAGGTCTTATAAAAGGTGACTTTTGTTATTCGAGAGAGAGCTTTGCTACTCAATTGCCTTATTAGCCCAAAAAAACAGCGGTTGGCAAGAGTTATTTTTCGTTTGATCTCAGCGCTGGTGTCGTTGTCTGTATTTATAGCCCAGGTAGAAAAAGTCCTTAACTACCTCAAAGTCATATCTGTCGAGGGTGACGTTCTGCCCGAGACGTCGGTGTTAATTGTCCTTGACAACATATACTTGGTCTTGTTTTCATTGACCACTAAACCCACTTTCGCCGCTTCCGCCTCAATACTCGTGAAAGCGCCACTGACATCACGCTGCTTTCTTCCGATTATGTCAATATCGTCGGCGTATGCGAGTAGTCGTGCCTTTGTGTTTGCTCGTGAGTTTTGCACTATTCTTTCAAGTACGATGTTGAAAAATCCTTTCTGGACATAAAAGGTCTCGTTGAGATCTAGTCTCTATAGATGGTGTCATACGCGGCCTTAAAATCGATGAGTACGTGGTGTGTATCGATCTGAAGCTCATGGGTCTTCTCCAAGATCTGCCGTAGTGTGAATATTTGATCGATGGTGGACTTTCCTGGTCTGAAGCCACACTGATATGGACCTTTCAGGTTGTTGACGAACGGCTTCAGGTGTTCACACAGTACGGCAGATAAGATCTTGTATGCGATGTTAAGGAGACTGGAGCCTCTGTAGTTGGCGCAGTTTAGAGGGTCTCCTTTCTTGAGAATCGGACAAGCACTGCTGATGTTCCATTCATCGGGCGTACTTTCGTCCGACCATATTTTACAGATGAATTGGTGTATGCTCCTTACCAAGTCATCGCCTTCCGCTTTGAAGAGCTCGGCTGTCAGGCCGCCCGCTCCAGCAGCTTTGTTGGACTTAAGCTTATAAAGCTATCTTCACTTCACCCAGGTCGAGTGGACGGAATTGTTGGTCATCATCACCCAGGTTGAAAGGTTGATTCTGCCTGACAGCGGTATTTGGTTCGTCATCGCCGTTATACAGTCTGCAGAAATGGTCTTTCCAAATCCTCAGCATCAGCTGCGACTGTACTACGCTGTTTCTCTGTTCGTCTCTACAGGCTTCGGTTCGGGGTTTGTGTCCGTGGTATGTTTCTCTTAACTTTTGGTAAAACTTCCGAATCTCATTCCTGGAGTAGCATCTTTCAATTTCCTCGACCGCGCGCTTCTCACGCTCTTTCTTTGTCCTTCTGAGAAGCCGGAGTTCGTCTCTCCTCTTGTGCCCATAGAGCACGTGAGGAACTCTAGTCTTTGTTTTACAGTGCCGCATTGCGTGCTTTGTGCTTAGCTGCATGTGCTTGCCGGCATTCATCATCGAACCAGGGGTTTCGTTGTGGTGGACAGATCAGATGCGGAATCTCTAATGGCGTTCTGGTAGTGCTTTCAATGGTTCGATGGTTGGTGCTGGCAGTATTGGACTTCTTAAGAGATTAAGAGTAACTCGATCGGAAAATGACTTGGCGATCTCTTGAGATTGTAGCCGTCTGACGTCGTTGCTTCACCGCCACCGCTAGTTGTTCGGCTGCCCGTGGTCTATTAAGGGCACTAACATTCCACGAGCATATCCGAAGCTCATTGTCCTTAAATCGTTGGCGTGGGTTGTCAGCAGTAGATCCGCCCATATCCGAGGCAGCTACCCTGGCGGCACAACCCGGAACCTGAAGGACCAGTTCCATTTTTAATGCCCTTAGGACGTGGGGTCGGTTATACTGAAGCAAGTAACCCGTTCCGAGATGTGAGGGCTGCCGTTGGCCCATATAGGGCGCATCTGCCACCATCTCTTTTCCAAGACCCTGACTAGGTATTGGAAATTCTTTCCGGCCTGAGCAGCTGGTTTGTGGCGCAGGAAACTCGTCATTTGTTCCCTTCACTTCGTAACCTCCAGTGAGATTCCTAGATGCCGCTACGGAGAGGCGCGAAGTAGGGCTTCTTAGCAGAGCTGCAAGAAGTTCGCCTGCAGAGGCTTATCCTCGTTGTTTAAAGACCCAGCACCTGTTGGGAGATGCTACTTCTACGAGGCCTAATACTAATCGTTGCCATTAAATTTAATGGATGAAAAGGCTATTGAGATCTATGAAGCCCTTAATATACCGGAGGCTGGTGGAAAAGTGTTTTCGAAAGTGGTTAAACATTTTGATTCGTATTACCAGCCAAAAAATTATGTAATATATGAACGCTTTCAATTTTACACTAGTGCAGCATGTTGGGGAAGAGTTTGATAGTGTTCTTACTGATATCGTAAATCAGGCGAAAAAATGTGACTTTAACAGTACTACAGAAAGTACCACCGATCAAATGATGCGTAACCACATTGTTTTGAGTATAAGAGATGGAGATGCAGAAGAAAAGCTTTTGAGTATGGAATGCCTAAAGCCATGAATACGCGAGAGATGTACAACAGTCACAATCAACCGTAAGTGAAGGCAGCAGAAAGTTTTCACATAAACAGGTAAAGACAAAAACAGATGTAGGAGCAGCAAGAGGAGGAAGAGGCGAAAGCGAAAGCAACAGCCATGACAAAAATAGCAGGCGTGCAAGAAATCGAATTGGAAATTTCAGCAGTTTTGCTTATGTTAAATCAGCGCCGATTTTAATATGAGTTTAAAGCTGTAAATGTGGGTACTCAAAAGAATAGTATCTATTCGCAAATAATAAGCTATGCAGAAGAAAAAAGAGAATCCATAAACATATAAAGGAACGTTTTTTTGGTTTGGTTGTCTCCCAGATGAAATTATTTAAAGGATGGTGTTTGGGGGTAGTGTTAAGCCTCCAAGACATATTCCTAGTATTATTAGGCCCAAAGTCGAAACCAAGTTGGTTGAAATGAAAGAATCGGGAATTATAAAACAAGTAGACTATCCCACTGATTTTGTTCATAATCTATTACATTATGTTTAGACTCGATTTAAATATGAACATTAAGAAAGAGCCAATCGAGACTCCTCGAGTTGAAAACTTAACAAGTAAAATTCAAAACATGCAGTTTTTTACTGTATTCGAGCTTAAAGATGGTCTGTGACAGGTGTCCTTAGAGCATAAAAGCAGTGATCTATGCACGTTCAGCACTCCTTATAGGTGCTATAAGTTCTTACGTTTACCATTTGGATTAAATTTTGCTCCCGAACTTTTCCAAAAGTTAAATACAAAATATTTCAGACATCTGCCAGGAACGTTTATTTATTTTTATGATATTCTTGGGAAAGATGAAATTGAGTATGACAATAATTTGGAGCATGTCGTGAAAGGGCAAAAGAATTTAATATTAAATTTAACCCGATGAAATTACAAAACAAGTTTAACGAAGTCAAATATTTGGGAAATTTGTTTTCGAAAGATGGAATTGCTACTAACTTAAATAGAATTAAGGCAATAGAAATCATGAGAAAACCTGAAATGAAAAAGGAGCTTCAAAGTTTCTTAGGATTCGTTAATTATTTAAGAAATTTTATACCAAATTTGTCACAACTAACTTCTCCGTTACGTGAACTTTTAAAAAAGGATGTCAAGTTTTTATGGTTGCAAAACCATACAAAAGCATTCGAAGTGCTTAAAAACAACAGTGACAACAGCTCCGGCTTTATAAAATTTGTGTAAGTCGTTACCAATTGTTATTCAAACAGATGCGTCACAAAGTGGAATTGGTAGCTGTTTGCTTCAAAATAATAAACCCGTATGCTATGCATCCAAGTCATTGAAAAGTGCAGGATCGTCATATGCACAAATCGAGAAAAAAATGCTAGCAGTTGTTTTCGCGTGCCAAAAAATCCACTATTACATATACGGTAGACCTGTAAAAATGTTGCCCGATCATAAGCCACTTGTTGCTATAATGCAGAAATCGGTGACCAAGGTCCACTTTAATCGACTTTAACGAATGAAGTTAAAACTTTTAAAGTATAACCTAATGATCGAGTACATACAAGGAAAAGACATGCTCATAGCTGATACTCTTTCAAGAAATTGTATACAATCAGATTCAGAAGATGTTGACTGTAGATGTTCGTTAGAAATATTAGACACTGGCATTGATCAAATCAAAAAAGAATTGTTGTGTGATAATGAAATAGCATTATTGTTAAAGATGTGCAAAGTAGGATGGCCAAATGAGTTCAAGCGGGTTTGTTTATTTATTAAAAAATATTGGCCAATACGATACAACATTTATGTCGAGAATGATCTTTTACTTTTCAATAAACGCATCATTGTTCGCTTTAACTTAAGGCAACAATTTCTTCAAACCCTTCACGAAGGTCATCTTCATACAACAAAAATGAAAGCGATGGCGAGAGCTTGTATTTATTAGCCAAATATTTCATCAGACATTGAAAGTTTGTTATAAATTGCAAAGTTTGTACAAAATTTTAGCGTTTAAATACAAAACTTTCTTTAATTCCGCAAGAAATTCCAGATATTCCTTTCTTTAAAGTTGGGTATGACATTCTTGATTTCCAAAGTCAACCATATCTTGTCTTTTTCGGTTATTATTTAAAATGGCTAGAGGTTAAACAATTAGTAAACAAAACGGCATCATCTGTTATTGCAGTATTAAAAGACATTTTATTCAACACATGGGATTCCAAATCAAATAATTTCAAATATCAATGTGACAACATCAAGCCCTTTATATCCTCGATCGAATGGTTTGGCAGAAAAGGCGGTACATATCGCAAGAAAGACAAATAAGGAGAAAAAAGATATTTGTAGTGCCCTATTAGCTTACAGAAATTCTCAAATTTTAGGTTTTAACACTACGCCGTCATAGCTTTTAATGAGTCGACTTCTAAAAACAAATGGTTCAATACATGAGGATCTCCTGAAACCTAAAGTTGTCAAACATGCTAAAAGCAAGTCAAGAAATCATCAAAATAATTATAAGACATATCAAGACCAACGCATTCGAAAAATAAATGAACGAAAATTTTTGACAGGGGAAAATGTAGTAATACAAAAAAATAAAATTTGGCATCCTGCTCAAATAGTCAGACCTCATAGTTCTCCAAGGTCATATATCGTTCGTACTGAAGATAATTAACAACTCCGATGCAATTCGCTTTATTTAAGAAAGTTTATACATGAACCTCAATTTAAATTGGCAGATTATGATACTTTTGATACTTCACAGAATAAATCAATACAATTTCATACTTCTGTACCAACTGAAAAATCAGGCTATGTTACAAGGTCAGGTAGGACTGTTAAACCTGTGAATAGAAAAATAGAATAGAAAAATTTTACATAATGTACATATATGTATATGTATACATATACATGTTTAGATATTTAGGATACTTTTACATTACCAAATAAATATCTTTGAAGTCAGTATTATGTATGTATATATACTATATCTTAAGTGAGGAGATGTAAACGTTTGTTTGTTTTAAGGCGTAAAGACCGGCAATAAAGAAACAAAGTGAAAGTTTTCGTTAGCGTTTCATTTAAAGATTTAACAATGAATCTTTAAGCTAAAAAAAAAATCATACACAAAATACAATCTTTTTTTTTACATTTTTTTTCGAAATTTTTGGCAGTACTTATCGAAGCCTGATAACATAGTACCTACACATCTGATTTAAATTTGACTAAAATCGGGCCAAAATTATTTGAGTTATTTAAAGAATACCAAACATTTTTTTCCAAATCACTTCAAGTTTGTATTCAACTCTTTTTTTTTCGACAAAAAGGCGAATAAAACACCAATCTTATTTAATTTACATTATAATTGCCATTAGATTTAGCAGTTAGGTTCAATCTGTTTTCTGACCGATTTTGGATTAATTTGTCCTAAATTCTAGTATGAGGAAAGAATATAAGTTATTGATTTGTGTTCTATATTTTTTTTTCAGTCTTCTGTTGATTCAAAAAATGCATGGGAGATTGCTGACCGTGATTTTAGGCATTAAAATAAAAGGCCAATTAGTCTGATTTTGCAATGATAAATTGGTTTTTTAAAACAAATTATTTTTTGTGTGTTCTCTTTTTCATAACTTAAAAAGTCATGGGGGCGGATTATCGTCTTCTGCTATGCAGATTCTCATTTTTGTCTTAACAAACTATCATTTGACGAAAATTCAAATCGATAGCACCAATCGTTCGCGAGTTATCTTGGTCTGCCATACACGGACATATACACTGACACTTCCACATACTCTGTTAATATGTAATCGGTAACAGAAACAAAGGAAACAAAATTGAAGCTTTATTCTGTTGTTTTCGAATTTCCTAAAAACTAGGAAAACTGTAAACTGCCCAAGCAGTAGTGGAGGGAAGATATAGATATGCAGCAAAAACTGTATTGAAACAAAATCGGGTCTACCTCGAAGCGGTTTTTGAACAAGATATGTAAATTTAAGATATAAAAATCGATGTACTTCCAAATGAAAAAACGGAACCCTTATAGGATCACACGTGTGTCTGTCACAGGCAATTTGCTCCGAATATACTGGGCCGATTAAGTTACATATGTATGTATTTCTGTGATCCGAATACGAATACATGACGTAAATTACTAAATTTTGAACATGGGGGTCATTTTTGGGGGCAAACAAGGAAATTAAAAAAAAAATTGTACCAAACTGTACCGTGAGACACATCAAAAGGACTTTTTGTAAGGGTCTCAAATATATTTTATATATTATAATTTTAAAATAAATAGTTTTGAAATTATTTAAGAAAACGGATGAAAATTGACTGATTCATATTCTCAACCCCTCCATTGGTCTCTAGGCAATACGGTGCGGTATTGTTTTGTATTGGTATTGTTGTAATTGCAGTACTCTGAACAAATTGGGCACCTATGTCTACTGTGTTCGATTTGAGATAACCGAGTCGAGATTTCAAAATATTAATAATTACATTTAATGTTAATCTCCTCATACCTCCTCGTGGTATATCTCAAGTGGTAATAAATGATGGAAAACTAATCGCTTAATATAGCAATACACTTAATATAGCAGTACGTCTGTGCATTGGCGCTGGTTACATTGGTTGGAAGTTAAACAAACGATCTACCTTTTCAATGCCGATGAAAGTGCCCGGAGCATACTTACTCCTTATCACATATACTTTCAATTCTGACCACCAAATTTTGTAGCGATGTCTCATCAGATCTTCCGAGTTGGTAGCAAAGAGGATGCATTAATAAAGCAGTTTGAAGCACAAAAACGCTTAACCAGAAACCCCATATTTTTCATGATGGAAATCAAATAAAAAAATCTACTTACAAGTATGTTAGTAGTTATGATTTTCTATTTTTTCCATATAATAGCTGCATTTTCTGTTTGCCAGGGGTTTTTTAGAGTTGCAAGCAACTGGGATTTAGATTTTTTTTGCAAAACATATGCTGTTGCGTCATTTGATGGCGGAAGTAAGCTTCGACTCAGTTAAGGTGCCATACGATTTTTAGAGACTGGCTGATTTTCCCATTTTGAAATTTTCTCTCTCTGTCTTCTCTTCTGTTTGCTTATAGGTTTCGGTCTTCGAAATCCGAATAGGGATCCTATAATTTTTTTTTTTTTTGCTCACATAAAATTTATAAAAGTCATCTGATTGATTTGCCAAAGCAGTTGTGTAAGATTTGAGCTCCTGTGCAAGAAAGGAATAATTAAATTGTGAAATTCTGCATTGAAATTATTTATTAAAAGGTTGATTTGCCAATAAAGTAATAAACTGAGTAAGCCCTATTATTTAAGTAGTTCGATTTCGATTTTTGTAACCCGTTGCGAAGTTAACCTCAAATGATCAGATGAGGACTAGGCGAAACTGCACCAGAACATCCTAACAACGAAAAACGTCGACCTTCTATAATCACAAACGTAATGACGTTGAATATTGTTATGGTCATTAGTATCGACAAGCTTAAAGAGACGCAACCTGGAATATTCTACGCAACGCCAAAAAAATCAAGGGAACAAAAATACACATTCACAAGAATATACTACACAACACTCGAAGAAGACAAGCCAAATTAGTTCTAGTTATGAAAATCTTGCGCGAGGAACTTCCTAACACGAAAGGTGTTCTGAAAGATGATAGACTCTTCTTTGCGGATAACCTATTTACATGGAATTTTACAGAAGAATTGAGATATGGCAAAGAGGACGGCTTTAATCGTCTTAACAAAATATTTGGGAATGCCCCTATACGAATGACAAATTTGTTAAATGAATTTAACTACCAAAACAAAACACAATAAAAAAACATCGACGTCAAATGGAGCTGCTGACGGTCCGACTATCAAACACGTAACACAATGTAATCGTGGAGAAATAAGTGCTTATTATACATAACAACAGTAGAATCAGCAAATAATATACTCGGTTCAGGCGGAACCACAAGTGTACACCCACATGATTCACATTTACAAGATTCGGATCAATGTGTCTCACCAGTCTACCGGAGCAATATGGATCTTTCGAAACTGCGTATCTTAAGTTATAACGTTGCAGGTTTAAAAAATAAGTCATTATTTCCTGATTTTTTCAATTATATTTTAAGTTTTGATGTTTTTGTTTTATTTGAAACAAGTGTAGTAGTAAAGGAAGATAAAAATGATGTAGAAAAATTTATAAAAATTTTTGCGAATTATGAACTAAAATAGATTTATGCTGTGAAATCAAAAACTTAAGGAAGAAGAGGCTAATTTTTCGATTATCGCAAACATATCGAAGGAGCGGTAGTAAAGTTTAAAGAAGTAGATGAATTATACGTTCTAGATTTGAAAATCAGCAACAACACTTCATGTTTAATATCCATTTATCTCAACTGTAATCGTTGGCAATGCGACTATGCTTAACTGATAGATGTATTAAATAAGTCAAGTTCAACACACTTAATGCTGATAGAAGACTTTAACGCGAGGATTAGAGTAACACAGAATACTTCTTTAATCGGGGTTAATAGAGCAGCCAGCATAATTTTAACTCGTAACACCAAAGATGAAGTTTGTGACAGAAAACGCACAAAAATTCTCAAAATCGCAGATGCATTTGACTGTTAAACTCTAAATGCAAGCTGTGAGAGGGATCTTAGAGAAGAGCTTAAATTAATTCAAGAAACGGCCTGTTCGGTTTTTGACTACTGCCTTATCTCAAGTATCTGCCAGCTGAGCAATGAAATCCTATTCAGGTCACATGCCACTGGAAATTACATGTACAATGGAACGAAAGACCCGCGTTTCATTTCGGAACAATCTGAACATAGAACTCGACAACCTTTATACTTCAAACACATTTCTAACAATTGAGAAGTAACCAAAACAGCTATCCCACAAAACAACCGACCAATAAGCAAAAAATTAACTGGTAAGCAAAAATGGCTCGATAGAGAATTTTCTCTGGCTAGAAAAAACAGCTCTCCTTATTGAGGCTCTTGAGGTCTTTCAACACTAGGACTTTCAAGTTCCTTTATAAAAAAGCAAACAAAAATTGTAAACGCCTCTGTTACGAGAAAAATGAAGCATTTGCCAGTCGATTACAATAGCCCGATCTTCACAGGCACAGGAATTAAAACACCACCTTCATAACCTACTTAATATCAAATAAACCTCACCAGGTTTTCAATATGCGACACCCATGTTTTTTGATGATTTCTTATTCATTCTCCTTGTATGAAGTGCACCAGGTCATCAAAAATTCGAAAGCCAGTCTGCAGGGGCTTTACAGACGATCATATTCCTTGTGAAGTACATAAAAACTGTTCGACAGAATACTTGATTGCACTTACAGCAGAGTTTAACTGCATATTTGAAAGAACCGAGATTCCCACGAGCTTCAAAAAGTCGATAATTCTTCCGCTACATAAAAAGGGCAGTTATGAAGATGCTTCAAATTACAGGGGAATATCTTTCTTGAATAAATCGGTTAAGTTGTTCGGTGTTCACAATGGATAGAGGCCAAAAAAGTTCTAAATGAATTCCAAGCTGGATTTAGGAAGAATTACTGAACAGTGGACCAAATCCTTTTAATTGTCAACATCATTGAGATTTATAAGCGAAAACATGTAAGCCTTTTTGACTCCATAGCCCGTGAAGCGCTCTTCTATAAGCTCTACAAATTTGGAATGTCAAGCAAAGTTATTAATATCCTGAAAGCGATGTACGATAACAATGTTGCCTATGCTTGGGAAAGAGAACTTATATCAGAAGAATTTGAAACGACTATGGGAGTGAAATAAGGGTGCGTTCTAAGTGAAATTCTAGTAGTAATTTATCATATTTGTTAACGACATAATAGACGCTGTTGGAGGTGGTATCGAAATCGGTTGGGAAAAGATTCAAGGCCTGATGTACGCAGATGACATGGTCTTCCTGGCAGACTCTGTGCAAGGAATGCGACTTATGATAAACAAACACGACGCGTACTGTAGAACTTGGAATCCCTTTGTGAATCTTGAAAACCCAATTCGAGGAATGATAGGTGGCCCGAGATAGCTTTCCGAAAATTGTATTAGATCACATCCTTTGTATATTGTTATTTAAAAAAAAAAACAATTCACCTATTTATAAACAATAATTATAATTGAGATAAACGTAAAAATAGGTGAATTGTTTTATTTTTTTTAAATAATAACTTGGGAGACTAATTACCATTTACTAAATCGCTTTGAAATACTTATATGAGTTTTATATATGTACAATATACTCGTATACTTCGCTGTTTTCTATAGAAGTTGAAATACAATACAAATGTCATTAATTTAAAATTCAGAAGCAACCTGATATCTTATCCTAATGCAGGCGACAATGGGTATGTCTGCTAGACATGTTTTTTTAAATCGATTTTAACCCTTATTTCCCTTAAAAGTTGACGAATTTTAATGCTTGTGTGTTATTTTATTCCCTAACAACGATAATTCGTCTTTTGACGACGATATTTTTGCTTTGAATTTTGACTTGATCTTTTTATATATACTCTACTTAAATCAATCTTCAATTTTGTTGTCTGTGCCTAGGACTATTATTTTACTTACTACTTATTTTTTCACGTTCCCATACAAGTGATTGCTATAATAAAATGATAGGTCTATTTGCTATCCACATTATTTCCTTTAAATATATTGCATTAAGGTTAGGAAGTTAGTGTAATTTGAAAGTAGATTGGAAATAAGCAATGATACCGATGACGAAAATACACACAATTTCAGAATTTAAAGAAAAGAATAACAGGAAGAAAAATGTCTATTTTTTAGTTTTTCTTTCACGTTCAAAATATTACAATTATGCAAATTTTAGTATGTATGTAAATCTAAATACTGTTAAACATTTTAAGTGAACGCATCAAAAACGCAGCAAACTAAACACATACGAACAAAAAATGCAAAAACAAAAGAATTTAAATGTACAAGAAGGAATAAAAAATTTACTCACCCTATTCTAAGATTGGAGAGCAAAGAGGAAATTATTGTATGTATCTACTACGTATGTACTCATATGTATATTCATAAAAAAATATATGGGTCTTACTATCTAGTACCTTAAGGTGCACATCCAGTTAGTAAAAATGTGATTGTCATTATTAAACTTCTGCATAAGTACTCGTACTATTTCTTTTTCATTCAAATTTTTTTATTAATTTTTTCTGCGCAACTTCCTAAATATCATGTTTGAGTTCTTAAACCTCAATGCAGACATTTCGCTGTATGATCGCTATTTGTTTTTGGTTTAAAAGCATCATGGCGGTGCAAAACAAAAACGTATTATAATATCACTGGTCAACATTATTTTGTAACAAGAAAGGTACTTGTGAATTTTAAATTACCTACCTACCCTCATTTTATTACCATATTTATTTTGATTCAATCAGGTCTAGTTTTTGTGTTACAGCCACTACCCACAAAATTAAAAATTTATAGACTTTGTTTCAGAGAATTTGTTTATTTTAAGAGCGAGGTGTTTTGTTGTTTTTACAGTTAAGTGATTCTTAAATAATGTCAAGAAAGTGTAAAAATGATCATGACAAGTTTTGTTACATTTGTGGTGACATTACTTTTAAAACTAACGAAGGAATTTGACACCATTAGTAACTAAGCTATATGAACAGTATTTTGGCTTTGTCATCGGACAACAAGACAAACCGTGGGTTCCACACATCTGTTGTGTTACATGTGTGGGTCTTCTCACTGGATGGGCGAAAAGATCTCGATCTATGCCTTTTGCAATCCCGATGATTTGGACGGAACCAACGAACCTCTAATTGTTATTTTTGTCTTACTGATACAAAAGGTATTACAAGTAAAACAAAAAGTAAAATGAAGTACCCTGACCTGTCATCAGCTAAAAGACCGATCCCTCATAGTGAAGATCTACCGGTACCAGAACCACCTCAAACTAGCGATCTGTCCCTTATGCCAGAAATCGAAAAAGCGACATCGGATCCCGACTTTCAAGAAGCTTCCTTATCCTCATCTAATGAGCCACATCTACTATTACAAGGAGATCTCAATGATTTGGTATGTGACTTAAATTTGTCCAAACAACAGGCAGAACTTTTGGGCTCTCGATTAAAGGGATGGAATTTATTACAACCTAAAACAAAAGTATGTTACTTTCGCAATCGAGATGAAGAACTAAAAGGTTTTTTTTCACAAGATGATCAACTTGTATTTTGTTATAATGTCTATGCGTAATGCGTAATGACTGCCTTGGGTATAGAATATAAAGCAGAAGAGTGGCGTTTATTTATTGATGGCTCAAAAGTAAGTTTACAGACTGTTCTTTTACATATCGGCAATAAACTTCCCTCTATACCATTAGGTGAAGCTTCTAATATGAAAGAGTCTTATGAAACTATTAAATTTATCTTGGAAAAAATTCAGTATAACGAACCCAAATGGAAAATTTGTGGAGATTTGAAGGTGATTGCCCTAATTTTAGGATTACAACTGGGGTATACAAAATACTGTTGCTTTATTTGCGAGTGGGATAGCAGAGACCGACAAAATCATTATATTAAGCAAGACTGGTCCAAAAGGCAATCTCTTACTCCAGCACAAAAAAATACTAAAAACCCTCCATTGGTGCAGCCTGAAGATATATTTTTACCACCTTCACATATAAAGCTTGGGCTTATGAAGAACTTCGTGAAAGCTATGGCAGGAGTGGTGACGGCTTTTTATATTTGAAAGAAAAATTTCCTAAGCTGAGTGAAGCAAAAATTAAAGAGGGCATATTTGTTGGCCCTCAAATCAGGCAATTGATGAAAGATGATATATTTAAAGAAAAGCTTATTATTTTAGAAAAATCAGCTTGGGAATCTTTCATGAAAGTAACTTCCAATTTTCTAGGAAATCATCGATCAAGTGACTATAAATGTATTATCGCGGAGCTTTTATCTACTTATAAGGCCTTGGGCTGTAATATGTCGTTGAAAATACATTTTCTTCATTCACATTTAGACTTCTTTCCTAAAAATTTAAGCGCTGTCAGCGATGAACATGGTGAAAGATTCCATCAAGACATTTCTACGTGGAGTCCACGTATGTTAGCGGATGACTGTTGGACATTAAAACGAGATGTTCCTGAAGCAAAATACAGACGAAAATCATCAAAATAAATTCATATTAATGTTGCAATAAATCGAAATAACTTCCTTTTGTTGATAAAAATTCAAAATTATTTCTAATATGTTATAAAATGGTATTACAAAAAAACCATTCGTACTTAAAGCATTTTAATTTTATTTCTAGTATCCTTATCCTTGTCCTAAACATAACTAGACAAAAGTTATGTTACATGTTACATGCAAAAGTTGTTTTTTTTGTTGACCAGTGTATTTAATCAAAATTTAGGTTTTCTCCGTTCAAATGGAAAAAGTAATTTATTTTTATAGCATATTATTTTAATAGTTCTAACATCTTTTTCTCAGAAAAAAAAAACAATTTCGCGCTACTATTTCTGCATTCACAATTAAAATGCCTTTTTAATCTACCTAAATATGATGATATTTCGACGTTTATACACACAACTAATTTTCTGCATTAGTTCAATAATGCTTATGCAGCTCTTTCTTCGTATTACAGTTTTGCAAATACCCCATGTTTTATTTAACTAATCCGACTCCTACAATCACCGTGAAATTTATTACAACTTAAAACTTAAAGCCTCGTAGAAGTAGCATCTTCCGACAGGTGCTGGTTCCTTAAATGACGAAAATGAGCTTCTGCAGCCAAACATCATACAGCTCTGCTAATAAGCCCTACCTCACGCCACCCCGTGGATCCATCTGGGAATCTCACTAGACATTGCAAAGTGAAGGGGGCAAATGGCGATTTTCTTGCGCCATAAATCAGGATGAATGTCGGAAAAACAAAAGAAGACCTTATCCGGGCTACTCCGACTTATTTGGAGCTCAGGCCGGTAAGGATTTCCAGGACTTAGTCAGGGTCTTGGAAAAGAGATGATGGCGGACGAGCCCTATATGGGCCAACGCCAGCGCTCAGATCCCGGAATGGGTTACTGGCTTCGGTGTAGCCGACCCCTCGTCCTAGAGGCATTCAAAATGGAACTGGTCCAACTGATGGTTGCGCCGTCGGGGAAACTGCTGGCCATTTAAAAAAAAACGTAAGTTACGAAGCACAAGTCTCGGATATGGACGGATCTACTGCTGACAACCCACGCAAACCATTTAAGGACAATGAGCTTCGGATATGCACGTGGAATGTTAGATTCTTTAATAGACCAAGTGCAGCCGAGCAACTAGCGGAGGCCCTAGACTGCTGCAAAGCAGACATAACCGCCATTCAAGAAATGCAATGGGAAAGGCCGGCCAAAAATAAGATGAAAAACTGTGACATCTACTACGGCAATTGCTATCGACGGCAAAAGCAGCGCTTATTTGGATGCGGATTTGTTGTCGGAAGCAGACTAAGACAAGAAGCCCTCAGCTTCTGGCATGTGAGCGAGCGCCTCATAGCAATCCGCATCAAGGCTAAATTCGCCAACATAAGCCTCATATGCTCGCCAAGGATGCCTTCTACGAGCTCCTTAACAAGACCTACGAACAATGCCCTAGCTATGACATTAAAATTGTCCTCGGTGATTTTAATGCAAAGCTAGGAAGAGAGGGTATCTTTGGTGGAACAATCGGAAAATATAGTATTATGGATGTCCGTACGTTCCAAGGAGCCAACATCGACTCGGACCATTACCTTGTTGTAGCCAAGATACGATTGCGGATATCCCAAACTACGCCAAGACAAACTAATGCTGTGAGAAAATTCGACGTCAGACGGCTACAATCGCAAGAGATCGCCAAGTCCTTTTCCGATCGAGTGTCTCATAATCTCTTAAGAGGTCCAATGCCGCCAGCATCAAGCATCGAAGACCATTGGAAACACTGCCAAAACGTAATCAGAGATGCCGCTTCTGATGTGCTGAGTTTCACTCGTCCACCACAACGAAACCCCTGGTTCGATGCAGCTTAGCAAAAAGACCAGAGCTGCTCATGAGCTCCATGTGCGGAAGAGGAGAGACGAATACCAGCTTCTCAGGAGCAAGAAGACAGAGCATGAGAAGCACGCGATCGAGGAAATTGAGGGATGCTACTCCAGGAATGAGGTACGGGAAATAACATGCCACGGAAACAAATCCCGAGCCGAAGCCTGTAGAGATGAACAAGGGAACATCGTAGTAGAATCACAGTCGATGCTGAGGATTTGAAAAGAACATTTCTGCAGACTGTATAACGGCGATGACGGGCCAAAAACCGCGGTCAGGTAGAATCAACCTTTCAATTTGGACGATGATAACTAACAATTCCGTCCACCCGACCTGGATGAAGTGAAGATAGCTATATCCAAGCTTAAGTCCAACAAAGCTGCTGGAGCGGGCGGCCTGACAGCCGAGCTCTTCAAAGCGGAAGGCGATGACTTGGTAAGGAGCATACACCAATTCATCTGTAAAATATGGTCGGACGAAAGTATGCCCGATGAATGGAACATCAGCACTGCTTGTCCGATTCTCAAGAAAGGAGACCCTCTAAACTGCGCCAACTACAGAGGCATCAGTCTCCTTAACATCGCATATAAAATTTTATCCGCCTCATTGAGTGAACGCCTGAAGCCGTTCGTCAACATCCTGATCCATATCAGTGTGGCTTCAGGCTAGGAAAGTTCACCATCGACCAGATATTCACACTGCGGCAGATCTTGCAGAAGATCCATGAGCTTCAGATCGATGCACACCACCTATTCATCGATTTTAAGGCCACGTATGACAGCATCTATAGAGACGAGCTATACAGAGAAATGTCTAGTTTCGGGATCCCTGCCAAACTCGTCCGTCTGTGCAGGATGACGATGGTGAATGCACGCTGCTCCATCAAGGTCGATAAATATCTCACCGAGACCTTTGATGTCCAGAAAGGATTTAGACAAGGCGATGCGCTGTCATGCGATTTTTTCAACATCGTACTTGAAAGGATAGTGCAAAACTTACGAGCAAACACAAGAGGCACTATCTTTCAAAAGTCCTTCCAACTACTCGCATACGCCGACGATATCGACATAATCGGGAGAAAGCAGCGTGATGTCAGTGGAGCTTTCGCGAGTGAGACGGAAGCGGCGAAAATGGGTTTAGCGGCCAATGAGGGCAAAACCAAGTATATGCTGTCAAGCAAAAAGGACAACCAACACCAACGTTTCGGGCCGAACGTCACCCTCGACAGATATAACTTTGAGGTAGTTAAGGATTTTATCTACCTAGGCTCTGCTATAAGTACAGGCAACGACACCAGCGCTGAGATCAAGCGAAGAATAACTCTTGCCAACCGCTAAAAAGGCAATTTAGTAGCAAAGCCCTCTCTCGGACAACAAAAGTCACCCTTTATAAGACCTTAATAATCCCGGTCCTGCTCTATGGCGCAGAGGCATGGACATTATCAAAAATGGATGAGGGTGTTCTTGGTTGCTTCAAGAGAAAAATTCTTCGGAAGATCTTCGGTGCCATCTGCATTGACGGTGAGTGGAGGAGGAGATACAACGACGAACTGTACGGACTGTATAGCGACATGGACCTAGCCAGAAGAGTGAAGATCCAAAGACTGAGATGGCTGGGTCATGTAGAGCGCATGAATACCATTCCTCCGGTCCGAAAAGTCTTCGAATCCGCTTCTGAGTTACAGCGCAGTAGAGGAAGCCAAGACTCAGGTGGCGCACGCAAGTGGAAGAGGACCTCAGCCAACTAAGCGTGCGAAACTGGAGGCAGCTAGCCAGGGATCGAGTTGGCTGGAGAAGCTTGTTGACTGCGGCCCAGGTCCACCCGGACTGTAGCGCCACTTAAAGTAAGTAAGTAACGCTTTTTCAAACATATTACTTGTTTAAATACTGTTTAAAAAAAAAACTCATCACGAGCAAAAAATTATTGGAAAGGGTATTTGTTTACTAAATTTATTAATTATTATTTAGTTTGTCTTTAGGTAGAAGAAATGTACCCACTATTTGAGTTTTCCATCTAAAAAATAAATCTTCTCAACATAATAATATAATAACATAACAAAACGATATTATCATACATGATGTACTAGAACCTGACTTAAATCTATTTTAAGATTCATCCACACGCCAGCTGAGGTTAAAACAGTAGACTTTATTGAATTTAAACGCACTTCCGATACTTATTTCAGCTACAATTGTGCGTTAAAAACCGAGTGCATGCGTACCATACCTACGTTCATATTTTGGTATTATATAATTGTTAATATTTACATATGTGTGTATTATACTTATTCCATATTATTTATAACTTTAAGATTCTCATGCGGTACTTTCGTTCAGAGAACGAACGTACTTTGTCAGCTACCAAATTAATATAGGTAACTCCCTATAGAAAAATGAATTGTTGATTAAAAATGGTGAATATATACAACAGATTCGTAGGGGATAATAAAAAAAACAGAAATAGAAAATAAAGTTGGAAAACTTGCCAGATATGGGAAGGAAGGAACTATTTAAAGGTTGTGTCAGGAAACCCTCGTACGATGCAAGAACAAACTCGTAATGGTTGTATTGGTAACAATAATCAAAATTACTTTGCCTGATACAGAAATGCTACAAACAACCCACTTGGGAAAACAGTAAAACTGCATGTTATATACCACTAACAAACAATTCGCTTTCGGAAACGAGATCCACGTGCAACATGTTAACAAGCTTCAGTTGCAAGGCATGATGTTATAGGCCTCCCGTAATGAAAGATAGATTGGAATAATTAGCACAAATATCACTCGCTCGATCATCTGTGGTAATGCATGAATCCTGGTATAGCTCGAGAGAGATACATATGTGCAAAGGCCTGCCCAAATTCCACCTAAATAGAAAGTTCGAGATTTGTATACACTTCTTGAAACAACATAGACTTAATGGAAATATTTAAGTGGAATCAAAGAACATCCTTGCTACAATTTTGCGCAAAAGCAAAGCTTCACAAGATCGAATGGACGCATGCAGCAAGTGTACCATTGCTGGTGGCACCGAAAAAGCTAGTGTCACAGGTAAAGCACCAGAGACTGATTGTTTAATGAATTCTCGAGCCTCTTCAGAGACTCTAATCAGGAAAAAAGGTGCCAGTACGAAAGACGTCTACTTAATACCAATAAGGACATGATTGGATATGCTCTTTGGAGGCAAATGATTTTTAATCCGTGATCCTGAAAACTGGCCACACTACATATGAAGATTCACCAAAAAGATCGTATGCATGCAAGCTACACTACGGAAATAACATTTGTATTGCATCGCTTAACTCAGACACCCTAATTTCTTTAACAAGTAAATCATCCGGAGTTATTCGTAGAGTATGAAGAAATTAGTTGAGAGTTCCAAAGACAATTGTGTAACTGTAACACCCACGGGGAATATTTATCGTGGGAGCCAGCAAATCTAAGGTAGGAGCTGTAAGATGCTGGATGTTACTCTTTGTTTATAGCATATATGTTACTTTAGTTTTCCTTCATCTTTGCCACTTTTGCTTCAATAATTTCCCTTGGCAGCACGCTGCGTTCTTCCCATGTCATGTGATGTTTAAAAAAAAAACTAAGTACCTTGTTTTTATTATAAAGGTTGACTTTCTTAGAGGTAGTTTTTTCAAAAATAAAAATCGATCAAAAAATCAGTTCAGTTCGCCATAACTACGCCCAATATGAAGTTCCAATTTTCCAAAACGTGTTTGAGCATTGCGTTGGTTAATGGCTCGAGTAAAATGTCCTCGAATTCATCAATCGTAGCCTGCTTATTTATGCAGACATTGGATCTAACGTAGCCCCATAGAAAGAAGTTTAGAGGTGTGATGTAACATGATCTAGGCGGCCAATTTACCTGTCAAAAAGCGTGAAATTAACTGGTCACCGAATCGCTCTCTTAAAGCCATGGTATCACAACCTGTGTGCAAGTGGCGTCGTCTTTTTGGAACCAAATGTCGACGATGATTTCACCAGCCCATAAATCACGCCAAACCGTTATTTTGTCTGGATATATTAACAAGTGTTAAATCTCTTCAGGTTGCTACACTCCCCAAATACAGCATTTTAGCTAATTGTGACCATTAAGTCACAAATTGGTCTTATCTCAAAACAAAATTTTGGACGAGGGCAGTGGATCATCTTTAAGCTTTTAAGAGCCCATCGAGTGAAATGGAGACGAGTAGGAAAGTTGGTCGGATTCAATTCTTGCATGATTTTAATTTTTTAAGCTTTACACCAAACTGGGGCATACAACAAACCACGCTGTTGAGAACTGGACCGAATGGATTCCTCATGATAGTTGAGTTCACTTTCCGCTTTTACCGCTATATTGTCTTTACTTCTTGTTAAGTCACGTATTATGCAATAATGAAAATTGGGTTTCAAATTAATTGGTAGGCCGATTATGTGAATCAAAACTTCCTCGCGCAAGAAACGCATTTCTCGAAGAACTCTGGCTTTTGTAATACAGCTCAGTAACTTATAGATGTTGTTCCGGGCTAAGTCCATGATGTAATGTCAAGCAATATAGAACCATCTCATAAAACACCTGCTTGAATCACCCTGTATGTATGTGTATACGAATCCTAAAAATACTTCAAAGTGTTTCTTAGCCCTTTTAATGTGTCTTCAATTATTTTAACTTTAATAACGTATTTGAATGGCAGACTTTGTTTTATTTCTTTTTAGGAATTGTCACTTGATCCTTTTTTTGTAATTTTTGTTTGCCAATTTTTATTAAATCTAAATCTGCCATAGCTTTAAATAAGCAAATCGACTAGAACTGGCAGAAGTCAACTAAGAAGTTTACTCTCCTTCAGCAATACACCTGGTGCTTCCAAAAAATCTTCATCTTTTACTAACCTATCGAACCGGAACCCACACGGAAGCCATCTCCTTTATAATTAAGTTTCCTGACCACAGTTGTTCGCAAATCCTTCCGAAACTATCCACACCTTTAAGGTGTTCCGTACAAACGCAGACAAACTCTAACGCAACATTTTCAAAACCTGAATCTTTTTCAATAATCTAAAATAGTGTTCACGAACCACATCAAAATTCAACAAATTTCGGACTAGGGTAGACTAAGTTTACCTTTTCATAAAGTTGGGTTCTAAAAAACAACATCATTGTTAGGCCAAAAATATTGTTGGCTCAAATCAAAACAGATCGATTTAAAAATTTGGCTTATTAAAATCTTAGAGTATCAACTACTCGTACATTTCAAATTTTAATTTAATTGGCAGATAAAGAAGTACTCAAAAT
Organism: Volucella inflata; assembly: GCA_928272305.1. NCBI lineage: Eukaryota > Metazoa > Arthropoda > Insecta > Diptera > Syrphidae > Volucella > Volucella inflata. The sequence continues at coordinate 113,872,344 of OV743716.1, read as the reverse complement.
AATACAATACTTTCTCACTTCTGAAGCTGATGACCAACTGCCACCCATAGCAAGTTGCAAAAATGTATTCATGACTTTAATTTTTAGAACTGATCTGTCTGTCTGTATATATTTACATCAGTACATATACATACGAGTACATGTGCATCACATAATTTTAGTTCATAATAATTTATATAACAAAGCAAATCTTTTTAAATCATTTTATGTATATTTAAAAGTAGTTTAAGGTTTTAATTATTCTTTATTTTTAATAAAGGGAATTTTACTATATCCAAATGGAGAAATATGCTCGTCAAGCCGTCACAGAAGGAGTGAAAAATGGAGATGACCTTCACGTGGGAGGCGATAGTGAACTTTATCGCGTTCTGAACTTGCACTACAATCGCAATAATCACATAGAGGTATTTAAGTATATATTGATTAAATTTTTTTTGTATATATATTTTCAATGCACAAATACTTTGTTCATGAACAAACACTTTCCAGTCAGTGGTAAAAATATATTTCTGTTTATGTTATACAAATGTTGCCTCAAAATTAATGTGTAAAAAGTTATTGAAGATCAAAAGTGATTGCTTGTTTCGAAATTCAAACCTTGACTTTGTCATTATTCATTTTATAAACTTCCACTTTGGTAACTTCGAAACGTATATAAAGTACTTATAAACAAAAAAGTTTCAGGTCATTTCTTATCAAGTCAGTCCTTTTTAAGAAACGACTCAGCTTATTAAAACAGGTAAAGCATTAAATAAAACAAATTTAAAATGTTGAAGAAGAAAAATGCAAATATTGATTGCAACTTTTGTTTTCCATCTAACCTTATATTATATAAATCTTTCATAATGCAAACCATAGCATACCAGAACTTTAAAATGCTCTAACAATATCCATTCTTTCTAATTCCTCCGGACTTTCGCAGAAACCATAAAATCATCAAGGATTTTATAAATTAAATTTCAAGTGCTTGAATTCTCATAATGTTAAATTTTTTTAATATGGAAACTATTTTACGAGCAGATAAAATGTAATATAATTGATCTATTTATATTAGGTGCCGAAATAAGATACATATGAGATTTTCGAAGGGGATATATTTTAGTCTAACTTTTAATAAACATTTTGTAGAATTTCATTGGATGTCTTAAATTAAATATCATTGAGAGATTATTCAGATGCCTTGTATTTAATTAATTGCTCGTATAAGAGAGGTGCTTTTAGTCTAAATATGTATATTTGTCGCATATGGGATTGAAAATTATGTTATGCAAAATTCGGAAACTAGTAATTGACATGAACGTTTTGCACTTGTTTGACCTATATACTATGTAAATTGATATATAGGTAAACTTGTTATTACTTTTACAGTTCTCTATCAGGGTAATTTTCATTCTTCCTGCGCTTAGGCAAATTAAATATTTAAGATTGTGAAACAATATATTTAACTGTGAATCCCATGAGGAGTTTTTTTATAATATCACATTTGCGAGCAATAAAAATACCACATTTCCCTATTAACATTTAAGTTACATGACATGTGTTGTCGTTTTTATTTTTTAAGGTTTTTTCGAACCTATGTCCAATGACTATTATCATTTAAACATGAATTTTGTTCTTCCTAAGATCCATGCAATTTGTGTGCAATGAAAGAAACATTAGACCCAAATAACATCACCCTTTTACCACTGACCATGGCGAATCAGATTTTCAACAGAACTGAAAGAAAATATAATAGTATATATTGCGGTTATACATTTATTATACATTTTTACTATTCCATATATTATATATCCGCTATTCCATATATTATATATCTTTGTTTTACTATTTTTACTTTTATTATTATTTTGCTTAAATATATTTACATAACATTTAAACGTACACCTATTTAATTAAGAAATTAAAAAGAAACATATTTATAGGTTCCAACGAATTTTCGGTTTGTTGTGGAGCAGACACTGCGTGAATTTTTTAGAGCTATTCAAAGTGGCAAAGACACTGAACAGTCATGGAAAAAGTCAATATATAAAATAATATCGCGAATGGATGATCCTGTACCAGAATATTTTAAATCACCAAACTTCTTAGAACAGTTGGAATAGGTTCTGATTGTTACGTTTTTTTTAATGTAAATTGAGAATATGTGGTAAAACTTAAACAATTAGCAACTTTTCTTACAAACATTAATTGTGTATGCAAATAAGTAAAACTGTAAAAATATAAAGAAAAAGCTAAATCTTTTCAGACCGAAAAGAAAGAAAACATAAAAATCAACAACGTTTGTGGTTCCTATAAAAAATGTAGTATGCTTACGTCCAATATGTAAAAAAAAACGTTTTTAAAATATATGAATAAAAATAGCAAAAAAAAGAAATTAAATTTGGTAAGCAACTGTTATTTAATTGACGATATACTCGCGTTTAGGCCTTCACTTCAAAAAAAAAAAAACAAATGTAAAATACCCTCTAAGAAATTAAGATTCAAAATTATAAGATATATATATATTACAAAAACTTAACATAATTGAAAATAAAGATTATTCGAAATTAAGGTAACTACATAAAAAAAAGGGAATGAATTTACTGAGAATAAATTGGAAAGCAACAAGGAGTATATTTTCCTTTCGTTTACATCACGAGGCACGCACTCTTTGCTAATTGTAGCTATTTAGTTTTAATGGGAACATTAGTTAAAACCACTCTCTAAAAAAGATTAGTTTAAAAGGATCATTCACGAAGTCTTAAAAAAAATATTTTACAGATAAAATTATTATTTTTTTTTTGAATTTAACAAACAAAAATTCATGTAGCGAAAAAGAATAAATATATTTGATACATTATGAAGATACTTTATGGGTTAATACTAGATGTTAAAAGAAAAAAATGTTGGAAAAATGCATATAACGATAAAACAATTGCCTATGAAGACCATAACCCAAAAAAGTTTAACGTAGTTACATATTAGTGTAAACTGTATTGCCGAATATTAAAAATGATAATAACGTATTTAAAAGCAATTTTCATAATTAATATTAATATTTTCGGATCATTTGATGGTGGTAAATTAAACCAATCTCTTGGATTCTTACTTCTAAATATTTATTTGAGTTTAAAGTAAATACTTTTTATCTATGACGGTTTTTATAATACATATTACAACAACACACATATATGGATATGTCCTCTAAATAAATGAAATCCAGGTTATATGTATATTGTTATGTAAAACAAATTATTACCAAAGTATCTTCCCTTTCCACAGAAACTTTTTTTTATACAATTCCTTTTGGTTTCATGTACAGCACATTCACTTAAAATGTTTCTTTGATATCAATTTAATTTATATATTTTTTAGATAGTTAATATGTGCGCATATATATATGTATATGATTTTCTCGTAAAAGCAACGCCACTTAAACTGAAAATTAAATTTTAGTAAAAGCATTTTTTAATCACATATTTTATGTTACTGTTAAAATAATTTCACAAACTAGTCCATTATAGTATCATTTTTTATAGTGTTATTTATCATTATATTATAATATATAATAATAATAAAAATTGAACGTTTTTTGTTTGTTTTTCATTTAAACTGTAGTAGCTGACTTAGAAGGTATCGTTCTGTACTTAAACCCGCGACATTAAATTTAAATAAAATTCTTTAAAGTTGTGACGTCCGAATTAATCAGATGACAGTTTCATCTAAGTGCAAGTCAATGATGCTAGCTTTATGTTATTAACTAGTAATGTGAAATAAAACTGAAATTAAAATTTTAAGAAGCAGGTTCTTAAAATTTATTTCCTCAAATATTTTGACCATATTTTTATATACTATATGTACATATGAATTTCCGTTGTATGTACATATGGTATGTTTGAAAAAGACTAAGGCCCGTATTGCGGTTGTCGATCGTTGGTCAACAATCGAGTTTTGTCGAGTAATGAAAGTCGTTTCTTAATTATGATCTACTATCGTCGATTTGACAGCTGTTTGACAGGCTTGCAGAAAAATAAATTAATATGTGAGGAATTGTATTAAAAAAACACGACGTTTATGTAAAAAAAACAATAATTTGAATTTAGGGCGAGCAAGTAACCAATACAACCACCTCTATTCTGCTAGACGGCGGATCGAACGTTCGATTCACCTCTTCGTTTCACTTTCACTCAACTTTGGTAATCTGCTAGACGGATGATCACTACCTTGCCGATATTAATTCGAAATTATTTCGAAAACGACTATCCTGTGAAGTTTTACTTCAAGCATTTGTTTTGAGGAGGTTTTGTTGGTGAAATTAAAATAATAAGATTTAAATATTTTAAAATGGATAGTGTAGGTTTGTATTACCCATTTTTCAATCAAATGCGGATCGATGCAAATAGAAGGGTACGTAGTAACATTCGTAAAAAACGACAATCAAGATTTCAAATAAAACTGGAGAGAATGAAATATGAATACAAATAGATTTTTTTCTAAAGATTTATTAAACCATTCATTAAGCACTCAGCTCTCTTTTATTTAAAGTCTTTTTTTTTAATATTAGATTTGCAGTCGCTTCAAACCCAGTGCCAAAAAAATTTTTAAATACAAATTGAAACTCCTCTCTTTTTACTTTTACCACACAGCGACACAACGACACAGCCCACCATGCAGGGTGGACCTAAGCAATTTTTTTTTTTACTTCTTCCCAACATTTGTTTGTGCTCCGAAATATTTTTACTTTCATTTTCCTACTTATGAACTTTCGATTGATAATCACAAACGCAACAAAATTTTTCGTTGCGTCGATCGTTTAGTGTGATAGGAAACTACTTACCGACGGGGAAATGATTCCCTTCGAGTGTTTAGTGGAATATAAGTTTTCGATTTTCGAATGATCATTCCCCTCAACGTTTAGCAGAATAGGCCTGAACATATCCAGTTTCAAAATATTTGGAATTAAAGAGTTTCTTACAGTTAGTTGCTATTTCCGTTAAGAGATTTCTGAATGCTAATTTAGAGAAACGGAAATATTTCACAAAACTGCAGAAGTTAAATTATAGTTATGTATGTATGTGATTTTTCGAACGAAATACTTACACCGTTCAATTTTAAAGGGTTTGAGGCATCTCTTATCCGTTTTCTTTATCTGGCCACTTTAAGATAATAATAATTGTAATTTTCGTCGTCTAAATCACTTAAACACAATTCGATGGAGTTAATTTTATTAAGATACGAGTTTTTCAAAAATATTATGGCATGAATAACTAAGCAAACAACTCTCAAAGCAAATTGTGTTCACAATAGTCACATCCTTTGTAGATTGAGTAATACCAAACTTAAAATCAGTCGACCATCGATTTGATGAACGATCGACAACCGCAATAGTGTCCTAAATGATAAAACATAGATTAAGATAGAGTGTAATTGAAGTGACAATTTTGCTCAGTTATTTTTCGCACAGCGATGCCCAACATTGGGCAATCTGACGCCGCCAGACGTTCTGTTTAAGTCAACTTATTTTAGTCAGATTTGTTAATCTAATTTCGTATTAAAAGTTTTAAAAAAGTCCGTCAGTTGCGTAGAAATATAAAATAAGTATGAGCAACACACTGACTTAACATTAAGTTTCTCTTAACTTTACTTACCACATTTATGTAAATAAAAAAATTGGCTTTAAGTAATGAAATCTATGTACATATTCATGTACAAATGTATGTTCTATTTTACCATACCCATGCTTTATGTTCTAATGTTGTTATATTAATATTTAAGTAATATTAAACTATTAATATATCAATCCTTATTTCAACATCAGTTTTATTTATAACTCATTAAAAATAATGCATATTCCTTTGGAATGAAGTCAATAACAACAATATTGTCACTGTGTGAATCATATTTAAAAGATCACTTCCCTATGTCTACAATGATTCTTACATTTTTAATATTGTACAGTATGATTATCTTGTTCTTCACAAATTTATGCTGTCAATTATAGGGTCAAAAGCGGGTGGTATGCATTTGTGTATTTACCCAAATTGTTTTGAGTTTTCCTGTTTATTACATTATTTATAATTAATTAACCAAAAGCAAAATGCTTTTAGTTCTTTGAGAATAAATTATTGTGACTGTCACTTTCAATTTAAAAAGCTTTTTTGTTTTTGGTATTAATAAAAGACTATATTTATCAATATTGTTATATATGTGTTATATGTATATAACATGATATATAAAATCGGTATCTCTTCTTGCTACTTAGGAAGCATTTGAGTTAACTTAGCAAAATAGTTTTTAATATTATTTCTCCCATTTGCAAGTTTAAAGAAGTACTAATCTTAAGTTAAAGGTAGGTAAAAGGTAAAAAGTTATGCTTGCTATGAATGGAACATTTTTGACTGCTATGGTTAAACTAGTGTTAAATGCAACTGTACAATACATATGCATGTCTCTAATGCAAATTTTTCCGTAAAGTGCAAAAAAAATGCTATCTCTAACATTTGGTATCGGTTTTCAATATTTAAATTATTTGTCCACGATTGTTTTTGAAACAATCGTAGTGTGGGGCAGAAAATCTAGAGAAACAATTCTCCGGGAGCGAAATCTTTACTGCGATAACTTCTCAGTTTAGTCCAAAAACTATATATGAAAATGTACATTTATTGTCATCATCAGTTTACTTTTGGTATTAATATACTGTGACTATATAAGTACAATGATCTTTAATTTAATAAAGCTGTTTTTGTTTATGTACACTTATAAACTTAATTTTTATTTAAAAAAAAAAACTGTATGCGAAAGTGATGAACATTTAGTGCGTTTGCTCTTGAAAATTGTATACATATGGTATGTAAATAAGTACAACACAACAAACTGCAACTTAAATTCCAAATTAATATATTGTCGTTTTATTATTTTGTGAGATATAAATAAAATAGAATTGTATTTTAAGTTATAAGTAAAGGCTTAAATTTAGCAATAGCTTAATTTTTTGATAATGCATTATAAAAGGAAATTTCTTCAAAAAATATCGGTCAGAAATTTACTATAGATTGTGAATAAAAAATACAAAATATAGATCAGAATTCATGTGTATAAACGGTTACATGTGTATTTTGCCTGTATTATTAATGATGAAGAGATACAACAACTATATTTGGCTTTCGTTTTTTTTTCTCTGTCTGTATGTATGTAAGTATTATCTCCACTTTGAATTGATAAGAATCAATTTGCATATGTTATTTCACTTATGTTAATATTTTTGGATTAGATTTATTTAATTAATATTTATTTTACCTAAGAAAAGCATATTTTAACTAATGCCTTCTAAATTAATTCGACAAATGTAACTGATTTTGTGATAAATTTATTAAAGAAAACGCAAGCATTTTTTTTCGGAAAATAACCAATATAATCGTATGTTGGAGCATGGTTCCTTCGGCGACTATACAAAATTGTAAAATATATACTAAAATTTAGAAAATTTGAAACAAAACTACCTATTCGTACCAACCTTTTGGATAATATCTAGACGAAATTTATATAGATGCTTATCTTTATCAGAGGCACATAGTTTAACATTTCTACGTATATATAATTTTATTAGTATGGAAAATAACTTAAGAAAATACAATATTCATTTTTTTTTTCTGTAAATCCTTATTTTTTCAAAATATGCGACTTTATAGTTAAAAAGAGAAAAACAATTTCAGAACTTTTATATAATACATCTATTTAGCACTTGATACTAAAAACATATTTGAAAGTTATGCTAGTACAAACAACTTTTTATTATTAAAATACAGATTATAAACACATACATACTTGCGCTTTTCTTCCATTAGAAAAGAACGCAATAGACACTTTTGGTTTAAATGTATTTTTATTCTATAATATACACAATTTTATAAAAAAGTAAACAAACCAGTCTTTTTATTTAGCCATTGTTTTATGACATCTACAACAAATACACCAAACCATATGTTTAATTACACCACCCAGCTTAAAATAAATATCCAAGGCAACATATAGCGATAATTAATTATCATCTGATCCTAGAAAATACTTATTATTGTATTAAACCTAAAGCCAAAAATAACAAAATCAATTGATTTATGATGGTAAAGCAAATTGCTAATGATAAAATAAATAGGCAGTCACATTGAACACAGCAGAACTGTGTAAAGGATATCAAGGCAAGGAGTAGCCTAAATGTTACATCACACATAAGTATTCCCACTTCAAAAACATTTAAATAAAAATAATTTATGACGCAATATTATAATATTCGTCTAGTTGTCTCACACAAATAGGAAGTAAAGCATATATTTTTAACCCGACTCTAAACAGGCAGTATAAGAGGCGTACTGATAGGTTTAAACATATTTTTAACATTGACTTCCAAAAAAGTGATTACATCAGAAATAATTGTTGTTGTTCTTCGTCGTAATTCCTAAGGATTGAACTCAGCCCTCCTGAGGAAGTAACCGATGCTATTAACTACTGCATTACACTAATTATATATCAATTGACTTACTTTTTTACTTGGTTAAAGGTCATTTGTTGCAAAAATTGACTTAACTTAAACTAACCAATTAAAGTTCATTAATCAATTAACATCTAACTTGATCTTTGACTTTTGCGCAACACTACCAAAATTGTTTATCAATTTTTTATGACCGATTACTATCAAAAATGATGTGCTTTTATTTTGGAATAAATATTTCTTGGTTCGCCAGTATACCTATTAGTAAATTTGTTGATTTCAAAAGCTGGGCAGAAATGATCACATAAGAATTGTATTTTTGGCTCGAGCGGACTGAATTTCATTGCTGTTGATTTTAAAAAAAATCATTTTCCTACATATTACAACATTACAAAAAAAATTTAATAATAAATTTTAATTAAGTAAGTTCAAATATATCAATATACCTTAGAAATAACAAAATTTCGGGTTTTCTGCCAAATTACTTGAACTTCGATGTGTATTAGGGTGTTTCTACTAGAATTTTTTTTATCTTGTCATTATGCATATTAGGCATTATGCATGTTATCATATTTAAGTTTGAGATATGGTGCGACTGATTTGAGTTTTTGTCTAATTTTGGTTTTATATGTCTTTTAATGACCATTTAAGACTTATTTCATATTATTTAACTTTAATTGGAGCTTGGCATTAGACATACTTTATGAAACCAACAAAAAAATTGCTCATTTGATGCATTCAAGGAAAATCATCAATTGTCGAATTATAAAAGCTATGTAGCATAGCAGCCATAACATTGCATACTATGGCTATATTCGTATACTTTCTGGCCTTGAAAGATAAAATTATGACGTTGTTCTGTTGCAGTTAGCTTGAGACAATACTATGAATATCTCTTAATATCGTGATCAAAACGTTTTTTTATTGGACGAGTCTAAGGTATTGATATTTTCGCTTTATTGAAGCGCAAAACAGTTTGATTATTTTTATTTATTTTTCTAATTTCGCCTGTACAAATTCGGTATATGCTCCAAAATTGGCGAACTGCAGGAATGTGCGCAACTGCTTCTCACAATTACTGCAAAATATTTTGGGGCAATTTTGATCATGTGGAAAATTCATTTTGATGATTGTAAATTTCATCATTTGAACCTTTTTTTTAATATGTTGCAGATAATTATTCAGGAATAGAGAAATTTTTCGTGCAAATATAACTTAAAAAATTTAATTATGAGTGAAACAAAATCTTTCAACATTTATTTGCAAAAAAAAATTATTTAAAATAAAAGGGTTTGAATAAATTATTTCCGAATGAAGTAATCACTATTCGTTATTCGAATAAGTTCCCATTTCTGATAAAAGAGCCCACTACAAACATCAAATTCTAAGGAATGTTTCTAGAATATATGGTATAGTATCCCAGTATATAGTATAAATTATGCGCAAAAATGTATATAGTGTTTATTTTTATTAAATGGTGAGACTCATTTTCAATAATTTAATATAATTCAATATATAAAAAAACAGAAGAAGGCAGTGTATGCTCCATATTATCGTTCACATTATTCATGCAACTACTCGTATTCATCTATCTTAATATCTTTTGCACTTCCCTTTTCAAAAAATCAAATTAAAATAAACATCAATACAATATAATACATACGGAATTACATCTTCTTTCCTACGGATTCAACATCTAAATATTTAACTTTATATGTATTTGTTGTATATTTATATTTATATGTATAATTCTCTTAGCGATAGACCACACATTTTTCAATACCTTTTATCTCTTGAAGAATGCAATTGCAAATCTTACATGTTTATGTGAAAGAACGCAATTGCAAAGCTTCCATGTTTATGTAAAAGAGCTAAGTATACATAAAATCCTCTACAAAATTATCTTCGGAAAATCATTCATAGAACGAGAGCTGAGAGGAGTCTAAAGATATTCCTGCACTTAATTTAATTTGAATTTGATTTAATTTTTGTATAAGTAAAGCTTAATGGCGCAAACAGAAACTTTAACGGCCGTGGCTGAAGTGGTAGTGTATAGACTTCCCAATCGGAGGGTTCGGTGTTCAATCCCAACCACGTCCGAAAGATATTCTTTTTCTAAGGCAACCAAAATCATGTTTAAAATACAAGAACAACAAGTCAATTTACACTAATAATTACCATTAAATGTTGGATATCACTCATGAAGCGAAATAACCACTGAGTCCAAACATCTTTCTCTCTCTCTCCTTCCCATTTTCCGAAAAACTTAACACGTGCTCCGGCATTTTAAGAGTATTCATACCCTCTTGAGTGTAAAGTTTTTTAGAAAAAAATATATGTTAAAACTCATCGTTTTATTTAATGTAAAGCTTCTTAAGTTTTAGGCAATATTTATTAGTTGCCTACAATACCTATAAAAACATATTGACATCCTACTTATAGATAGCATAATTTACTCATGTGTATGGATTTGTATTTTTGGAATTTTTGCTTTTAACTCTTCTGATAGGAATGGACATAGTGTGATGCTATCAGCCTCACCACGCATCTCACTGCGAGAGCGTGTGCTCTACCTTTAAAATATTTTTAAAAATATATTCTTTTTACGAAATAGTAGTTAGGGTTCAATTATAATCAAATGCTTGCTTATGTTTTGTTCCAACTGATGATAGCTACATAGCTATCTGTCAAATACATTAAGAAATAATGAATTTCTCATTGCCGGTGCTTACTGAGATGATGAAATTGAACAAAATTTAAAATATTATTCTATCAAATTGCATCTGTCAAATGCAATCAGCGACTGAGTTCGCTCTCTTTTATGTTTGCTAATGTTTGCAAAAATGAACAAAAATTTAACGAATGGACTCTGGGGTTTTATGGCTTGTTTGATAGGTTTCTGTGCACGTTTTCATATGCGTGCATATGCGGCCGTATGTTGAATTTTGTTCTTACTTTAATTGCATAATAGGACACCTACAAGAAAATATTTAATTAAAACTTATTTTATTATACTTAATATTTTCTTTGAGGTATTATTTTTAATAGAATAGAATTACTTTTTAAAAAAGATCAAATGACAAGTTAAATCAAAAGAAATTTCAATAAAATCACTCTACAGTACGTAATCATACACCTATACATATTGTTTCCCTAAACATGTTTAATCGTTCATCGGTTTGAAAATATACATTATTTGCTTCGTTAATTAACTTCAGTTAAGCAAGAACTATTGCACAAAAAAATAAATATTAATACCTGAATTTAAAAGCAAAATTGTTTTACTTTTTTTGTTAAACATTTTATTGAGTATGCAAGTATTTGTAAAAAAATATATACATATATTATCCCCCGATATGGCTAAACTTTTACCGTTTAATTTGTGTCTTTAACATATGTGTATACGATTAAACGACGAAGAGCCTGTTATTATAGAGTATCGGCCTTGGTATATAAGGAGAGCGGAAACTTATTTATTGATTTACACTACATAATACCTCTATAAAAAAAACATACCCATATAAAACTTTTCTAAAAATAAGATTCAGTATGAAACTCAAATCATATGCCTTAAATCAAAATACATAAGAGCTTTTCGCAAGAAATCCCAAAACTTTACCCAAACACCTACATACACATATTTTACAAATCCATAACTTTAAATGCCTTCAGTTCTTAATATGAACAATTATGCATTTTTTATTGAATTGTTCACATATATATCCATATGTAGCTTATTTTTTTAAATTGTAAATATCATGAATTTACACAATAACCTTTCCACAAACACATCCAAATTTTCAAATTCAAAGGAGATTGGTTTTCGTTTAGAAGTTATAATAAAATAAGTAAATTATACATTATATGTATTTAAAATAATACATATCTGAATATTTATAATATTTGAACCTATAATTGATTGTTTTTATAAGGTTTACAACTATATTTGATTTATTTATGTACCACATAATTTTTTTAGCTATGCAAAAATTATAGATGCTATTAAGAAGTTGTTTGCGGAAAAAGTATCAGATGCTTTCCATTATTTTCAAAAAATTGGATTAACTACTTCTGTTTCAAAAATTACACGATATAGTTTAACTGATATATGTGATGCAGTTTACACAAAATATGTATTTTTTATTTTAACACAATCAATTGTTGAAACATATGAATATACATACATTTGATTTCAGCATAGGCATAAACCTGTTTAAACTCCAGTTTCATATCGGAACATAAATAGACACATTATGCAAGGCAAATGCAATTCAGACTGTATTGTTATTTGAAATTTCAGACAAACTTAACCAGTAAATAAAATAAAATAAAGGAATTATTACTTTTACGTTAATATTATAAAAAAAACAGCGAAAAACAAATGCGTTAATTAAAAATGTACGTACGAGTACAGATGTATGTACAAAACATCAATTAAAAGAGAAAACATGTTTATCTACTAACAGAGGAGCAAAAAAGGAAAAAAAGAAATGGTAAAAGTTTTCCATTTAATAGAAAACAAGATCTATTATCTTTCTTATTACATAAAAAAAAGATATAATAATAGCAACAATTGAACGTACCTTTTTTTGAATTATTGAATTTAGGCACTTTCATGCATTTTTTTCGGATAAAAATGTGGAAACTTGTGTCCGTGTTCAAGAAATAATTACAATGGACCCATTGTTACTGTACAACTAAAAAAATTAGTTAAAAATATCTCGACCGTCTTTATTCACATAAATATATGTTTATAATAACAATTCGGTCAGATAATTTCTTATACCTATACGAGTGTACGAAAACAAAATAACTTTATAAATTATTGAATAGAATAGGCTTAAACAAGCAATGTTATGTGTAATACGTATCATAACTACACTTAAAAATAAAGGTTTGTATTTAAGTGAAACATAAATATAAATGTATATATATGTACACGCATATACAAATATACATATACAAAGGCATATACAATTTTAAATTTATATGCATTTGTATTTATATATACTTTATATTTTAAAAAAAACGGTGTTTATTAACTAAGTTTATAGCGATCCCAAGAATATTTTAAAACATGGTTATATTAAGTCTAAAACTACAAAGTACATACATATGTATAGTGATATACATATGCAAGTGATTAATTTTTACATTGGTATTAAATTCAAATAACTTTCTATATAGGGATTTGATCACAAAACTGAAAATATAAAATGACATTTATGTTCCCGACGTAAAAAACAATACATTACAAGCAAGTAATTTATAAAAGTATAATGAAATGGTGTTGGGTTTTTGCAGCATTATAAACATAATTATATGCCACTGATAATTCAATAATAGGAGACGTAAAAATGGCGTAATTACTTTTATGTTCAATATTTACAGGTATATGGACTTTTTGAACAATAAACGTAATTTTGCTTTAAACAGTTGTTCATATATTTCCATTCATTATTATTTTTTAATGTCGGAGATCATGGTTTAAAAAGGCATTTTACTAAAATTACTTATCCTAATTTGAATATGTACATACATACTCGTAAAAAGATGTAAAACCAACTACATAGTAAACAAAGACGTATTGTAACGTAAGTGATATATGTACATATGTAGGTAAGTAGTCTACCTACTAAAAATAATTAAAGAAGGTCTGTACCGTTAATAACTGCGTAATTAAAGAATATTAATTTTATACAATTTTAACCAAAGGAACTTCATTAGTATGTCATTGCGTAATTACAATAGGTGGAAATATGTATGCACATATACACTTCCTCACTCACTCGTTCGCCTACATACACACTTATAGCATACGAAAAAACACGCTTAATGTACACAAAAAATACAAACATATATGTATATAAACATGTGTGGTCATTAAATGCGCGAATTTATGTACGTATAAATTCATTTTATATGAAAATTAAAACATACACTCTATTATTTCTAAGAGTGTGTGTCTAGAGTGTATATAGGTATATATGCATTTGCATGCTTTTGCGTGGCTGTATCATAGAGTAATGCATACATTAATATATTTAAACACAAATGCTCATATCTACATACATATAATTTGATTTAAATATTGTGTATGAGTGAATATCCAATTTTATATATTGAATTTATTTGAAACAACAATAGCCAGGGAGACATTCACAACTCGAATGTGATATTTTATCTTAATTTTAAAGCATTTTATATTTATACAAAATGATATACAAACACAACCTTTAGCAGAAAACTTCAAAACCTTAATGACAATATGATACTTTCGACTGTATATAACTTTTAAGTTTTAACTTTAAACATCCTTGTTTACAAGCTGCAATGGCCTTTTTTGAAAGTTTCTTATTATCTACTATATCAAATATATAATAGTTTCAAATTGTATTTTGCAAAAACAAAATAAGTACCAATTAATTTGCAATAGTATGGGACATTTCTTCAATCAAGATAATGTTCCTAGAAAACGGGATAATTTATAGTACAATGCCAATACCAAATAATATATAATATAATAAAAAAAAATAATAATCTATAGACCATATGTAATAAATGAATTTATATTTTTATACACGTTAAAATCAAAATGAAAAATAAAAATAATGAGATTTAAGTATAAATAAGGAAAATAAAACAATTTTTTTTAGCGCCTTATATCTGGTAAATATCTTAAAACTTGTCTTTACAGTAAATATGTTTAAAGGTTTATTTACATCACCAATCATATTAAAACTAAACGCAATGTTTAAAAATTGCATATCTCACTTAGAGCCAGCAATAAGTGAGCCATTTTTTTAACGAAGTTTAATACTTAGGAATATATATCAAATTGCCTAAAATGTCGAACTGTGTTTCGAGATTTTCCCTGCAAAGATTATTTTGTGTTTTTTATTTGCGTTCTATTGCAAAAATTTTGTTCTTACACTAGCATTTATAATAAAAGTTCAAAATGAAAATTAAATGCAATAGCCCAATAAATATTTTTTTTTATAAAAAACAATCCGTAGTATTGTATGTCAAAGGCGTACACACGAAGTACAAAGATTAATTGGTCAAATTAGTATATAAAATGTTTATATATATATTTTTTTAAGTGCTAGAGTAAAAACAATTTTTTTGTTACAAAATATTTACAACGAGTAAAATCCTATATAAAAACACATCATAAAAAAATTATCTAAGTAAATATTTAAATAAAACATAACAATAGCTCAGTGAATCACAAACAAAAATTTTAATGAAAGTCATATTTTCAGTGAAAGCCAGAAACGATGAAACCATACGTCGTAACAAAATTAAAAAAATTAAACAAAAACATATATAAAACAAAAATATATATATATATATGTATATATTCAAAATGTACATTTACGTACGTGCTTCAAAATAATACATCCAAAGAAAATTTGATATAAGTATAAACCTGAGTTTATACACAGACTGCAATTAATGTGATCAGATGTTTATTGATAAATGTATGTATCAACTCTAAGCAGTAAATATAATTAAATATTAATCAGTACAGAAACGTAAATATTTTAAAATTACTTTAAAATGCAACACAACAGCAAACTAAAACAAAAAATATGTATATAGGTATAAAAGTAAAAAAAAATTTCCAATACAAAATGATGAAACACAAACAAAAATATACTTCCACTAAGTAAACTGTTTGTATTTCATTACTAAAAAAATATTTTTAAAGCAAATAAATAATTTTATAAAATTGAATTATATTTTACAATAGAGAATTCATAGAACACATATATATATATATATATGTATGCGATCATAGCCCGGCAAATACTTTTAATTGTTTGTCAGTGCCATTTTTTGGCCAGGGGATATGGTCAAATATTTTACCAATTAATTTGCAATAGTCATGTGATGAACTATAGATATTTTGGTCTATAGTTCGGAACTAAATCCAGGGTGGAGAAAGCTATTGTTCCCAACAACAAGTTCGGGAACTTTCATGCGATCTTCAAAATTTACAACCAGATTTTTGTTATTTTAAGTTTATTTTACAACAAAAAGGTTTCATTTTAAAGATTAATACAAATTATTTGCTTATTTTAAAATTTTTAAAAAACGATATCATATGAGCGTAAATGTTTTTTTTTGTGGAGGATTTGCTAAGCAGCAAGCAAAATCAAACAAAAAAAAATATTTTTTGAGCTGTTACTTATAAGATTAATATAAATAGCATTATTATAAGAACCCAACTTCATTCTTACCGTCGTTATTTTTTTAAATATTTTGTTTTTAAAGATGTAAGAAATATATGCTTATAACTTCAGCAAAGGCGTGTCGGATTTTTTTTTTCAACAAACGTGTTTGGTAAACTCTTTAAGAAGTTAAATATATTCCTTCTTGGGATCGCTTTAAAATGATTGCAACGCGAAATCAACTTTTCCATATTCCATAAATGAAATAGTAACATTTGTTTAACATGTTTGACAAAATTAGAAAGAAAAATACATTAGTATATGTATATGTGCATATGTATTGCGCTTTAGATGTATAAAATAAAATAACTTATTTAAAGATGTTGTTTAAAGTTAAAAAACGTTTTTGTGTTCAATATGACTGCTCAATTTTTATTTGTTTATTTTATTTTTATCGAGTTTCTGATTTTGTTCACAAGGTAAAAAATTAAAACTAATATTATTCGCCTACAAAATAAAAAAAATCAGATAACGGAAAGATAATTTTATTATATAGAGATATATAACATACACATCCATACATACTCGTATATGTATAACATAACATTTTGTAGCAAAAGAAAAAGATGTGCAAAGCAGGAAACGTTCTTTAAATGCCTTTAAAATTTGCGGATATTGGTATTATTTTTATTATGGAAAAATCAATTATTTTAATAAATTTTGAAATAAACAAAATCTGGAATTAAACGAACGCTAATTTAATTCCTTTCCCCTCTCTACACAGCAGTCGCAATTATTTTTCAAATTTAAACAATCCGTACATAAAACTTACCGCATGAAATCATAAACTTAAAAATAAATAGAATGCTTAACGGAATCTAAACGAATAACAATATGGAAAAGGAAGTATAAAACATATAAATTCTATATACTACACTACTTTTTATACAATAAAGTCATAAAATAATAAAGTCAACAAATATCCGATTTAAATAAATAGAAGATTTTTTTTGAAAAAAATATTTAAGCTCACTTGTAAATATAACAGCATTTTTGTTTTAAAAAAGAGGTTCAACCTAATTTTCTTTCTTTTAAATGGAAGACTTTTACAAACTGAAAAAACTGAAAACTAAAAAGGGAAAAAGTGCAGTTTGGAGTGCATATATAATAAAAAACAAATCATAAATATGATTATAATAAATCAACTCTTTATAAAAGTACAGTAATAAGGATTAATATAAGAAAATAGTTAACACTTTCAATTCCTAAAAGGAGATTATTAACTATCTCCAGTGAACTATGAAAAGTGTTAAAAGGAATATTAATTGTGGTAATTAAAAAAAATAGGATGGAAATAAGAAAGAATGGATAGTTTTTGAGCTGCAAAAATATAATGTATAGTTTGGGCCCGTAAAATTAAAAAATAATTGTTTAAAAAGTATATCTCAGCAAATGCGCCATAAACTTCGGATAAACATCGGTCCTCATACGGACAATTCGGAAATGAAATCTAAAAATAATTTTCTGGAAAATGAATTAAACACAACAAGCTCAATGGAATAATAAAAGCGAAGGCAAAACACAAACAATAATAATTTAAACACAAAATATAAGATTAATTTTGTTATAAGTAAATATTGTTTTTACGTTTACATCTTTGTATATAAAAAAAATTCTATGTTCTTGCTTCTTTCAATACTAATTAATTCAAACACAATACAGAATTTATATTAAACGAAAGAATTGTACTAGAAATAAACATTATATAGCATATATGTATATTTTTTTTGAAAAGTTATTATTTATTATATTTTTATGTAATTGCAACCAGAATTAAGTTCATTATTCGGTATATTTTCTCTTGCATACATGGTATACTATGAATACCTTAACCATCTCATAAAAAAATTGTTTATGGAACTTTTTAATGCTAAACTTGTTTTGGTTCTGATGTATTAAGATAAGTTAGTTTATATGTTTTAATAAATATATATCACGATCATTTAAATATGTTTTGAATAAAATAAATATTATTGAATCTGCATTTAAATAATATAAAAAAATTATACTTTAAGCCCATATCATTATATCTTGTTAATTACAGTAAATATTGAATGAACATTTTTGAATTCTTAATACGAGTATATTTCGGCAACTTTTGGGAACAGAATATCGTTATATAATGAAGAGGTCTTAAGACAATCAACTAATTCAATAAACACAACGAGTGTTTGACTAAGCTTCATATTCAAATCATTTAGAAACATCGTATAAAATGTCTAGTTATAAGTGTAAAAAATCTTTCGGTAATGTTCCTATATGTACAAACAAAAGCAAAGATTAGGCTATTAAAATTCAAAAATATAGACATAAATAAAATGATCTGAAGGTCAAAAGATAAATTATTAAAATAGACGTGTTAGATTGTAACTATATCATGACTAAAGCGATGGTTAACACTCGTTGTGATTAGTGACGAAAAAGTTGGATTGATTCGATCGCACTTAATTTAAGCCAATCTTAAATCCATGAATAAAAAAATGAATAAGAAGGTAAAACAGTTTATAATTTACAGGCAGCAATTTTCTAACCTTTTTCCTTCCCATTTTACTCGGTTTTTTTATATAATAAAATGTACTATCAAAAAATAAGAAGAAATTTATGCAATTTTGGAAATATTTGGGATATTGTCTCTTGGTCAGTGAACTATTAAACTAGAAACAAAAACTAACTCAAAAATCAAAATAAAAAGTAATATATTCTTTACGGAAATATTAAAAAAAAATATCACGAAAAAAGTACAAGCTTATTTTAAGCACCTTCGCGCCTTATCTTTAAGAAAGAATTAAAAAGATTAAAATTAAATTAAACCGAAGAAGTTGAAATGTGTAATTTAACTTAAAAGAATATTAATAATAAACAATGAGATTTTTCGATCGTTACGAACATAAAATCAATTATAATATTTCTTTTCATATGATTACTTTAAGAACATGTAATTTGTAACCAAAATCTGCCTTAAATTATATTTTCCTAAACAAAGAAACACAAATGATGAAAAGGTTCAAGTAAAACGTGAAACAAAATTGAATGAAATTTTAAAATACAAAAATTAAAAAAATTACATTTTCATTTACCTATCAAACAAGCTTATAGCAAATGCAATAACCATGTCCCTTTTCATAAATTCGTATTTTCTTTCAATTGTTATTCTATACAATTTTTGAGTTCTTAAAACAATTTTTTCAATAACAATTATTAAAATTAACAGCAATAAATAACAAATCAAAGTGTACTCTACTAAGTTATTATTTGTTATGAATTTAAGTTTATTTCATATAGCAGTAAATAATTTTATTGGATCTTGTTTTGTGCAAAAAAGAAAAAAAAATAGCAAAAAGCTACGATATATTTTGTGAAAAGAGGTAATTTAATAAAAATAATAACAAACTATTTAGGAGTGTATAAATAAACATAAGTACTAATGGAAAACATAAATAAAAAATAGTATTTAAATAATAATAATAAAGTATTGCAAAAACTTCAAAACATATTAAATTTAACATTAAAAAATACAATTATGTGTATATGCAAATTGACATACATACTATATGTATGTAATTTTCTTGATATAAATAAATTGTTTGGATACTGCATGCCATGCATTTAAATTTTTATTTACCTAGGTTTAATGCTTTTTTTATTCTGCAGATTCATTTATACCTGTATTGTATTTTTACATACTGTTGTTAAGTCTTTTTTGAGTTTTTTTTAATAAACCTAGTTAAAAACTTGATAAACCTTCGAATAATATAATATAAAATTATCACATTTTTTTTTTCAATATAGCGTAGTGAGAAATAAAAGTTTCGACTTTTTATAAACGCACAAAAGTTTTCATTTTTTGAATAATAAAGCAAAACTGTTATCATTATTATTACCTAATAAGACTTGGCGTAATGATCATAGACAAATAATATTACGAAACCGCAGAATAAAGAAGTAATGATGTTGTTTACCAAGTCTGATCTTATGGGATTTTAAACAAAACATCGCGCTATACCTTCACAGATTTTTAAAAGTCATTGTTTAGAGATCGGAAAAATTACCTTAACCTATATTCAGTCATTGTGTATATAATGACGTTTAGTGTAGCGGCTTACATCCGGTAAATGTCTTAAAACTAGACTTTATAGTTAATACGTTTAAAGATTTATTTACATCACTAATCATATTTGTTAAACGCCTTTCGCAATAAAAGCAGGGTAGATTAACAAAACCCATTGTTCAGGTCTCACACAAATTATTTTTACTTAAATTCAGTTATTATGTAAATAATAACGTTTTAATCTATTAAAAGGATTTGTATGGGATTTTTTTACAAGGATTATAGATAATGAATATGAACGTTAATGCATTTATAAAATTGCTGTTAGAACCTACATGAATAGACGATAGATCTTGTTTATTTTTGACATACTTCGGTAGGTTGTTTTTCCCAATTACCCGTTGTCCTAACAAAAGGAAGTAAATACGAAGTAAAAAACGAAAAATATGCAAAAGAGTAGATATGTATGTATTAAATAATGAAGTGAAAAATGGTGTAAAAATATACAACAATTTGAAACGTAACTTTGATAGCTGTCACTGTTGTTCATTTTTTTCAGACATTGCAAACAACCAATTTACCGATATTTTTTTCGCAAAGTGAATGTGATATAATTCGAT
This sequence comes from Volucella inflata, assembly GCA_928272305.1. Lineage (NCBI taxonomy): Eukaryota > Metazoa > Arthropoda > Insecta > Diptera > Syrphidae > Volucella > Volucella inflata. Next base: position 113,850,975 of record OV743716.1, on the reverse strand, counting down.
TAAATGGATTGTGTCCCCAAAAAGGAAAAAAAAATTCCTTCTATTATCGTTTCGTTCTTACTTTTATTCATTTGTCCCGATCGAGAAAGTCCACTGTATATGAATATATGATACATATGAATATATCATATATCCAAAACATATGGATGTAAGTGTAAACGTCTATAAGAAATATTAAGCTCAAATTTTCGACATGTTCATATTATTATTTTTTTTCCAATTATTTTATTGCATGCTTGCTGATGTAGCCTTAACTGAGACTTCTTTGATGCTTTGGATATAAACACTGTTTTAAAGGCTATAGATAACATGTTTTTTATAATATTGTGTATATAAGAACATGGGTTTTGGACGTTCTCAATCTCTTTAGTATAGTTACACTTATATCCAAGCCCACGAAGCAAAAAAAAATATGCAAGGAACACAAAGTACTAGAAAGTCACTTAACTATATTTCATACTTCTTAACTTATAGTATATATATGTATGTTCCTTTTTGTAGTTGCTTTTAAAAAAATAAAATAAATCAAACCATGTTCGCCAAGCAAAAGATTTTGAAAACCACATCGAAAATCTAAATGTGTTTTCATTTCTGAACGCTCCTCAGAAATCAACCAGCCACTTAAGCTTTATATCAGAGTTAACTTGCTTAAAAAAACTCATTGCATTTAACAGTTTGGGGATACAAATAACATTTGGTACGCAATTGAAAATACAAAAATCCGCGTTACCTGGGGCTTACACAGGAGAGTTAAATTATAAAGATTTTATAATTATGTTCTATACGTATGTTTACGTATGTGTTACTAGTGTATCGCATTATGCGTTTAGTCAACTAGCATGACAGTCCATTCTGTGAATTTGTCGTCAGCAATGGAGTGAAAGCGGACAAAATCATAACAAAAATGTCATTATCAGTTAATAATGAAAGGATAAAATTCAAAGAAATTGCTATTAAGAGCATTAAGAAAAATTTAAAATGCTGAAACCAAAGAAAATAGACAAAAGATAAGGAGAACTATGTAGGCAAATCCATTTTTATTAACCCAATCAAAACTCGAAGCGGTAGACAATGTTTTCTCTAGTCTGCTATGGGGTTCAGTTCCACTTAACAACTTTTCTTTGTTCCGATATACCATATAAGTACTTTTTAATTTAATTGTGATATCTTCTCTGAACATTTCTTGTTGCCCGACAATTTTTTTGATAACACTATTTTGAAGGTCCAACTTTTTGTATAAAGGCAAATAAATTTTTCATAAATACCCATTTTTACGATATACTCGTAAATGTTAAGTTTGAAGTGTTTCTCCGCAATTACATATTTTCTAAATTTTCGAAAACTTAAGACTTTACATATAAACTACATTTCTGGCAAGCACAGTTTGTTTGAAAATCTTGGATGGACAACATAATCCATCTTGCAATAAATGTTTGAAAATTTGCAAATCAAATGTAAAACAAAATTGTTTGTGCAATAAAAGAAAATCCTAAAATGAGAAGACAGAACATGTACATACATATAGTGGTAAAAGGGAGACAGCAAGTTAATAGTAATCAAAGAGCAGCCTTACTCGGAAGAACAATTAATTTACTATTGAATCTACTTTTTGGCTGCCAGTTCATTTTTTCCTACGATACACACTACATCTTAACCCAACTAATCGCCTGTGTAAACGCTAGACTGTTAAACTGGATAAAATAATTAATCGAAGTTACACCGTTTTCTTTAATTTTTTTTCGATATTTAAACCCAAAATGAATGTATTAGTGTTAGTAATCGAAAGATGTAAATATAAACAAATATATAAGAGTATTTGTATATGTCAATTGTAAATATTACTGGTTTGGATTAGTACATATAGCCAGAGTCGTTTTTCTACAAATGTAATAAATTTCTGTTAATTTCTGCCATAAAAGCAACCAGTGTAATCATCCGATTAATATATGCATATATCTTCATTCAGTTTATTTGTTGCCAAATTTGCATCCATAACACTTAAATTTAGATAAAATACATTTTTAATTTGTTAACGATATAACAAACGATTAGCAGAACAAAAAACATTTCTCCTTATATTTATATCGATTCTTGATACAAACAGTACAGTTATATGATGAAACAGTTGTGGTTATGTGATGAAAGGTTAAAACGTCGTCTTACACTAAATATATAGCATCTCTTTAATAAAACCCTTAACAATGCAAACATTTAAAAGATTAGTAGACTTTTTTTCAGATAATTTTTTTATCAACAAAATTTGATATATTTTACAAAATTAAGCGCGGTTTCATCAAGATATTGGGTGATATAAATATTCTCTTTTTACTTGTTATAATTATACCAATATTAAATAGCCAAAATGTTTGTTGAAGAATTTTTTTTTGCAAATATCTTAATAACATAATAGTTTAAAGCTTTTTAATAAGCAATTTTCATTTAATTCAGATTTCAAAATTTACAAAACTCGAAAAAAAAACTTTTTGTTATTTTTTGTAACACATTTTAATATATCACTGTTTGTATATTATTTTAATTTGAAAAAGCATGTAAGTATATAAGATGCCAATAAATATATAAATTCTACCAAATATCTTTTGTGTAGGGTTATGCTGTATAAAGAAATTGTTTTTATACTACTAATAATGTCACATCATTTATTTAAAACTTTTAGAGGAATAAATAAGGTCCTTAAATACAGTTCAATTATTAATGAAGTGTTTTTGTTAACAAATTACTTTAATAGTTTCCAAAAAGGCTTCAAAAAAACTTGTACAATAACTTGAAACTTGTATGGTTTGATATCGAAAGAAAGCCATCGGTAAATAAAAAGTCTTGTTTGCCTGTACTTTTTATTTTCTACGAACTTCATTAGCTTCATATGAACTGCGTTTTCAATAGTGGTGGCTGTAGTATTCCAATTGCAATCACACATACGAGCACATTAACATTACACTAGTATTTTGTTTATTATAAATTATTTTGATTGATTTATTTATGTGATTAGGGGACCTGTAAATAGTCGTATATTCTCAATTATTGAAATAGCCACAAGTTTATCTGACTACATCCAAATCCGTTAATAACAATAGAAATGAAGGCAACAAGTAAACAGATAAAATAAAATTCGAATTTATTAAACGAAAACTAAAAAATTGTATTTCGTCATAAAATATTCCGGCAATAACAAAACTAAACAAATTCTCTCCAAATTGCATAATGGGCCAAAACGTCCGATCTAAAGTGCCTTCAAAATATGTTGATTTTTTTACGAAAAAAAAAACTTAAAAATTTTAAGTAAATTAATACAAAAATAGGGCCCTAAATAGACTCATTGCCCCCCAAAGTATATGACTATTTTATACCCTATTGCAATATAGTTTAGTTGATTTATTATAAAGTGCTCTTAATTTATCTATAATTGCCAACTGTCCTTTCCCTAAGCGTGCAGATATCATTATACACAAATAAAACTACGTTTATATGTTAGTCATCACTTCAAGTGGACTTTAATTGTATTTTCAATAAAATTGGTGGTTATCAGGACTTTTTAAAATACAAAAATCGAAGAAATTGAGAAAACAACAATACTTTATAAAATTTTTAAAAGCAAATAGATTTTCATATTTAGATGTGGATATACATATGCATAAAACGCATACATATTTGTATATAAACTGAATAACTTAATACGTATATCCATAGCTATATCTGAACATATGTATTAAGAAACAAAAAAAACTTAACGAAGTACTCAGAAAACCAATGAACAAATTTTACTAAGATAATTGATGTAGAGATTGATACTTCTAAACTAATAAGAGTAAGGAAGGTTTATAGAATTATTATGACTTGGTTCAACAATGAAAAGCATTTTATGCCCACATCAAAATGCATAAGGAACATACGCACATGAATATATATATATAAATGTATATATATATATATATATAAATGTATATATATATAAATGTATATATATATAGGTATATACATACATATATATATATATACATGTATAGATATGTTTTGTGTATGTACACGTATATATATATTTTTATATTCCACAAATATATGAATATATAACTACTTATATATTTATGTGTGTATCCTGATATTATATAGAACTTAAGACAAATTACTACAATACATAATTATGTATAACTATACATTTATAAATATAATTATTATTAATAAAATACGAAAAATTGTATCTATATACATATGAAAGCATCAGTATATCTAATGCAATATATAGACTTTTGAAAAGAATATTATAAATCATGATAATTTTGAGGTTTTTCCGGTTTAAAAAATTTGTTGCTTATGTTTGAATTTACGTATACCAATGACAGTTTGAAATTTGAATGCCTACCTTCTTGATAAATTAATTTTTTTCAACTTTTTTTAAATCAAACGTTAGGTAGATTAAAAAAAAGTCGTACGTTCTGTATATTTGATTTATTTATTCATTTACAATTATTTTATCGTATGTCGTAAGTTCTACAGGCAAGCATTCATAGATACATTTATGTATGGATAAGTAATTTTTTGTTGACATCAGAAAAACAGCATTGCTCCATTGTTATAGTACCTATTTCAAATAATACATATAAATTTGAAATAAATGAATAATACACGAGAATATATTTAAAAGCCAGCTTGTCTAATAGTACCGATATTGGTATTAGAGGTGTCCATGGTTTTGTTATTTTACTTCGCCAATGGGTTTCCTGCGATGATCGCCAGGTATTTTGTTTATTCCGCAATGTACGAGTATTTATTTGTTTGACGAGTTTTTAGTTGGCTTCTGCGGGGTCAAATGATTATTTTATTTTGCTTTATCTATAAATTTCGAAAAATTTATTTAATATATGACGAAAAATAATATTTATTTACAATACAATGTTAAGCGAACTAATTTCAAAGCTAATATTCTGCAAAGTAAGGCTAGGTAAAAAAATCAGTTATTCTGCTATTCAAAACTTTATATAATTTACCAAATTCAAAATAAATCAAAGCAAAAAAATAGTACAGAATTTCTTTCCGCTATTGATCACCTTATTCTTGAGGTTGCTCATTTGCCATTATTTGCAGATTGAGCAAATCGAATAACGAAAGTGCTCAGATTTTAGTACTTACACTGCCTCTTACAATACAATTTAGATATCGCATTCTGTATGCATTTTTGATATGATAAAAAGATTGTTAGTTGTCGACAGAATTATAACTGAAATACCAAATACTCGTAATGTTGTATTGCGATAATTGATAAAAGCTTTTTATAAAACGCTTTTCCTGGCAAGTATTAACAAGTTACTTTGAAATTGTAATAATTAAAAAAAAAATGTTCAAGACTAAGCATACAAATTTTAAATGCTATCTTAATTTATACATTTTTATAAGTAACTATATTTAGTTGATAAACATACACTAGGTATTTCAATTTTAAAAAATTACCTTCCTATAATTTTCACCAAAAAATATGTTTAGTGATTCATGGATGTCATTCTTAACTTTAAGTTTGTATGTTTAGAAAGAATATGAAGAGATTCTCTGTAAATCTGCACATTTAATAAATTTGGTTTTTTCTGTTGAAAAAAAAAATCTAAAATTGAGTTAAATTTAAGCTGCTAAATTACATACTTACAAAATGTACGAGTATAAAAGTAAAACAATTGCGTTTAGGAATACGAAGTGTTTTAAACCTCAATGTTAACACATCTTTGCCTGTTATTATTTATAAACAAATTATTGAATGAAATTAATTTTTTGTTAAAACAAAAGTACGTATGTAAAAAAAATTAAATCCTTACTAAATGCATATATCTAAGTGGAAGATAAAGTTTTGAAAAAAGGAGAAAATTATAAAAATATTAAAGGAATAAGTGAAATAAATAGCAAAAAACTAAAGTAAATCAATTTTTAAACTCAACAAGCTGATTATTTTACTAAAAATTATATAAGATTCAAGATATACCTAACATATATATTGTTTATTTTCATCATAAGAAATAAAGTTTTAAATTAAAAAAAAGAGATAACGGTTGACTTTGTTTACTTCGACATCAGATTTGGTTTGAACATCATTTGTAGCTATTGTTAAAAGAGGTAAAGATATTGTCAGATATTTGGCGAAATTTATTTGATGGTTGACTAATCCCAGTCCCATTCCACGATCGTTTGAACTCTTCGAAAGAAATCATATACACGCGTTGCTCTATTACTGTCACCGAATCTGAAATCTCAATCCTGTAGAAGGTATATAAATTTACACAATTTTTTGATAAAAAATTGCGGACCATCGGCCCTATTTTATTAGCATTCGATCGCTTTTAGCGACTTGATACTATAGAGACCAGCCGGTATAATGCCGTAGTAAGTTAACGTATTCCCAATCAAATAAGATGGCGTAAGTATCCACTTCTTGGGCATACACAAAAAGTACGAGTAAATACACTGCAGCATGGGAGGCTTGCAATCTACCCCTCACAATCACTTAAATTGCAGTTGCAAAATGTGTGCAAATGGTCCTGATCCGCGCCTCTCCGCAGATAACATAATATCACATTTGCATCAACATTTCAAAAAAATCATATGAAATCGTTGCACTTAAGATAATAAATGAAGGGTCATAAGATTCCCTCGATAATACACTCACAACCACCATAATACCTTGTGTGTCCACACCGCCTCTTCTTTTAACTTCTCAAGGCAATTCAAATCAAGAGAATATTCTAGTCCCACATAAATATATGTATATGAAAATATATCCCCAACAAACAGCCTCTCCACCAAAATTTCTTCGCAAACGCACATACCCATGCTTATTAACTTAAACATAAGTGAACGAACAAACCAAACCTCTTATTAAAAAGTAAGTAAACGTCTCTTCGAAAATAAATCCAGTTACTTATAAAACATACATATACGACTCGGACACGGAGGGTACGCTCTAATTAAATTGTGGCTAATATTTTAAAGCCTTGATGGGAAATGACAAATTTCCTTCTGCAGTTGTTTTGTATTTTTCAATGTTATCAAACATATTGAAATTATTTTTCGTCACAAACTTAAAAGTGCTACAATAGAATGTAAATGATTATTTGTATAGCTTCCATAAACTGCAGTTATAATTAAGTTACCATCTACGTATACGCATCTAGTAGTATATTTTCAGTATCTTTGGACCTTGTTGCCTTATTTGGAGACGTACAAATATATCAAAACATACTAAGAAGTATTATAATTTTGACACCATTATTTGCTATCAGTACTTTTGGTCAATAAGCACGATCGTCTCTCGCCCCCCCCCCCCCCCACACACAAAAAAAACCGTATTATTAACCGGAAACTTTAACTTGTGCAGTCCCTGTTCTTGTATCTTTAAAGCCTGGGGTAAAGTAATTGAGGATTTCTTGACGTACTACAACTTCCGCATGTGGGGGGTATGGTTCTTAAATAACCTTAAAACTATTTATTTTTACAACAAGCCATTTCATTTGATATTTCAAACGGTACGGTCTTAATTTTTTTTTTTTTTTTAAATTTGGCACCCTTAAATATATATATACAGAAATACATATGTGTACCAAATTTTAACTTAATCGATTCAGTAGATCGTGTAGGGACGGTACGGGGCGCACTTGTAATGGCTATGGAAGCCGATCATTGACCCGTCGCTAGTTTTCCGTAAACCGTTTTCTTACGAGTATTTGTTGCATTACAACATACTAGTCTGCCATAAAAATATGGGTGTAACCACCACCGAATATAGACAGTTTTAAGCCCTTTTATTCTTTTGCATATAAAAAGAACATTATATGCTTTTTGATTCTTTCCGCTATGTTACGATTCCAATACAGTTCTCTGTCCAGAGTTACACCCAGATATTTCGCGCTGTCCGACAGGGGCAGTTCCACTCCGTTAAGTGTTGGGTATTTGAATTGCAGTGTCTTGAATTTTGTGGTAAAAAGAACCAGTTCCGTTTTGGAGGGGTTGACATTGAGGCCACACCTGTTTGCCCAAGTGTTGATCTTCTTCAGAGCAACCTTCATAATCTATAATGGCCTGTTCAATACATGCGTCCATTAGAGTGCTTTTAATAGCGCTGAATTTCACGTTATTGAAGGCTCCTTGTATATCAAGGAGGGCCGCCATCGCAAACTCACCGAAGTGTGGACCCCTTTCTATGTTCCCCACTACCTCATGTAGGGTGGTTTCTACAGATTTGCCTTTCAAATATGTACTCGCATGTTGCGGTTTAAAGATATGTACGGTTTAAAGTACTCAATTGGCCACCGTAATTTTTTCCTGTTAAGAGAATACCTATTTCCTCTTTGGAAAGAGATAGATTAATGTTTTCAGCGTGCTGCCAGCGCCAACTGATTATGTGGATCCAGGGAAATGGATTTCCACCAATGTTACCAGAACTCCTTGTGTGCTTTCAACCCACAATCCATCATTTTTGCTGAGGAAGCTAAGAACGTTTGCTTCTTTTGAAAGCATTTGCATCTGTTGCTGCGATAGATCCGTAGTACTTCCCCCATAAAACCTTTTTTGACTTCCTAACTAGGTACTAGAATTGTTTTTAGGGTATCGTACGGAACGGAACTTTTATAGGATTACTCGTGTGTCTCTCTATCCATCTGTCACAGCCGATTTGCTCCGAATTTACTGGACCGATTGAGTTGAAATTTGGTATACACATCTATTTCTGAACAAATTTTATGATTCAACAACATCTGCCAAGGTAGAAGTGAAGTTATTAAGGTTGTTGATTACTATCAATACTTGGAAATTATAATTGATAGCCATCTCATATGGAACCTACACATTGATAGGCTTCGATCTGAGCTTGTGTTATTTTTTTTTTCTACCTAAACGCAGGTGGCGCACGCAAGTGGAAGGGGACCTCAGCCAACTTAGCGTGCGAAACCGGAGGCAGCTAGCTAGGGATCGAGCTGGCTGGAGACGCTTGTTGACTGAGGCCCAGGTCCACCCCGGACTGTAGCGCCACTTAAAGTTAGTAAGTAAGTTTTGGTAATGACCATACATAAATTGCCGGAAACTCGACTTTATTGGCCATCGTTGCGAATATACGATGTACCAGCGGTTGCCAATGCAATGACTCCAGCTCGATTTAAAGAGATTCGGGCAAACTTGCGTTTCGCAAACAACGAAGAACAACCGAGTCGAACCGATCCAAATTACGATCGTGCATACAAAATCTGTTTTTTCATTGAACATTTGAATGATGCATTCAAAAATGCCTTGACCGAGAGCAAATATCAGTCCATCGATGAACACATGGTAAAATTCAAAAGCCACAACATCGTGAAACAATACATGAAGGATAGGCTGATTCCTTGGGGATTCAAATTGTGGGTTATTTACACAAGATTTATATTTATACAGACAAAAAAGAGCAAAGGGAAGTCAGCATCGGAGAATCTGTTGTGTTGGAAATGGTTGCTGATCTGGGTAATAAAGGAATCGAACTGTATTTCGATAATTTCTTCAACAACCCAAAGCTGGTCCATAAACTGAAATTGAAGGGCATACGAGCCTGTGGCGCAGTACCACTTAAGTGGAAATGCGCCTCGTCGCTCATGATGGTTTTCGACACAAAATCATCCTCTTCGTTGTTGAGATTGAGGATATCTTGACGGCGGAGTATAGCGTTTCATTGCCTGTCTGTTTGTATTCTGCAGCTATCTGGTTCACAAATGTCAGATATGATTGACGTACAAATGGCGTCGCAAAAATTATGACTTATTCCGACAGGCAGATTAATTTTGCCCCACTTTTTATGTGTAGCTTATATGTATGTATGGATAAGTTAACGCAAAATAATATGAATATCAAATATCGCACAAGTTTACGTTCTGCTGACGCAACGTCTGGATCAACCTGAAAAATCAGTGCACAGGTAGAATATTACAGCGACCGACACCTGAGCACCGAACATTGCACAAGTACAACCTTGCACTTGGCGACTATCGTGGCTACAACGAACTCTGCTGATGTAATAGGTTAAGCATAGGTAATATTATAATTAAATTTAGCTTAATTATCAGTTGTAAAACTCAAGCAATAGACGCGTTTTCTTAAATAAACCGTTTTTATAATTGTTTTATTGGCGTCCAACGTGGGGCAGGCATCCGTGACACATCGCGAATAAGTAAGTCTTTTAGTAGTACCGAAGTAAACGAAAAAAGCCCTTGAGTAGTGCTAGTGCCGCGGTCGTTATAAATAAAGACCTTAAGTAGTGCTAAAGTGTGGTGCGTTTACCTGTAAAGAAAGCCCTCAAGTAGTGCTCGGTTTCCCGCACGTAACGATTAAATTTGCCTGCCCCCGAACCCTTAACCGCGAAGTAAAAGTGATCTCTCGTGGTATCTTAACCGTGAAGTTAAAGTAATCTCTCTCGGTCTAGACTTAGGTGAAAAACCCGTAACCACGAAGTTAAAGTAATCTCTCGTGGCATAGACTTAAGTGAACTTCTGTGTGTGAGAACGAGGCCCCAGAGTAGCCACAAAGGCAAAAAGGCGATGTCAAGGACGAGTAAGCCGCTCAACCGGAAAAAGATGGACAAACAAGTTGTCATCATCATAATGAAAGATTAGATTAAGATATTAAGATAAAAGAAAAAATATATATAAATACAAGAAAAATAAAAACAAAGTGAGATCTTAACAAATTTATTAAATACCGATCAAGAATAAGAATACATTTTTATTTTTATTAAGAAACATATAAAACAAAAAAGTATATTTCTAAAATTGTACAAATATTATCAGATAAGACATTCTTAAGTAATTTCCTATATTTAACGCGACAATGCCTAACCACAATATACTTCCTCCGTCAATAATTTTTTTTTTATATTTGAAATATATAAAACAAAAAAAATATATTCCTAAAATTTTACAAATATTATCAGATAAGACATTCCTAAGTAATTTCCAATATTTAACGCGACAATGCCTAACCACAATATCCTACGTCCGTCAACCTTAAATCCCTCAAATCCGGAGAGTTTTCAAGCGAGAACCGATACACCCATTTCACACCCTGCTTTGCAAGCTCTTGTGACTTCCATTGTAAGCGAGGTTCTGCAATCCGAGGGCAGAACCCTTATTCAGTCAATAATTAATCCGAATGCCAATCAGTTTGCGGGAACTGAGGAATCGATCAATCTAGATCAGCGCAATTGTAAGAAGAATTAAAGAATTTTCCGGACAGCCAGGTGAGTTTAGCTCATGGCGAAAAAGTGTAGAAAGGATTCTTAAAATATATGAATCCATGAACGGCTCGCCGGAATACTTCGGTATTATTAATGTCATAAGGAATAAGATCATAGGTCACGCGGACCACGTCTTAGAATCCTATAACACCCCCTTAAATTGGGATTGCATTAATAAATGCCACACGCGACACTATGCCGATATGCGAAAACTCGGCACGCTAGAGTACCAAATGACATCATTGGTACAAGGGAGTTCTTCTATTCAGGATTTCTATCAGCAGGTTTATTCACATCTCTCACTGATCCCGTGCATGGAAATTGGCGGAGAAGCCTTAAATCTACTAATGCATACATATAGAGACAAGGCGCTTGACACGTTCATACGTGGCTTAAAAGGTGGATTGCCCATGCTCTTATGTTTATGAGAACTTGTGGATTTACCGCAAGCCCTGCACCTCTGCCTTAAGCTCGAAAACCAGAATTTCCGAGCGCAGTATGCGATGGCTAACCACAACAATGTTGACAGAATGAACGCATCTCCACCTCCAATTCCCCCTTAGCGTCATCATCAAATTCAGCAGCCTCATCCCGAATTGCTTCACAATCCAATGAGATGGCCTCCACAACCCCAAATGATTTCTCATCCAGGACAAATGCAACCTCCTAGACTTGCGATTCAAAATTTTCCGCAACAAAGCTTCAATGCTAAGCCACAACCATCTCCAATCCCTATGGAGATTTCTTCAATCAGGACCAATAATTTAAGTTATGCAAACAGACCGCAGCAAAAGAACGTGCCACCTACTCAAAAAAGATCATTTGCTTCTACGTCGAAACAAGTGCATCCAAGTAAAATCCAAAGAAATTTCATCTTGATACAAAACTCGAAGAATCCTGCCAATATGAAGAAGCAATAAAATCAGAAGATAAAGAATATGAACAAAGCCTACAGCAATACACTGATTCCCTGCCACAGCAAGATGGAAATGGTCATATGGGAGAGCAACAAGAACTTAATGACATCCATTTTTTAGGTTAAATTCCTCTTCGCTCCCATATTTCGAGTGTAGGACAGGGAATGGAGATATCCTAAAAATTCTTATTGATACCGGGTCAAACAAGAATTACATACAGCCCAACCTTGTTAAAACCCCTCTTCAAAACGAAAAGCCTTTTTATGCCAACTCCATGGGGGGAAACATAAAAATCAGTCAACAAACTTTTTTAAACCTTTTTGGCCTAAATCATATTAAACTAAACTTTTTCCTTATGTCGGAGCTCAATTCTTTTCATGCTATTCTTAGTAATGATAGCTTTAAAGACCTTTCTGCAACTATCTATACAAAAGATGATTATATACTCGAAAATAATTGCGAGAAAGTTAAGGTAAAACAGAATCCGTTAATTCCGTTAACATCCGAACCACTCATATGTCCCACCAACAAAAATCCTATATCTAGTCTATCGTTCAGGAATTCCCAAAACTATTTGATGATCCCAATAATAAGCTATCGTGCACTACTAATGTCAAAGTGGAAATTAGAACAACCACCGATACCCCTGTCTAGTCAAAGTTCTACCCGTATCCGATGGCTCTTAAAGATGAAGTCGAGAGACAGATTGAAAGTCTACTTAAAGAGGGTATAATCAGGCGTTCAAGATCACCGTACAATTCACCTGTATGGATTGTACCCAAAAAAACAGATGCGTCCGGTAAGAAAAAATACAGGCTGGTAATCGATTACCGTAAACTGAACAGTATCACAGTAGCTGATCGGTATCCGATACCAGAAATCAATGAAGTGCTGTCTCAATTGGGACAAAACAAATGGTTTTCGGTTGTCGACCTGACAACAAAAAACAGCCTTCTCTATCAACCATGTCAAGTACGAGTTCACGCGACTGCCATTTGGGCTGAAAAACGCCCCTTCAATATTTCAAAGGGCTCTTGATGATTTACTTCATGAGCACATTGGTAAAATTTGCCGTGTATACATCGATGATATAATTATTTTTGGTCCAGACGAGGCTACACATTTGAAAAATATTCGCAAAGTTTCCCAGACTTTACACGAAGCTAACTTAAAAGTACAGCTCGACAAATGTGAGTTCTTTAAAGCGGAAATTTAATTTTTAGGTTTCGTCGTCTCTTCAAAAGGCATTAAAACCAACCCTGAAGAAGTCAAAGCAATCCAAAATTTCCCAGCTCCTCAAACTTTGAAAGACTTAAGATCTTTCCTTGGCCTGTCAGGATATTAAAGGCGATTCATTCGAGACTATGCCAAGCTCGCTAAGCCCCTGACATCTCTCTTAAGAGGGGAGGATGGACGCGTGTCCAAAAACATCGCCAGTAAAAAGCCAATTCATTTTAACGACTCTGCTCGGGAAGCTTTCAAAATGTTAAAAAACTCTTTAATATCAGAGGATACTATCCTAATCTATCCATATTTTAGAAAGCCCTTCGAACTTACAACAGACGCCTCAAAATTTGCATTGGCACTGCTCTATCCCAACAGGACAAACCAATCACATTCATTTCTCGGACACTCAGTAGAGCCGAAGAAAATTGTGCCGCAAATGAGAAGGAGATGTTAGCCATCATATGGGCCTTAAACTCCCTCAGAAATTTCCTGTACGGACCGGCAAAAGTTATCATCTTTACCGACCATCAACCCCTAACACAAGCGCTCAGCAGCAAAAACAACAACACTAAGCTGAAAAGATGGAAAGCGCTGTTAGAAGATTACAATTATGAACTTAAGTATAAACCCGGTAGAACTAACGTTGTAGCCGATGCACTATCCAGACCCCCTTTAGACACTCAAATAAACTCCATGACCCCAACAATCCACAGAGATGAGAGTTCACCGCATGGCATAATTCCTAGTATTGATTCACCTATAAATGCTTTTAAGAATCAGATCTTACTTCAGGAAGGCACACCCCATAATCAAAAATTCGAAATTATATTTCCCACTTATCACAGGCACACTGTTGAATCCTCTTATGATGAACAAAAGTTAATCGAAATTTTAAAAACCCGTCTCAATCCTACTGTATTAAAACGTCTGAACATATAATGGGTATGGGTTTTACACAAATTCAAGTCAATGATATAAAATCTGAAGAAGAACAAAATGATATTATCATTCATACACACAATCGACCTCATAGGAACAATAGAGAAAATAAGGTCCAGATATTGGAAAAATATTATGTTCCTGGTATGGCGAGAAAAATTAAAAAGGTAACCGGACTTTGCTCGATTTGCAAGAAGAGTATATATGACCACCACCCTAACAAAGTACAGATCCAATTCCAATATACCCTGGCGAAATAATATTGTACATCTTGATATTTTCTCTACAGAAGGAAAATTGGTCCTTACGGCGATTGACAAGTTTTCTAAATACGCCCTTATTAGAACTACTAAATCAAAAGCTGTCGAAGACATAAAACAGCCATTACGAGAAGTAATCTTTGGTTATGGTGTACCAAGAATCGTTGTGTTTTATAATGAAAAATCATTTAATTCCGCCTCAATAAAATTTATGATAATGGATGAATTAGGTATCCAAGTCTTCACGACACCCCCTTACACAAGTACATCAAATGGTCAAGTGGAACGGTTTCCGTCGACACTTGCCGAAATCATGAGATGTCTGAAATCTAAAAAGATTCACCAATCCTTCACGGAGCTTCTAGACACCGCCGTTAATGCCTACAACTTTTCCATTCAATTAGTTGCAAACAAAAAGCCCGTCGATATATTTTTTAGCCGAAATATCGGAACAGATCCTGAACAGATCAGAAAAGCACACAAAGAAACCACAGACAAACTATAATTAAAACAAGACACTGATTTGGCTTACCACAATAAAAATAAACCTTGCACAAAAAAAAAAATTTACCCGGAGACACTATATACATAAAAATCAATAGAAGACTAGGTTTAAAATTATCACCAAGATATAGTAAAGAAATCGTAAAAGAAGATAGGCCCACTACTGCAGTGACAGAAAAGATAGTACATAAATCAAATATGAAAAATCAAAAACAAACAACAAATTCCACACAAATCCCGACCACGATGATTTAAATAATGTAATAAATAAAATAAATAGCATAGTAGAAAACAGTGAAAACCAAATTATTATAAACAGAAAATATGGAGAAAGAATTAATAATCTAACTAGAATAACAAATGAAATTACAAATAGTATAAGAAAAGAAAGTGTAATCGAATATCAAGTAAATGTAATCCTATTATACAAAATAAAAATAATAAAAGAAGAATTAACTAATATTATATACGCAATTGAACTAGCAAAAAGTAACATTATAAATTCAAATATATTAGCAAAAAATGAATTAGATAGAATTATAGATAAAATGAATAAAGATAGTATACCATATGAAAACATAGAGCAAGCACTCAAATTCGCAGATGTTAAAATTGAAATTTATTCAAATAAACTCATTTATATTATTGATATATCACAAACAAAATCGAATTTATATGAAAAATTAATGTTAATACCAATAAAAAGAAGTAATAGTCTTGTCCACAAAATCACTCATAGAAATATTTTAAGAAAAAATAAAAACATATACGGAATAATAAATGATTGTAAAATAATCGATAATTTGTCTCTATGTAAAATGTCAAATGTTTTAGATTTAAGCTTTGACAAATGTATCGCAAGTTTGTTAGAAAATAAAAACATGTCATGCAATGTAACGAATAGCCATCATATCCCTCAGGTCGAGGAAATAACATCAGGATTTCTCATTCTCAACAAGTTCAATGGGTCGGTCGAAATAAGTAATGCTATCTAACCGCTAAGATTTGTCATCAAGTTTACCAATGAAAGCGTCACAATCAACAATCAAAGATTTACATCAGAACAAACCGTACGTATCCAACCCTTACCACCAACATTACATCCATCAACCGAAGATTTGGAATTAAAAGAAGTTCTTTCCCTGCAACTCATGAAGGAACTGCATACTAATAACCTGAAACATATCAATGAGATGCAGGGGGAAAACGATATGCACCAAGCGACAACATACGTCATCTTCGGAATAGCATTCCTAGTCATTCTTGGAATAGGATGTCAAGGTCGAATTAGAACCAAATAAATTGACATAAGTACTCCACCTGTGCCGGTAATACCGATTCATCCCAGGTCTCCTCAAAGATATCCCAGCATTTATAACATCCACTTAGTATAAAAATGCGAGGACGCATTGTCTTAAGGAGGGAGGAGTTAACGCAAAATAATATGAATATCAAATACCGCACAAGTTTACGTTCTGCTGACACAACAACTGGATTAACCTGAAAAATCAGTACACAGGTAGAATATTACATCCGGCGACCGACACCTGAGCACCGAACATTGCACAAGTGCAACCTTGCACTTGGTGACTATCGTGGGAGCAACGAACTCTGCTGTTACAATAGGTTAAGCATAGGTAATATTATAATTAAGTTTAGCTTAAGAAATCAGTTGTAAGACTCAGGCAATATAATAAAGACGTGTTTTTTTTAAACAAACCGTTTTTATAATTGTTTAATTTATGTATGTACGTACGTTTGTAATGCATGTGGTCATCACTCTCTGCCTATACTCTTACTTACTTACTTTAAGTGGCGCTACAGTCCGGGGTGGACCTGGGCCTCAGTCAACAAGATTCTCCAGCCAGCTCGATCCCTGGCTAGCTGCCTCCAGTTTCGCACGCTAAGTTGGCTGAGGTCCTCTTCGACTTTTGTGCGCCACCTGAGTCTTGGCCTTCCTCTACTGCGCTGTAACTCGGAAGCGGATTCGAGGACTTTTCGCAACGGAGCATTGGTGTCCATGTGCTCTACATGACCCAGCCATCTCAGTCTTTGGATCTTCACTCTTCTGGCTAGGTCCGTGTCGCTGTACAGTCCATACAGTTCGTCGTTGTATCTCCTCCTCCACTCACCGTCAATGCAGACGGGACCGAAGATCGCCCGAAAAATTTTTCTCTCGAAGCAATCCAGAACACCCTCATCCATTCCTCTGCGCCATAGAGCAGGACCGGGATTATTAAGGTCCTATAAAGGCTGACTTTTGTTGTCCGAGAGAGAGCTTTGCTACTCAATTGCCTCCTTAACCCAAAGAAATAGCGGTTGGCAAGAGTTATTCTTCGCTTGATCTCAGCGCTGGTGTTGTTGTCTGTATTTATAACAGAGCCTAGGTAGACAAAGTCCTTCACTACCTCAAAGTTATATCTGTCGAGGGTGACGCTCTGCCCAAGACGTCGGTGTCCTTTTGTCCTTTTTGCTTGACAGCATATATGTGGTCTTGCCCTCATTGACCGCTAAGGCCATTTTCGCCGCTTCGGTTTCAATACTCGCGACAGCGCCACTGATAACACGCTGCTTTCTCCCCATTATGTCAATATCGTCGGCGTATGCGAGTAGTTGGATGGACTTTTGAAAGATAGTGCCTCTTGTGTTTGCTCGTGAGTTTTGCACTATTCTTTCAAGTACGATGTTGAAAAAATCGCATTACAACGCATCGCCTTATCTAAATCCTTTCTGGACATCAAAGGTCTCGGGGAGACCTTTACCGACCTTGATGGAGCAGCGTGCATTCTCCATCGTCATCCTGCACAGACGGATGATTTTTGGCAGGTATGCCAAAACTAGACATTGCTCTGTATAGTTCGTCTCTGTAGATGCTGTCATACGCGGCCTTAAAATCGATGAATTGGTGATGTGTATCGATCTGAAGCTCATGGGTCTTCTCCAAGATCTGCCGTAGTATGAATATCTGGTCGATGGTGGACTTTCCTGGCCTGAAGCCACACTGATATGGACCTATCAGGTTGTTGACGAACTGCTTCAGGCGTTCACACAATACGGCGGATAAGATCTTATATGCGATGTTAAGAAGATTGATGAGTCTGTAGTTGACGCAGTTCAGAGGGTCTCCTTTCTTGAGAATCGGACAAGCAATGCTGAGGTTTCATCGAGCATACTTTCCTCCGACCATATTTTACAGATGAGTTGGTGTATGCTCCTTACCAAGTCATCGCCTGCCGTTTTGAAGAGGTCTGCAATCAGGCCATCCGCTCCAGCAGCTTTGCTGGACTTAAGCTTCGATATAGCTGTCTTCACTTCATCCAGGTTGGGTGGTCGGTCATCATCGTCCAAATTAAAAGGTTGATTCTGCCTGACAGCTGTATTTGGTCCGTCATCGCCGTTATACAGTCTGCAGAAATGATCTTTCCAAATCCTCAGCATCGACTGCGATTCTACTACGATTTCTCCCTTGTTCATCTCTAAAGGCTTCGGTTCGGGGTTTGTTTCCGTGGCATGTTATTTTTACCCTTTGGTAAAACTTCCGAACCTCATTCCTGGAGCAGCATCACTCAATTTAATCGATCGCGCGCTTCTTATGCTCTCTCTTCTTCCTCCTGAGAAGCCAGTGTTCGTCTCTCCTCCTCCACTCATAGAGCTCATGAGCAGCTCTGGTCTTATTTTGCGGTGCCGCATTGCGTGTTTTTTGCTTAGCTGCATGTGCTTGCCGGCATTCATCATCGAACCAAGGATTTCGTTGTGGTGGACGAGTGAAACCCAACACATCAGAAGCGGCATCGCTGATGGCATTTTGACAGTGTTTCCAATGGTCTTCGATGCTTGATGCTGGCGGTATTGGACCTCTTAAGAGATTAAGAGACACTCGCTCGGAAAAGGACTTGGCGATCTCTTGCAATTGTAGCCGTCTGACGTCGAATTTTCTCACAGCATTAGCATGTCTTGGCGTAGTTTGGGATATCCGCAATCATACCTTGGCTACAACAAGGTAATGGTCCGAGTCAATGTTGGCTCCTCGGAACGTTCGGACATCCATAATACTGGAGGAGTGTTTTGCGTCGATCGCAATGTGATCAATCATGTTGACTGTTGATTTATAAGGAGTTCTCCAAGTCCCTTTGTGTATGTCGAGATGTGGGAACCGCGTGCTAGCTACGACAATGTTTCGCCCCGCTGCAAAGTCGATTAGCCTGAATCCGTTATCGGAGGTGGTGTTGTGCAGGCATTGTTTTCCGGTTGTTCCACCAAAGATACCCTCTCGTCTTAGCTTTCCATTAAAATCACTGAGGACAATTTTATTGTCATAGCTAGGGTATTGCTCGTAGGTCTTGTTAAGGAGCTCATGGAAGACATCCTTGGTGTGGTCATCTTTCTCCTCTGTGGGGGCATGCGCGCATACAAGGCTAATGTTGGCGAATTTAGCCTTGATGCGGATTGCTACGAGGCGCTCGCTCACATGTCAGAAGCTGAGGACTTCTTGTCTTAGTCTGCCTCCGACAACAAATCCGCATCCAAATAAGCGCAGCTTTTGCCGTCGATGGCAATTGCCGTAGTAGATGTCGCAGTTTTTCATCTTCTTTTTGTCTGGCCCATCCCATCGCGTTTCTTGAATGGCGGTTATGTCTGCTTTGCAGCAATCTAGGGCCTCCGCTAGGTGCTCGGCTGCACATGGTCTATTAAGGGATCTAACATTCCACGTTCATATCCGTAGCTCATTGTCCTTAAATCGTTTGCTTGGGTTGTCAAGAGTAGATCCGTCCATATCTGAGGCTTGTTGATGCTTCGTAACTTAATCTTTGTTTAAATGGCCGGGCAGTTACCCCGGCGGCACAACCCCCAACTTGGAGGACCAGTTCCATTTTTAATGCCCCTAGGACGACGGGTCGGTTACACTGAAGCCAGTATCCCGTTCCGGGATGGAGCGCTGCCTTTGGCCGATATAGGGCTCGTCCGCCACCGTCTTTTTTCCAAGACCCTGACTAAGTCCTGGAAATCCTTACCGGCATGAGCTCCAAATATGTCGAAGTAGCCCGGATAAGGTCTTGTTTTGTTTTTCCGACTCTAATCCTGATTTATGGCACAGGAAACACGCCATTTGTCCCCTTCGCTTCGCAATCTCTAGTGAGATTCCCAGATGGCGCCACGGGGAGGCGTGAAGTAGGGCTTATTAGCAGAGCTGCAAGATGTTCGGCTGCAGAGGCTTATTCTTGTTATTTAAAAAACCAGCACCTGTCCGAAGATGCGACTTCTACGAGGCCTTATACTAATCGTGTCCATACTCTGTCCAACATAAATTTGCACTCTTTTGTTTTCCGAAAGGTGCTATTCCAACAAAAGCTCTTACAGAGTTTCCGTAGAAAGCATTTCAAATTAGTAAAAATCTGAAACAATAGTATTTAGGGCTACCGTCCTTTTTTTAGATTGAAATTATCATTTACTTAATTTTAATAAATAAAACAAATTTATCTTTTTCCACAACACCAAGAGATAAGGTAAAAGACGCGTTTTTGAAGGGTATCCCCAGTTCCCATTTCATAGCATTTCTTTAATTTCATTGTACCGAGTTGACCTCCGTCGGGCACGCACGATATTTAAAACGCCGCCGTCTGCAGTGACAAAAAAATCACCACCTCCCATTCCCACCTAATCCGTGCGCGGGCTCTCGTGGAAAAGAGTGAAAAAAAAAATTAAATAAATTAATAAAACAAAAAAAAAAACACTTTTGCTGTTCAGTCGTGAAAAAAAAAAAAATATTTACATACATATTTAGTGCGGGCATCCTCTATCTAGCCCCCGGTCGGAGTGCTGTTGCTTGCACTTGGTCACTGTCACTTTACGGCAATGGCAGTGACTGAGTGTATGTAACAATCGATGGATGGCAGGTTGCGAATGACAATTTTGTTGGTGTACTGTCGCATATTGTTGTAAGGGCATAACACCTACAATAATATGTTTCGGTAAACCAACGACAACGTTTTCACTTCGCAGCCTCGTCGGTGGTTGTGTTTTTTTTGTTTTTTTCTTGTAATGGCTCAGAAATTCAGAGTGGACATAGCAAATATTCACGGGCTAAAAAGTAATCATTTCTCAAACATTGACCACACAGTCAGAGAAAAAATTCCTTAAAGAATAGTATGGCAATACGAGAAAGCCAATTGGAGCGGACTTAACACATTCTTTAGGAATTTTGACTGGTCGTTATGTTTCCTCGATAACGACGTGGATGCCGCTGCTAATATGATCACAGACACTATTCTCTTTGGAATGAGATCCTTAATCCCCCACCGGCTAAAGAGTATCAGACCAAAGGAAAGGGCGTGGTACGACTCGAGCTGTAAGGAGGCTGTCAGGTTGTGAGAAATGTTTTTTCGGTCCTAGAAGACCAACCCTACGTAGGACAACCGGAAAAAATTTACACGAGCCAGGAATGACTGCAACGCCTTTCTTAAGCGTGTCAAATTTATATACGACCAAAAACTGAGGCAAAAAGTACTACAATGTCCCAAAGGTAGTAAAAATTGTTGGTCGTTCGTCTAAAACATTAGAAATTCTGCCTCATCCTCCATCCCAAGAACCATTTACAATGACATTCCAGCTGATAAGCTCTTTGGTGAAAGCCAATCTGCTTGCTGCACACTTTGCGGCCAGCTTAACGCTCCCAGATTGTGCTTTGTCTCCGCCTACACTTGAGTGCGTCGAATCTTCAATGGGACGAATCCACTTTCGCACTCGTGTAGTAGCAAGAGTACTTAGATATCTTAACGCACACAAATTCGCTGGTCCAGATAGTATATCTCCCCTTCTTCTGAAGAGGTGTTCTTCTACGCTGGCAAAACCACTGCGTAAGCTTTTCCATCAATCCTACTCTTCAGGACCCTTTCCGAGCAGATGGAAAACAGCAATTGTCCAGCCCGTCCCTAAAAAAGGCGAATCTTCTTCTCTCTCCTCTTACAGAACCATTGCACTTACGTCCCTTCTCTCCAAGGTCATGGAAACGCTGATAAATCGTCAGCTCATGAAATATCTCGAAATACGAAAACTTCTTAATCACGGCAGTACGGTTTTCGTAGCAACAGATTCACTGATGATTTGATGGCATGTCTCACCGAAAAGTGCAATCAAAGTTTACATCAATCTGCAAAGCAAGATAGTTACACTTGATATTTCTAAGGCATTTGACAGAGTTGGGCATCAGGCTCTTTTGTGGAAAAGGCGTGCATTTCTGATCGATGACTCTCTTCTTCAATGGATTAGAAATTACCTTTCGGAACGTTCAATTCAAGTTGTCTTGCATGGATTCAAGTCTGATATTCACAAAATAAAGGCCGGTGTGCCGCAGGGCTCCGACACTCTCTTTAATTTTCATCAATGATCTCTTGTCTGCTACTTCTAATCCAATTTACTCCTTTGCTTACGACAGTTCTCTCTGCTTTTCATATTCGTTCCCGGAATCACGTCCCTTCTCTTCGACTGTAGAATGGGAACGGCAGCGTATGTTAAGTTCATTAAATTGCGGTATAAACAGCATAACCAATTGGGGAACTACCAACAGAGTGGAATTTAAAGCTTCCAAAACACAATGCTGTCTGTTGCGAAATTCAAAATATGAAGCCATTATCCATGTATGACATTTACATCGTTGAGACTGAAAGACGTTCCATTCTCGGTATGTGTGTCAGTGACAACTTACTTTGGAATGACCACATATTCAAAGTCGACAAAAATGCTGCGAAATGTCTAGGTTTCCTTAAGCGATGTAAGAAATATTTCACCCCCTCTGATCTGGCTTCAATATATAAGGCTTTCATCCGCCCAAAACTGAAGTACAACGCTCACATCTGGTCAGGTCCTCCAAAGACTTCTTTGCGCCTACTAGATTCAAAACCGTGCGATAAAACTAATAGGTGATGCTAATATTACACAGTCGATTGACACCCTCGACTACCGACGTAATGTCTCCTGTCTCACCCTGTTCTATCGTTATTTTCAAAACCAATGCTGCTCTGAAATTGCCAGTAGCATTCCGCCCCTTCAAACCTCCAACCGTAAAATCGGTCTCGCTATGAATGCCAAGGAAAAGAGTTACCAAACGGAAAATGGTAACTCTGAATGCACATCAATTTAATAGGGGTTGAATAGCAGCAGCCATAGACCACAGGCAATCAGTGCACACTAAGATGTGCGTTGAATAAGAGGTGTTGGATTTATGTCAGATGCAGTTGGAAATTCACTGGCGAGTAAACACTTTTAATGGGGGGTTTTCTTTCAATATAGTATGATGCCGCTCCTGATTTTGAAAAAGCTTCTTCATAAGACGTGTACTGCCAATTTATATTGGACAGAGTGTGGGTATCACCAAAGATTTTAAAGTCATACATATGACGCATTGAGCATAAAAAACAGAAACTCACGAGCTTCACGGTACGGTGGTGTACACACATGGGAAACGAGATCCAAACCAATTGCAAATTTAAAAAATTAAACCAGTTTCGAGGAAGAGAGTTCGTTTCGTGTGCTGTTGACTGCTGTCTGAGGTGAACGTAAATGCATGTTTTATATTTATTCGGTGTTCTACCGTCCTTGCCATCACATTTATGCACGATGAGCAAAAGCGAAAAAGGAAGGAAAAATACATTGTGGTCTGGCGTTCAGTGCTGTCTGTAAAAAGTCAAAACGACACTATCAAAACTTAAGGTCGCTAGGCTTTCCTGGTGCCGATAAAATTTAGGGGTAAATTTGGCGCGAAAAATGTTAAATTGATTTAACAGATCATGAGAAAAAAAATTTTCATTTGCGAAAATCATTTTTGCAGCATATATATTGGCAAGAGGTTTTTAAAATCAGAAGCCATTCCAACCTGAAATTTGGATAATGATTGTTAAGAATTGGATTATTTCTCAGAGTATGATTGTTCCGTTACGAGGGCACATAATGATGATGTACTCTGCAGCAATTCCGAACGAAATATACAGCTGGTTCATTCTTATAAAAAGAAAATTGGACCATTATTAAATGTTTAAAAAAATGTTAAGAAACACGAAAAATTTTTCTTTTAAACTAAAAAAATTAAAACGAATCCAACAAAAATATTAGAAACGTCTATTGATTCCATGGACGCTATAAGTAATGAGTTAAAAACATTCTGCAAGCTTCTGTTAGGAACCACGAACAATAAGTATTCTAATGATGCAAAATATTTAGCACAAAATATTTTTTACATGTCCAAGTCCACATATGCTTTCTTAATAAACAAGCTGCACTTAAATTTGCCTCATATGAGCACGGTCAATCATTGGTCTCCAATCAAATTTCTTCAACTTAAGCTTCAAAACAGTGCTTTTCAATCTCTTAAGGAAATGTTTTTTGATCTTAACGAAAAGAAAGACAATCAAATGGTACTCTTAATGGATGAAATGTCATTAAGTAAGGAATTAAGATATAATCGACATTTAGATTTAATTGAGGGTTATGAGGCAAATGCACTTAAAAGAACTAAAAAAAATGCAAAGCAGGCTTGTGTGTTCATGCATAGTTCCGTGTTTTTCAATTGGGGTACTGTATTGAATTATTTCGTATCTGAAAAAAGATTAACGTCTAAAATTCCTTGCGAAATAGTTAAAGAAAATATCGCTGTATTAAGTAGGTTTGGTATTTCAATTAAGGCCCTAGTATGCGATCGGAGATCTTCCAACCGAAAATGCTTTGCTGATTTTGGGGTAACCGAAGACAAACCTTATTTTGAGTTTGAAAATCAAAAATATTTTGGAGGTTTGACTTTCCACACTTAATGTGCCCGAAGTTAACTATGCAGAATATATTTCCTAACTCTTTTGATAAAATGCTAAGCAAATTTAGCAAAGCAGTTCGAGCAGCTATTAGAACAATTTGTGACACTGTCTGTGTCAAAAGAAATACATAGGAATTGGCTCTATCCACTGCTGATTTTATAAAAAAAATTGATCACAGATTTGATTGTATGAACAGTGGGGCACTTCATTTAAATAATTTGTATCAATCTGCTTTGCAATTTAATAATCAATCTTACGAATTCATAAAGGAATTTCAAGAGTATATAGAGTTAAGTTAAGTTTGTTAATTGCAAAAAGCAAGATGGTGTTTTTTTAAAAATAGTATTCAGTTAACCCTTAGGGCGATTCTTATGCTTTTTGATAAAAACTGCCTCATTATTCTAGAAAATTTTTCCGTATGTCAAAACGGTTTAATCAAGATAAGTAAGATAATGCATTCGCTGTTTTAAGACAAAAAGGAGGTAATAACAATAATCCATCTGTTGCTGAACTCAATAATATATTGGCAAAAAAAAAATACCTCAAAGATTGTGCAGTCGAGTTCCCATAGCAATTATGAAGAAATGCCGCAGTCTTTGGTCCAAATAAGCGATTTTTCCTCTTTAGAAGAACTTTTTTGGCTGCAACTGAAAGGAGCGAAACAACTGAATCTGAGGTAGACAGTTGTAATTTTAATAGCATTATATACCCAGATTATTTTTTGGAGGATAATTTTTACAATTCTGCAAATATAAACTTGGGGCTTCTTCCTATTAGAAATATTGTTGGCTACGTCACTTTTATAATGATACCGATAAATGTTCAAGAGACTTAAGGAAAGAAGATGAAGTAATAACTGCTCCCAGAGTTCTTCATTTTTCATACCAGGCTTTGGTAATCTTTATGCGCCATTAGATTCACTTATGGAAGTAAGCTAGAAACACATTTTAATTTTCCACAAAGGTTTCACCGAAGAACCTGTAAGATGCAGTGCGTAATCTGTGTGACTTTATTAGCTTTGACGGTTAAACACCGAATAAATATAAAACATGCATTCACGTTCAACTTACACAGCAGTGAGCCTCAAAGAATAGCTAGAACAAAAGGATCACTCCCCCTGAGGCTGAAAAACTCCACCCGTCGTACAAAAAACCTCCCCAGACTGCAAAACGCTGTGTAATGCATATGGACAAGGTGGAAACAGACTGGTTTTTCTTCTTTTGTTTATGCGTTCGTGATTGACTGTCCGGGCAATTTTTTAATATGAATAAATGCGTGTAAGTGATTGTCATCGTATTGTACAATATTTGATTACAGGATGTTCCGAGAAGACTAATTCACTTTTAAAAAGTGTTTTAAAAAGACAAAGGATGGAAAAATATTTAGTATAATGAATTTATTTTTAATTCATATTTTTATATGTTTTAAAATTAAGCTAGCCATTTATTTATCTAAAACGGTTATTAAAAAATGTGATCTTCGTCATGCAGGTCAGTTTATGCCAGCAATAAATAAAAGGATATTTCATGGTTTTATGAAATGAATTACGCCTTCTATGCAGTTACAATCAACGGTTTATATCTCAAATGAAAGTCTTCAATTGTAGCTTTAATTTGAGATATATCTTACCTACAGAAGATATTTAAATCTTTGCTTTAAAGGATTTTCAATTTTCAAATGTCCTTTTCGTCCTTTCCAGTGGTTTGCTCCAAAAACCGTTTTGGATTTAACCTTCTTAAGTGGTAGACTATTTATAAAAAAAATTTCAAGCAAATCGGAGGTGAGTACTTTTCGGAACTTTATCCAAATTGAATTTTTGCTTCCTATATTTTAACATAAGTTCAATGCGAAAGAACTGGAATACGTTTCATGCGAACGAAAGCGATCTTTTATGTAATTGTATTACCAATTATTGTTTTACTAGAAACTAGTACGAGTATAAAAAAATAACGAAAATGAACTTTACGCAATAAATGGGTTTACACGAAAATTTTTAAATATTGAAACGAACGCAGTGGTGGTGGCATTGCTATATACCTGTGTATAGTATATAAAAGAAGAAATAAACACAAATAGCGAATTGTATGAAAGCATGACGATAAGGATACGCAATATATAGACCACCATGATGACGAAATCTATCGACAACGGTTAATCGCGGTTAAAATGCAGGATATATACGAAAAGTCAACAGGAAAAAATACATTAACAAAACGTAGACAAAATGGATGGGTTTGGGCCAATATTCGTGATAAATGCAGACGCAGAGACGAATTAAATAGGAGATGGAAGAACAATAGTTTTAGCCAATCCTACGAAAAAGAAATAAATTAAACAAAGAAATTTTAATTGAAAAATCAAATCTTTACAAAAGTAAATTTGTCAACTCAAGAAGAGATTCTCGAAAAATATGGGACTTGATAAATGAAATTATGGGAAGAAGAAAACTAAATGTGGGTGTTGAAGTTATGAAGGATTTCTCCGCTAGAAAACCGTCTTAAAACATTATGCAACAAAATTGGGAAGCATTTGGTTGATCAAACACAACATATAATACATAATTGTGATATAACGATGTCAGGCCACTTAAATATCATACGGGCCAAGAGTATTTTCATACAAGAGACTAGTAATGAAGAAGTGAGTGAAATCTTGATATCTTTAAATACGAGGAAATTGCCAGAAGTCGACAAGCTGACATATTTGCACTAATAGTCACAAAAATAATTAATCGACGCTTAAACCAATCAAAAATTCCGGATAAAATGATAAAATGAAGATTGCGGTGTTACGACTAATCTACAAAGATGGAGTAAAAAGCAGTTTTGCAAATTGCAGGCCTATTTCAATACTCCCAACTATTGAAAAGTGTTTCGACGAAGTTGTAATGAGGCGGCTACTACACTTTATTAAAAAATATTCAATGATTTACGAAAAAAATAAAATAAAAGCACGAGTAAACTTGTAGGCAAATTTTGAAATATCATAACTGATATTCATATAGAGATAGAATAGATGCATTAGTGTTTTTCATGGACTTTAGCAAGGCATTCGATACACTTATTCATGCAAAATTGATCCAAGCGCTAAGTAGAAATGGAATCCCGGAGAAATTACCAGATTGGATGCGAAACTCTTTGGCCGCAAAAACCTTCCTGGTAAAAATTGATGACCGCAAGGGTCGAAAATAGGACTACTTCTTTTTATCATATTCACAAATGAACTGTTTTGGATTTTTACTAAGAGAACTGCATACGCGTTCGCAGATGAAACGGCAATAGTTGTTCGATACAGGTGTCTTAAAAGTGGTATGCAAAAATTGGAAGAAGAGTTCGACAAGGCAGCTGAATGGTGCCACGATAATGGGCTCATACTAAATTTTTCTAAAACTAAGCTCATGCACATTCGCAGCCCGCATAATGAAAAAACTGAACAAACTTTATGATTCAACAACATCTGCCAAGGTAGAAGTGAAGTTATCAAGGTACTCGATTACTATCAATACTTGGAAATTATAATTGATAACCATCTCATATGGAACATACACAACCGGCATTCTGAGAGCCAACAGCTTCAGAGCATTAGGAGTGAACCAGTTTCTCACAACAAGTTCTACACTTTCCCTTTTCTCTCGGCCTCACTCATCCACATTCTTTCCCGTTGGTTCTTCAAGATCGTAGAAGGGTGGTGGGCAGCCATGGGTTCATCAGCCATTGGTGCAACCTCCTAGTATCTTGAAGGATCAATTACAGCAGGTAGGACGGTCGGTGCGTTGAAGTAACAATTTGGAGGAAGGCGCGAGACCAGCGTCCAACGTTCTAGTGAGAAAGAGCCATTCACAAGGCGTCGGCTCTTGCCCTTGTGTTGTGCTGTCTTTCCAATCGGGTAGTTTCCTTAGCCTTAGAAGGCATCTCCGCTACATCACTATCTCTCCTGCCCGATCCGGGCGGTCACTCTCACCCAAACCCTTTACGTCTAGAGTCAGGCGGATGGTCTGGAACCCTCTGCGTATAACTGATATCACCGACGCTCTACTTGGTGACGGACGGTCACCCACCGCAATCCGGTGTACAAAAAATAAGAATAGCTCTGAAAAGACTGAACCCCTATCTGCGTGCCCCACACTACCGAAACACTAAACCAAAGGGATTCACAGGGATGTCGTTAGTTTGTATTGGGCAGCGTTTCTAAAGTAGAACTTCCTCCACAAAGGCCCGTCGTAGTAGTTCCTCGTTTCGCCCTCACTTCACCCCATCCGCTGTTGGACACGCTTCGATTGTGCGGAAATGCTTAGAAATTTTAAAATATCCCGTAATCTCGTTACTAAACTCATAAGATGCGTTAAGTTTAGTTATTATAGTAATAGATTTAACTCAGATCGTCCTTCCAAGTTTCTGTGGAATGAAGTTCGTAATTTTGGATTAAGTAAAGATAATATTGCAGTTTCAGATGACAATATTGATATAGATGAGTTGAACCTTAGGTTCTCTACACGCATTATGTCACAAGTCACAGACCACACGAATGCTCAGCATGATAATGAAAATTTATTTTGACTGCCTGCTCTACACAATAGAAAAAACGAATTTTCATTAGCTGCAGTTGATGCATATAATGTATGTATAACGCAGTCTTCTCTATTAAATGCAAATCTGTCGGACTAGATAATGTTCATCCTGACTTTATTGAAACTCTCCTTCCTTTTTTACTTTCATGCATCACCCACTTATTCAATACCAGCATTATGACTTCTACGTACCACTCTGTCTGAAAAAAATCTAAGATCATCCTGATTCATAAAAAAGGCACAAAATCAGAATTTAGACCTATAGCTATATTTCCCTTCTTATCTAAGGTCTTTGAATCCATCTTCTGCAACCAAATAAAAGAATTCGTTAAAGACAAAGAGCTTCAGGTCCGGGTACAGCTGCACATCTGCCTTATTAAAAGTTTTTGACGATATAAGACAGGCAATTGATGCTTATTATACTTCTGTGATAACATTACTTGAATTCTCCAAAGCATTTGACTGTGTTAATCCTAATATCCTCTGTGATAAACTTCTGACATATTTTAACTTTTCTGATACTTCTAACAAATTAATTTATTCAAATATCGCCTGCAAGCTGTTTTATGTAAAAGTAAATTGTCTTCGTTTTTTTCCTGTTTATAATGGTGTTCCTCAAGGATCCATTCTTGGTCCATTACTGCTCTCTATGTTCATCAATGACCTACCATCCGCTTTATCCTACTGTCGATTTCATATCTATGACGATGATGTTCAATTGTACCTTAGTTTTCCCATTGGTATGGTTGAGGACGCTATAGCAAAAATAAACGAAGATCTATGTCATATTTCGAGTGGTTCACACGTAATGGGCTTAAACTCAATCCTGACAAAACTTAAGCCATCCCAATCTCCAAACATCAACCACATTTCTCCGATCTTCTCCTAATCTTCAACAATAAATGAACGGGGGATGCGCACATTAATTCTATTATAAATAAAGTCTATGCAACAGTTTTGCCTCGCGCATGACCTTAAGACCGCGAAAGCTTTTAAAGCGATTCCATATGGTTTAGAAGGCATAGAAGCAATTCATCTTAAAAATGAACTTGTTAGGCATGAACTAAAATGTGTCGAAGTGAAAAAAATATTTAAAAACTATCAGCACTACAGTGACACTTTTTATATTGTCTCCTTTGAAAATGGGTCAATTAAATTAAGTGATCTAAAAAACAATTTTCGTTCAGTATTCCACACCCAAATTAAGTGGAACTACCAACGAAAGCTAAAAGGCAAAGTGACACAATTTCATAACTGCCAAATATTCGGCTACGGCAAAAAAAATTGGCACATTAAAACTTATTGTGCGATCTATGCTGGTTCACATAAAACAGCTGAATGCGACAACGTCTCACACAACAAATGTGCCAACTGCAATGGCAATCATAAAGCTACCGATCCAGCCTGTACAAATAGAGCAAAGTATCTCGAAATTAAAGAAAAGAAAAAATCAATGGACATGTTCAATGTTCCTCTCGAAAGCGGTTTTCTATAATTCGATGAATGATTTCCCAATGCTCCCAACACCACAAGGCCAACCAAAAAAGTTCAGCTTTCAGAACAAAAAGATTGCAAGTTCCAACACTCAACACCAAATAACCAGCGCATGGGATAATGGAGCTCGTGTTGCCGCTGCCCCTCCATTACCTTCTGATATAATGCATGATATAACAACAACAACAGCAATTCATCTCTTTTTTCAATTGAAAAACTACGAGTAAATGCTCTCTGTATGGAGATGATAACTAACTTATCATTTCGTAAAAATAAAATTGAGCAATTTAATGTGATCGCACATTTAGCCTCTAAATTATTACTTGGAATGCTAAGGGTATCCTTAACAAATATTTAAAATTTTTAAATTTTTTGACATCAATAAAGTTGATGTTGCGTTAGTGACAGAAACTTGGCTTACAAGCGAAATTAGACTACCGTCTTCTGACTTCATGTGCTATCGTGTAGATAGAACTGAGCAGAGGGGTAGTGGAGTTGCAATTCTAATTAGGAAGATAATGCAACATTCGCTCTTGCCTGTAATTAATAAAACGTCTGTGGAGAATCTAGGTATATCTATTAGGCTTATAAATGGAAAGGAAAGAAAGGTATTCTTTGTATACTTTTCTGACGGATCTTCATCGGACTCCAAAAGAAAGGTACTCAAACGCGATTTCAGGAAATTATTTGCTATGACTAGAGAATTTTTACTCGGTAGTGATTTTAATTGCCATCATAAAGACTGGGGTTGTAGCAGAGCAAACGCTTGGTAATATGCTAGCAGATCTGCCTCTTGTCCTACCAGTAACAATTTTGTTCCCTCCTAGTCCTACGTATTTCCCCGCTGGTTCTCGTGGTTCTCCGACCATCCTAGACTTATTTTTGACAAATATTCCTAGTCAAATATAGCAACCAACTTCTCTTAGTGCCTTGTGTTCTGATCATAACCCTGTTTTATGTCATGTCCCTTGGTCGGGAATAAAAAAAAGTGCAATATATACAACAATTATATAAAACTAATTGGAAAGCGTTTCAAACAAGCTTGAATACAAGTCTTCGAAATACATCCACTGATTTGGATAATGTTTCTTGTAATTCTGATGTTGAATGTATTGTTCAAGGTTTTACACAAACTATTTTAGCTTGAGTTGATAAATGTGTTCCTAAGGTATTAAAAAAAGACCATTGTTTAAATAAGAAACTTCCGATCCACGTTCTGGAACTCATTAAACTGAGGAACATTCATAGAAGAAGCTGGCAAAAATATCGTCAGCTCTTTCGTCGAAACATGGTTTCTCATTTCAACCAGCTTATTTCTGGAGAAATTTCGAGATTCCGTACTGAAGAATGGAATAATAAACCAAAGGTTCTTGATGAAAATGGAAAACCTTTCTGGAACATTGTAAAAATAATGAAAAACAAAAACATTTTGCACAGATTTGGATTAAGCCAATTTATTTCCAAATGATTTTTCAACATACCACTTGGTATCACAAAATCTAGGCAATAAGGAAATAAATAGTTTAGTGAATAGAACAATTAAAAAGTTCGATGCCTCCAATGAAACGATGCCTTCTTACGCATTCGTTGTGGATGAAGATGTGAAAATCATTATAAACAATCTACAAATAAAAAAAACCGGAGGCTTAGATCAAATTAAAAATATTTATTTAAAACATCTTTTGAAAAGTGGTATAAAATATCTGACTTTTATTATAAATGTCTGTTTAAAAATGCAATACTTTCCAACTAAATGGAAAATGGCAAAAGTTGTGCCTGTTGGAAAGGCTCCTGATATTGCTGGTAGTTATAGGCCAATTAGTTTGTTAAGTAGCATAAGCAAAATCTACGAGAAGGTTTTAAAAGAACGAATCCTAAGCATTGTTCATCAAGAAAGAATATTCCCTGATCAACAATTCGGATTTAGAAGGTTTCACTGCACTTCTCATCAGGTAAAAAGAATTTATCAGTATATTCAGGACAACCGTACACAAGGCAAGTCAACTGGAATGATTTTACTTGACATAGAAAAGGCGTTTGGAATTATAAAGGAATGATATGTAAAATGATTACATTTAAATTCCCGTTATATATATGCAAAATAGTTCAAAATTTCTTGTCAGACAGGTGTTATAATGTTTATGTTGATTGTGGTATTTCTTCTTTAGTGACGTTTAATTTTGGTGTCCCTCAAGGATCCGTTCTTTGCCCACTGTTATATAACAAATATTTTCAAGCTATCTTTTTCTCACGAACAAGAAAGTCTTGTTTTCTCCCCAGCAGTTTACTTAAAATCAATGGAAAAGACATAAATTGGGATAGATCCGTAAAATATTTAGGTATACATCTTGATACTAAACTTACGTCCAGCTTCCATATTGATAATACACTGAAAAAAATAAGTCTAGCAATAAAATTACTTTATCCTTTCATAAATCGCAATTCCGTATTTACAAATGGAAACAAAATCATTATAGTCTTCCAAGCAATATTACTTATGCCCTGTATGGGAAAAAGCTGCTAACAGTCACATAAAAAGACTTCAGGTCTCACAAAATAAACTGCTTAAAATGATGTATAATCTACGTTGGCATCATTCGACTTTAGATCTCCACCAAAAAGCGAATGTTGAGTTGATTTCTGAACGAATTCAAAACTTGAAAATAACTTTGTTTGTACTCGTAGCTGTAATAGCTGATAACCCACTAATCAACCAAATGTATGCATAGTAATTTTGATAAATATTTATCTTCTTATTTCTTTTTTTTGTTTGTTAAAGAATTTACATGAATATACGTGTATTACATATGTATATTATATTATGTTCTTTTCTTTCCTTTTTGTAACGTATTTATTAAATTGTTTATTTTGTATTAATTTATTAGTATTATTTACTTATAAATTAATTAATTTATTTATTTATTCATTTACTTATTTATTTATTTATTTATTTATTTTTTTTTTTATTTTTATTTTTTTGTTGTGTTCTACTAATTTACATAGATATATGATTAAATGTTAATTTTTTCTTAAATTTTCGTTTATTAACTTTATTACTTTGTTTTCAATCATGTTGGTTATTCAATTGAATGTATTCTAGTCATTATCATCCTTTTCTTTTCTAATTACTTTAAATTGAAGGTTTTTAATTGCAATTTCCTTCAAACAATTGCCGTTTTGTATATTTTTATAAAAGTGTTACGATAATGTTTTAGATGTATGATAATTATAGCCAAATCTATAAATTGTAAAATGTGCGGTTACAATACCTTTGAAATTGTTTGTAAAATAAAATTTATCTATCTATCTAAGTCTATGCATCGTTACGAGGTTTATCAATAACAAGAAAAATTTTACCCACACAAGTTAAACTAAAACTGGTTAAAGCTTTAATATTCCCCATAATGTCTTATGGCTCCGAGCTGTTTGCAGATCCTGATTCCGCCTCACTTCAAAAACTAAAAGCCGCTTTCAATTCTATTGCACAATTTGTATTCAATCTTCGTCGGTTTGATCATATTTCATCTGAAGCTCGTCAACTTCTTGGATGTAACCTGGATGTCTTTTTTAAGTATCGATGCTGCTCTTTTCTCTTCAAAATTGTTCACAAGAAAGAATCTAACTATTTATTTAATAAAATTTATTTATGCTCTTCTAATCGCTATATTGTATTGCGATTTTCCACATGTACCTGCTTGACATCACGCAGGCAATTTTCCATATATGCTGTCAGACTCTGGAACAATCTACCCAATCATGTGAGGTCTAGAATGGAACACAGAAAATTTCTTACTATCTGCTTTGAACATCTTTCCAACTTGAACTGATTTACCTCCTTTTTTATCTTTGTTTTTTTTTTCTATCAACTGTTAACTAGTCCTTGGTTGCGCCTTTATCTAATGTTTAACTTTAAATTTTATATTCATTTTTATATTGTATCTTCATTTTGTGTTTTTTCTTAATTAATTGTCATAGCTTACTTTGCACATTATACGTAATATTTTGTTATCTCATATCCTATACTAATTATAAGTTTATCTTGATGTACAGCGTTTCCTATATAAATAAATATCTAATATCTAGTCTTTAACATAAACGTGTCCAGAGTATGTTTCAAATACCTTCCATCAACAATATCTATCGAAGAAGGCAGTTTAAGCATAGTGCCCTTACGATATTTAACGGGATTCTCCGTCTGCTATCAAATACCCTAAATTTAAAAGTTAGAAAAAACCTATTGAAACCATTTTTTTTTCTTACACGTAACGTTTGCATTTTCGAATTGCCTTGTAACTTATTTTGTATTAAGCTAAAGCTTAATGTTAAGATTTGCAAAATAACCTTCTGCAGGTAAGCCATATGGCTTCGCGGAACACAATTTCATTTTGAAACAACTTTGGAAATCTATATTTAATAAAATAAATAACATTTGAACATATTGGTAATATCACACAGGTGAAGAATTTGTTGGGCAAAGTCCTAGTGCCCCGCTAAAATTCAATTATCGGAAAGGGTGATTGTTCAGTATTTTCTCATATCATTTTTATCAGCAATTGGCTTTGGAAATGCCGGACTTTGTTAACCTTGATTCGAAGGCGCGTGATTCTTGAAA
This sequence comes from Volucella inflata, assembly GCA_928272305.1. Taxonomy (NCBI): domain Eukaryota; kingdom Metazoa; phylum Arthropoda; class Insecta; order Diptera; family Syrphidae; genus Volucella; species Volucella inflata. Next base: position 113,815,410 of record OV743716.1, on the reverse strand, counting down.
CAGCTTTGTCGTTATAATCTGCAATACTGTCGGCCTCTCTTTCAAAATCATCTGGTTTTATCGAAGAACGGACTTCTGCATTTGCTTTTTGCAGATTTTGATGAGCTGATAACAGAAGATCCAACAAAACGCTAAGCTCTTCTTCGATTGCATCTACCGCATTTGAGTCCATGTTTTCAGTTATTTTACTGTCGTTTAATTTCATAAACTCACATGCAAGTTATCACCCTGAATCATCACCAGCATCAATGACAGAAACTGTATAATTGCAATAGACAAAATTAATTGGAATCATCACCAGTACCAATGACATAAACTGCTTAAACTCAATTATCAATGCAATAGACAATAACAAGATAGCTTCAACAAAGCAACGGAAGTTCTTCTACAGAAACTATCAAATTACAATAAACAAGAAGCCGCTGCAGACCGATGTCAACAAGACACCACACCCACGCAATCCTATCCATCGAAGATGCCATAGTACACGTATAAATAGGTTTACAAATTAGATTAGTCTTTAAGTATTATTTTGTACCTTCAACGGATCAGTTCGGTGATTTATCTTTTTTAAATAAAGTTATTTTTTTAACCGAGTAATCAAGAAAAATATTAATTGGCGCTCAACGTGTTCGCCTACATTACAAGCCCTTAATTAGAACGAAAATTCTTGTTTTAAGTGCAAAACAATAAGCACCGAAGATAAAGTGCCTTTTGCAATTCAAGAACAATAAGTCATTTTTGTGAGGCTATCATATTTGATAGAAAGGTAAGATTTTACGAAACTAACAAATTAGAATGCGATTTACTCATAGGTTTTATGTTGCTTAAACAAGCAAAAATAACTTTAGACTTTAAGAAAGGAAGCCTGAAGTATAAAGAAGGAAAGAAAAAATCTTCAGTTCTGATGATACAAAAAGTAATATTGCAAAATCAATGCTTACAAAAGCTGAAGCCGACGACAATAGCGGCAATATAAATAAAATAACTAATATTAACGAGGGCAGTAATGATATTAAATTTTTGAGAAAGATTATAAATAATAAGATAGAAGAAACTCATTCAAATATCAATTTGAATTCATTATACAGAACAGACGTTGAAGCAGAAATCAGAACACTTGTTGAAACTCCTATATGGAGTAAACAATATCCCGATTCTCTGTCAGTCAATACGTTTGTAAATAAAGGAATTGAAAATATGTTGAATAACGGAATTATTCAACTAAGTAAAAGTTCATATAATTCACCAACATGGGTGGTACCTAAAAAAGGATTTAAGGAGGATGGAACTCCAAATTTTAGACTCGTAATCTACAATAAGAAATTAAACGAGAAGACTATATGGGATAAATATCCGATACCAAACATAAATGTCATATTATCGAATCTAGGAAAAGCAAAACACTTTTCCACTACAGATTTAGAGCCCGGGTTTCACCAAATAAAAATGAAAGCCACCGATATCGAAAACAGCTTTTTCCGTTAAAAACGGAAAATATGAATATCTCAGGATGCCTTTTGGCCTAAAGAATGCCCCAAGTATATTTCAACGGACAAAGGACGATATTTTACGTCATCATATTGGAAAAATATGTCATATTTATATAGATGACATCATTATATATATATATATATAACAACTATTAAAGAGCTACCGAACACATTAAAATTATTATTGAAACTTTAAAAAATGCCAATATGAAGATTTCATTGGAAAAATCAAAATTTTACGAACGAGAGATACAATTTTTGTGGTTGCGCATATTATTATCAAAACCGATCCTAATAAAATTAAAACAATTTCAGATTCTCCTATTCCAAATACATTAAGACAACTAAGAAGTTTCTTAGGTATGACAGGTTATTATCGTTAATTTATAAAAAATCATGTTTCTGTAGCAAAACCAATGACCGAATTTTAAGCTGAAGAAAACGGCAGAACCTCAAAAAATATTTAAAAAAAAATACAAATTACTCTAGATGAAGAGGCAATTTTATTGTAGCTTGCGATAATTTAAAAAAATTGCTGATAAATCAAGTGGAATTAGTACAACCTGATTATAACAAAAAAATTTATTTTAACTAAAGATGCTTTAAACAATGCAATAGGTGGTGTTTTAACTGAAGAAGGCTAACCAATAACCTTCATTTCAAAAACCCTGAATTCCACAGAACAAAATTATGCTACTAATGAAAGAGAACTATATACCATTGTATGGGCATTAAAGAGAGAAACTATCTTTATGGTGTTACAGATCTTGAGATCCATACGGATTATCAACCATTGACTTTCGCACTCTCACTTCGTAATCCTAATGCCAAAATAAAACGTTGGCATGCATTTATTAAAGAATTTTCACCTAAAATAGTTTATAAACCAGGAAAAACAAATGTAGTAGCAGATGCTCTTTCTAGACCATATTTACATTAATTATCAGAAGATTCCTCTGGTATGGCAACGCAACAATCTGCTGAAAGCAGCGATAATAATACTATTGAAGAAACTAAAAACACCTTTAAACCAATTTAAGCAACACATTTTTCTAAGCCAAGCCAAGCCAAGTAACCATACATGACCAAATAACTAATTTTGGTAAAACACGACATATTATAGAATTCGACACACCAGAAAATTTAATTATAATCCTTAAACAATATTTACAACCTGGTACTGTTGCAATACATTGCACTTTAGAAGACTTATACGTCATAAAACAAAGCCTTAACGAAACCTTCAGTAATCGGTTTATATATACTAAACATTTTCCTTTAGATATTCCCAACACTGAAGACTAGGCAATTATCATACAACAAACTCATACAAGAGCTTATAGGAGTTACCAACAAATCTAGGTCAAATATCCTCATTTTATTACTGGCCTAAAATGAAGGAACAATTTAAAGAATATATAAGAAACTGTGAAATATGCAACGAAAATAAATATGAAAGACATTTACAGTAGACACCAATTGGAGAAGCTCCGATTCCCACAAAAGAAGGCGAACAATTGCACTTAGACATATTCTTCGCCGCTCAAAATTTAAAATTTTTAACATGCATTGATTCTGGTTCTAAATTTTTAATAATAAAGTTAATAAATGACAAAACGAAATTAGATGAAAAAGTACTAGAGTTGTTGCAGAGTTTCCCTGATTACTACAGCCCAATTTAAAACTCTTATGGAAAGATTAAATATCCAAACATATAACTGTGACCCTAGACATAGTTCAACAAATGGAGAAGTTGAAAGAGTGTGTCTTAAACAAGAATTTCACCTTATAAGTTTTTTTTTTTTTTTCTCCGTGGGTAGGTAAAAACCTTCATAGGCACTATAAGCACGCGCTCATAAGAGCACCACCACACCACCACAGCAGGCACCATAAGTACGAGCACCTACTGCCTACCACAGTGGCATAGCAGCGCCATATATCGGGTTTTCCAATATGGACTTGACAACTTTGAATTTAATTTGTGAACGCACTCTTTCACTAATCACCAAACTGTCAACGTCTGCAAATTATAAAAAATTTCTACCGAAATTCGGAGTCGGTGACTACAACTTTAAGAGCGTTAATTCCAATTTCCGGTCGTAATTCTCGCCCTAATAGACAGGCAATAACAAGTTAAGTGCAAAAATTTGAGTCTACATATTCGTTGTGTGATGTTGATATGTCAGTGAGACAACGGGTTGGTCGAAGTGTCGAAAATATCGCTGCCGTTCAGGTGTCCGTAGCAAACGATCCAAATCAGTCAATTCCACGGCGTTCTCAAGAATTGAGAAACGCTCAGACCACATTATGGCGTATTTTGCGTAAGGATCTTGGTTTACACCCATACAAGATCAAGCTGACTCAAAAATTGAAGCCGTTGGACCATTTGAAGCTATGTACGTTCTCCTATTGGGTTCTGGAAAAGATTCGCCAAGATGGTGAATTTCATCGCAAAATCGATTGGCCGCCTCGTTCGTGCTGTTTAACGCCGCTTGACTATTTTCTGTGGGGCTACGTTAAGTTATTGCTTCCTGCCAACAAGCCGACAACTTTGGAAGAGCTCAGAGCCAATATTGAACGCGAAATAGCGGCCGTTTCGGCCGAAATGTGTGGCCTAGTCGTTGAAAATCGGGTTCAACGAATCGACCGCTGCAAACGTGCCCACGGTGGCCATATGAACGAAGTGGAGTTCCATTCATAAATGTTTTGATTGTACCTCAAGCCGTTAATAAAGCAGCTTGTTATATGTGCTTAGTTTAGAGTATCTTCCGATAAGGCAATTCATTTCTCTTAGCCTGATTTCTAGCTCTTCACGTTTTTTTTTACGTATGATTTCCACTTCAGTTTTGCATCTAGGGTCATTCCCAAATATTTTGCCTCATTTGCACACGGTATTTGTACCGAGTTGATGAATAAAGGTAAGTTGTTTATCTTTCTGTGCATGAAATTGACGTGTGTTGTCTTAGTCTCATTTGACATGATTCGCCAGCTGTTCGTCCACTCAAATATTTTGTTCAGACCTCGTTGAAGTTTTGCAGTCGAGGATTCAACTGTTTACCCTGTGGCGAGGATCGCCGTGTCATTCGCGAACGTGGCTACCACAGTCTCTTCATCTAGAGGTATGTCTCTAGTGTACAGTAAGAATAGGTATGGCCCCAGAACGCTTCCTTGTTGAACGCCAGCTTGAATTTCCTTGAATTCAGAGTATTTAATCCCATATCTAACGCGAAACAGTCTATTTTCAAGACAAGATTCGAGTATTCTATTCATTTCTTCGGTAAAATTTGTTGTAGCTTATACTTCAAGCCCTCGTGCCATACCATGTCGAAGGCTTGCGATACATCGAGAAAACGCTTGAACAAATCTATTTTCCCTCAAGAGCGTTTTCAATTACATTTGTTATCCGATACACCTGATCGATTGTGGAATGTTTGACCCTAAAGCCGAACTGGTGATCCGGGATCAATCGTCTTTCTTTCCATTGGCTTGGAACGTTTAAAAGTCTCATGGAAGCATTTATAATGTGGAGGAGCTTAACAAACGCTTTTCGAGGTAGCTCCTATAGAATTTCACTTGTAATCAAATCGTATTCTGGAGCCTTATTATTTTATAGGTTCTTTATTGTTTGCTTTAGCTTAGACAGTGATACGGATTTTATATTGTAGTTTTCGCATCCTGTTCTGAGATTAAGTTCTTAGGCCAATTGACGTCCTTCAAACGGTTTGAATGTTTCTTCCAAGTGGTCGGCAAACAAATTCGCTTTCTCTTTGTCTCCTTTTGCCCATTCGCCGTTGGCTGTTTTTATCGGTGGCAGTTGCATAACAGGTTTCTTAGCCGACTTCCCGACTTTCCAGAGTGAATAATTGGAACTCTTGTCCGCAGTCAAGCTTTCGAGGTAGTTAAAAGTCCGTGGGGTTCTTATATTCTTGCAGCATTTGCTTTAGGTTATTTGATAGGTGGTTAAAATAGGATTTATGCGGGGGCGCACATTATTATTGCCATCTCCTCCGTGCTTTTCTTTTTTCTCGTAGGAGGCCTTCTATATCAGGCGCGTATATTTGTTTTCTTCCTCTTGTTTGAAAGGAAGTGTTGTTCCACGCAGCTCTTTGGATAATTTCCACGAACTTGTCAACTTCGTCTTCTATTTGTAACGGCGTCGTAAGTGAAACTCTTAAAGCAATATTTTCCTTGCAATTTCTTCTGAAACCATCCCAGTTTGTTTCCTTATTTGTCAATCTGGGCGGTCTTTCGGTCCTTGCTATGCTCCTGTCGATTTTAAAGATCACTGGCGAGTGATCTGAGTAGAGATCATAGGATTTTTCTAACGTCGTCAGATATTTGGGGACCCCGTTTTGAAAAAATCGACCAGGTCAGGTATTTTATTTGTGTCGGTGGGCCAGTAGGTCGGCTCGCCTGTCGAAAAAAAATCCAAGCCACGTTTCATACTTGCTTGGTACAGTAGCCTGCCCTTCGTCGAAATGAATCCTGAACCCCAAAATGTGTGCTTTGCGTTGAGAACAAAGTTTGACCCAAGTTGGTAAAAAAGGCGATCGAGGTCGTCGTCTGCCATCTTATATCTCGGAGGGACATAACAAGATGCTATATTATAGTCTATGTTATTTATGTTTACAGAAACTGAACTTATTTGCATAGATTCAAGTTCTATTCTCACGTTCTCGGCATGTTTAATGCCGTCTTTAATATAAGGTGAGGATCCACCCCTCGCCTTATCTGAGGGATGATACGCATGATAACCAGAGTAACCTCTTATTTTGGGTTTAACTCCCCTTTTTAAGAGTTTTTCCGAAATCAGGCATATGTCAATATGATCTTACCACAGAAAAATTTTTTAAACTTATTTTCATAAGTATACCATTGAATTTTATCGGTGTCAAGTTTCAGCGATTATGCGTGGTAAGAATCGGAGTCATCGACATTAATTTTCCACACGCTATTACAGAGTGAAATTATATTGCACTTTCCTTTTAGTTTTCTTTGGAGAAGGTCCCGTACCTTTCCGTAGTCTGCAATCCCGACCACATTTATTGCGGGTGGAGGGTGAGGTTTCGTTTGGGGTTTTGTCTTGGTTAGTACGGTGGGCTTATTTTCATCTCTTGGTTGTAAAACTTCGGGAGAAGAGCGTGCCTTACGTTTTTTGCTTGGCCTTTTCACGAGTACCGGATTGGTTTCGCGAGCAAGTTCTTCTTCGTATTCCACTGAACGGTACGGCGTTGTCTAGCAATCTAGAGATAAACAAGAGTTTTTTAGAACCTCGTTTACTTTTCGAAGAGAATCTACTTCATTTTTAAGTTCGTTGTTGCATTTCATTGAGTTTAGCTCGAAGTTCATCGTTTTCCTGTTCGAAGCATTTACTTTTCACTGAGTCCTGATTAACCGGCGGACTTCGTTTCCCGGAAATATGCGATCTAGATGGTGGAGATCGGAGTACCTTTGATGTTTTCGCAAAGGGATTTGATAGCAAAAAATGGCTCTCCCCAAAATCCGTTGAGCCTACCTCCGAAGAGGGTGGATTTGCCAGTGAAACTGGATTACCACCTGGAGTATTACTTATGTTTGTTTTGTCCATTGCATTTTTTGTATGCCGACGCATACAGAGGGTTTAGTCGCCTTTTACGACAGATATGCCTACCTCGGGTATATTCTATTTCCCCTACCCGAAGGGGTAGTGATTTAGAATCTGTATTGGGAGCAGCTCAACAATATAACAAAACGATACATTCCGTTACAAATATGAAACCCTTTGACGTCCTTTTTAACAAAAAACCTCATAATGATGTACAATCTAAATTTATATTAGCTCAAGAAAGAATGTAAGCAAGAGAAAACAAAAACAGACAAAAGAAAACTTATAAGTCAAATGAAATAATCTATGAAAAAAATATATTTGTAAGAAATAAACTACGAGTATTACCGAAATTCAGGAAACAAAAAGTTAGAGAAGACTTAGGAAATAAGATTAAAATTCATTCTAAAGATAGAATTATACATAAAGATAATATTAAGAAATAAATTCCTTTCTTTTTCTTATATTAGGCAACAATGTTATTATTACTTTCATTGTTATAGAACTCCAGAATACTATAAATACTATAGCTTTATCAAAAGATTTGAGCCCCGCCATTTTAAATTAAAAAAGCCATTCAGGATATAATAAAACACGAACATGAAACACTAACAATAACTGACCTTTTAGACGTTTCTAAATTGAAAATTTAAATTTTACAAGACGAAGATGTAATTATTATTCATAATAAATACGCAATAATAAATGAAACATGTTACCTATACGAAACATGAGCCATACGCCAACAAGATGGGAAACTATTAATTGAAAAAGAAGTAATATCTATAAAATGTAAGGAAAATTTTTATAATGTTAAAAACTGTAAGCTAAAATTAACACGCATATTGCGAACTAAACTTAAACGAAACATGCTTCTCAAAAATATTAAATAAACAAAAACGTAAATGTATAAAAATCATTAAAAAAATTGAAATATTTAAAGATGTCGCAATACTTGAGTCAGGTAAACATTATGTTGATAATAATAACTTAGATGGTATATTCTTAATAACATTTGAAAATAAAACAGTTATATATGTTATAACATATGTAAATCCAACAACAGAAATTTAAACTATTTAAAAACAAATTTTATAAGCCAATTTGACATAATACTCGTAAGTTACATAGAATCCGAAAACATTGAACTTAAACTTGAAAAATTTCTATGAAAAATCACATTGAAAATCATACGACATTAACCATATTAATTGTACTAATAATATTCGCTTTAGTTGTATTTTAATCAAAAATCCCATAGTATAAATAGGTTTACAAATTAGATAAGTCTTTAAGTCTTATTTTGTAACTTCAACGGATCACTTCGGTGATTTATCTTTTTCTAATAAGTTATTTTTTTTAACCGAGAAATCAAGAAAAAGATTAATTTGCACTGTTTATTATTTTCGTTATCAAAATTTGTTTTGGTTTAACATTGAACATTTAATATGGATTAGGCAAGTCGCGCTACGTATTGCGGACAGATAACGAAAATAGTGCATGCGAGTTTATGAAATCAAACGACAGTAAAATAACTGAAAACATGGACTGAGTCTCATTTTGGGAACAGTTCAAGACGCTGATGCATGAAAATCCAGCCAGTGCACTCAAAGGTTTATGTAACAGGTTTGAGAATTCCTTAAAATTCAGTTTTAACTTCAGCTCTTGGAATCCCTACATCGAATTATTTTATTATGCATCGAATTTATTTATTAGGCGTGCTGCTGAGAGGCACACCTAATGAATTGAGAATAGATTTTCACAGATTTTACCATGATCAGCCTGATGATTCTCAAATCCAATGTGGGGAAGAAGACAACATGAGCTCATTATCTACCACAGTGTCAACAGCTGGAGGAATTGGGAACAAGCAGGTCAAGCATTTATTAAAATTTCTCAAACGAGAGATCGAAGCATTAGAAAAGGCAAATGAAGCAAGACAAAACGTGAAAAAAAGGAAACTACAAACATATAAGCACAAACCAGTAAAAACAGCTGTTGGTCTTTTTACAGCTGGCGCTAACGATGATCAGTGTTTTTTTGTAAGGCTACACATCATAACGAAACAGACCGCAAATGTTCTAAAACATTGCCAGAAAAAAAGCAAATTTTGAAGCAGGATAGCGGATGTTACAGATGCTTAAGAAAAGGCTACTACTCTAAAGTATGTAAAAGGCGGTCTAGTCCCATGTGCAAAAGTTGGAACGGACGGCATGCAACATCAATGTGCGACTCACAGTATATAAGACGGAAAGGATCACCTGACACATCGATCACAAAAAAAATTTTACCAACACCATCAACGAACGGTAAGCAACAACAACAGTCAATTAACTTGTACACCACACGATCTGACAGTTCTTTTCCTCGAAATCATGTGTTTTAACAAACTTTTTGCATTTGCTTCGAGGAAAAACTGCAGTCATTCTATGGATTGACAGATATTGATGTTACAAGGTCGTTCTTCTGTTGTCTCAGATAGTGCAGCTGTAGTGAATTTAACCAACGTCACGTCGTTGCATGTTTGCGCTTGCGAGGAGCTTCAACTATTTTCGAAGCTTGAAGAGTTAGGAATCACCAGCAAAAAGAGAGTGAGTATTATCACTAGAGTAAATGTTCGAAAAGTGGGAGGAACGATGTTAATTCATTGCTCCATGATTATCGTTCTGGCTCTCTCCATCCAATGCATAGTTTAGTGCGAAGGCTAAGAACAGCAAACAAGCTAAATGACTATGAAACTGCAATGATGGAGATGATTGAAAGTGGCGTAGCTGAATGTGTCGAAAATTAAGAAAAAACAGTTCGTGTTTATTATACTATATGCCTCATCAACCAGTGTACGGAGATGACAGGGATACCACAAAACTTCGTATTGTATTTAACACTTCAGCACACACGTCAGATCATCTCTCTCTCAAGTATAACCTGGAAGTAGGTTCAAATTATCTTCCAGAAATTTTGACTCTGTTATTAAATTTTCGCCTTGAAAAATTTGGCTTAATAGCTGACATTGAGCAAGCCTTTCTTCAGGTAGGGTTAAGTGTACCAGATTGTGATAGCCATCGATTTTTTTGGTTTAAGGAACTGTTTAACTCCACCAAAAAGACGAACGGATTTTTCGGTGCACGCATATCGGATGACTCGAGTTACATTCGGAATAACAAGTAGTCCCAATTTGATTGGAGGAACAATTTCTAGAATACTAAATTGATTCAGAACAACGACATCCGCAAGTGGTAGAGATTTTGCGTAATAGTTTCTGCGTTGATGACTTAGTAGTAAGTGTTAATGGCGAAAAGACAGCAGAAGATGTTAGACGTGAGGCAGTGACAATTATGAAGACCGGTTCAATGTATCTACGGAAATGGAACTCTAATAACCCACTTGTTCGAAATGAAATCTTGTCTGAAGCAGCAACACCGGACATTCAAACGGTATTAGGACTGCGTTGGTTCGTGGACTCGGGCGAATTAGCCGTAGATGTCAATGCCCCAGAGACTGTTTTGACTTCACACACTGTCAGTGGGGCCAAGCGGAATGTCTTAGGGGAAATGACTAAAATGTATGATCCCCTAGGAATGTAAGGTCTCTGGGTCGTGCGCATTAAAATTATTTTTCAGTCATTATGGCACCGAAAGCTCGATTGGGACGAGCAACTTCCAAAAGAGCTAAATACAGTATGGTTTGATTGTATAACAGATATCAAAGAAATTGGGCAATTAGTAATAACTCGTTGTCTATTTACGAAAACAGGCTCAACACAGATACGCGTTTTTGCTGATGCAAGCCAATATGCTTTTGGATCAGTTGCATACCTACGAACTGCCGATGGAGGAGGAAACATGTGCACCCAATTCGTATGTGCTAAGAACAGAGTAGCCCCGGTCAAAAATGCAGAACATGATGAATTGACTGTGCCTAAACTGGAACTTACTGCCGCTTTAGTAGCTACTAGGTTACTATAATACCTACGGTCAAATTTGCAAATCAAATTTAAAGAAGAGTTTCTATGGACCGACTCTAAAACACTTTATTTTGGATAGTGGGTGTGGGAAAACGCAGGAAACCATACGTGGAGAACAGAGTCAGGGAAATTCGAGCGCTGTGTGAGCTTTGAAGCTGGCGACATTGTCCTGGTTCTCAGAATGCTGCAGACCTTGTTACAAGGGGATGTCTTAACTCTTCTGAACTCCAAATTGTGGTTGTTGGGACCGGATTGGCTAAGGAATGAAGCAAACACATGGCCATGTATTAAAGAAGGCACAATTAAGACGTTTCCAACAATGTCTCTTCTGGTCGACTTGGAAGAATCGTCGAGTTGTATGAAACAAATGTTAGACTGCACAAAACTCAGAAGATGGAGAAAACTACTTCGAGTCACTGCTTATTGTCTCCGAGTGGTTCACATCTTCAAGGCGAAAAAACGATGTAACAGAATCAAGTCCGTACACGATGTCCGATCTTTGTCTGCAACATAAATTGAAAACGGAGAATGCAGCGGATGCATTTCTCTGTTGAAATAAACGCACTTAAACTGAATAAGGGGATGCCATTACATTCTAAATTACTAACGCTTAATCCCATTTTCGATCCGAAAAACTGCTGCCTAAGAGTTGGAGGACGATTACACTTGATCTCAAAACCAACTAATGTAAATCCAATTGTTTTACTGAAGTCTTCTCATATCTTACGGCTAATAGTCGCTAACACATATGAGGCGCTATTTGATGGAGGTGTGTCGGCAGTTTTAGCTCGTTTGCGAACGAAGCCGTTTAACGTCGCTGGGCCTCTCTTTACTTATGATTTTGGCCAAAAAAAAAAAACCTACATTATGCTGTTTACGTGCGCTTCAATTAGAGCAGTTCATCTAGAGCTGACCCTTGATTTATCTACGGAAAGCTGCATGAGGGGTCTACCTCGGTTTATAGCTCGTAGAGGGACGCCTTTTATCATTTGGTCATTGCGCGGCGGACGATATTAAAATATAATCGGATACATATCAGCTTTCTTATAAGTTTATCTATGTGTTGGTTAAGGACATAATCCAATTAGAGTTACAAGCAAAAAAATCATGTAACTAGAGTGCAGTTGCTATTTTAACTACGATCGATTAACATAACATGGCTTGCCAAATCATTTTGTCTTGAATTCTTTGCTATTAAATTGTTTTATAATAAAGAACCGTGTTTTATTTATACCTGGGATCTGTCTTAGTTTGGTAACTAGTTTCATAGCACACATTGTACTGCACTTTTTTCAATTTTCTTTCTATTTACGAGTACATTCATGCTTCATTTCTACTTTCAACTACCACTATGTTATATGAGTTATGTATTAGTTAAAATATACCGTAACATGGTCAAACTTTGATACAGTTTGTACATAACTTCCCTTCACTATTAGCAGACCTATGCTCATGATCAGTATATTTTAGCGTAACTGAACTATTTTTTCCTATTGCATGTTGATTACATTCTCTGTTAACAGTCCTAAGCTAGCAAACGCCGTGAATGGATCAGTGTTAATATTGTGCGTTTTGCTTATCAATTTGGCCTTCTGTTAAATAATTTTCTCCGAACAGTGTAAATACAGTGTAAATGAAAAATCGACGCACACTATGGTAAATGTTCTATCCAAGAGTTTTGAGGGACTTAAGGTTTGTTATTTAAATGCACGTAGTTTAAACGACAGCAAATTATATTATTTAAAGTACTTGATCTCTTGTTCCTGTATTGATGTTATTTGTGTGAGTGAAACCTGGTTAAAACCGGACATACCTAATTTTTTCTATAAGATACCAAATTTTGAAGTTTTTAGGAATGATAGGCTTACTGATACAACGGGCGGTAGCGATTAATTATAAATCGGATCTAAAATGTAAAATTATCACTAAGTCTAGTGGCAATGGAATCGAATACGTTATAGATGAATTACGCGACTGCAGTACCAAATGTTTGGTTGCATGTGCATACAATAACAATAGACACTTCTCCCCCGTGCCCTTCTTTTAAGTTTTCTCTGTATATTGTGCACTGTATCAGCACATTATCATCTGCGGTGACCTTAACACCAATTTAATAAAGAATGACTCGCTTGTCTTTCAAATAAAGGATTTAGTTTCTTTAGTAAGGATGGAAATTGTAAATACTACTTACCCTACGCGTTTTGCTGATAAGTGTTTACCCAGTCTTCTAGATCTAGTTGTTGTTTCCAATCCGTCGCTTGTTTTTCTGTTCGACCAACTATCGTTTGATGTTTCTGACCATGATCTTCTTTTCTGTACCTATGATGTGAAATTGTCTAAAACTATTATCCCAGATACCTTCACGTTCAAAGATTTCAATTCCATTGACATAAATGCTCTCGAAATTGCTACTTTTTTAGCCCCTTGGCGGCAATGCCGCTTAATGGCTGATCCGAATGAAAAAGTGAAAGTGTTTCAATCTATTTTAGCGCAATTGCTCGATCAATATGTACCAATTAAAACGGTCAAAATACAAAACAGAGCATGTCCATGGTTTACGTCTGAAGTGGTTTGCTATATTAAAAGAAGAAATAAATTGTATAGTAAGCATAGACCCACTAATGATAACTGGTCTGTGAGCAAAGCGGCCGTAACTATGCCACCGTAGCAGTACGCACATCAAATAAAGAATATTTCGCCTCTAAACTGAATATATCCCTCCCTGCAAAGAAACTTTGGAGTAACTTGCAAAAATTGGTATATCCAGTAGTAACAACAACTCTAAATGTGTTCTCAGTCCCGATGAACTAAATCATGCATTTTTGGGAGATGATTCCAGTATAAATGAATTTAATTTCAGTCAGACGGAGGTAGTAGTGCACTCGTTGCCAAGACTGAAAGATTTTGTAGTAGTCACTGAAGACGAAATTATCCAATCCGTAAGAGCTATCAAATCTAACTCCATAGGTGAAGATGGCGTACCAGTACGTTTTATTAAACTTATGTTACCGCAAATTGTTCCTCATCTCACACATGTAATCAACTGGTTCATTACAACATCAACGTTTCCTCCGATCTGGAAAATCGCGAAAGTTTTGCCTATCGCAAAGAAAACTTATCCAGTATCTCCTGCCGATTTGAGACCGATTAGCATTCTACCTTGCTTGTCCAAGGCTTTCTAGAAAATAATAGCAACACAAATCACGAAGCACCTGTCATTCAATAAGTTGCTGAGTGCTCAGCAATCAGGTTTTAGAAGAAATAAGACAATATTTTGACAGGGGTCATATTTCACTCCTTTGTCTGCCGGATTTCTCGAAGGCCTTCGATAAGGTAAATCATAAAACTTTGTGTTGGAAGCTAAAGAACAATTTTGGATTTAGTGAAAGGGCAGTGAAATTACTGAGTAGTTTTCTTTCAGGTTGGTCGCAAAGGGTTGTTTTGGGTGAACGTAGTTCTTCATTTGTGGAAATCAAACAAGGTGTGCTACAGGGCTCAATATTGGGACCGATTCTCTTCTGCATGTTCATAAATGACCTGCCATCAGTGTGCAGATACTCTTCAGTACACCTATAGGCAGGTGATGTTCAACTACATGTAGCGAAACCGTACTTCAACCTAAATGAAGTCGCCTCTCTCATTAATGATGACTTAAAACGCATACATTCTTGGTCAGTGTTAAATGGGTTACTACTAATCCGGCTAAATCTCTAGTAATTCCAATATCCAAGAAAAAATTCAACTTAGATCTTCTACCGGACTTACATCTCAATTACAATAAAATCAAAGTCGTAGAATCAGCCACTAGTCTTGGCTATACAATAACTCGAAATCTATCTGGTCACAATCACACCAACGTGGTCATTGGTCGTATCTACGTATGCTTTTGCAAGTTGTGGCTTAGCGCATGTTTCACTCCGATTGAAACACGACGAGAGCTGGTAATAACGTTAATATTTCCTCTTATAACATATGCTGAGGTCGTATATAGTAGTTTTGACTCATTATCTCAGCGTAAACTACAAACAGCTTTTAATGATGCGGTGCGCTGCATTTATGGCATTCGTAGATATGAGCATATCTCCGAATACTCTAGGGACTTACTAGGTTGTAATTTGCAACAACAAAATTGAGGAAACAGTCATAAATTGGGAGCAGCGTTTTACCACAATTGACACCTCAATTTCATCTTTAAGCACACGTATTAACTAATTTGAGGCAAATAATGACACGAAATCAACAAATCGGGAAATAATCTATCTTCAGCGCCAGCTGCGTCTCCTCTGCAGTGCTATTGAACTCAGACGTAAAAAGTTAATTTCATCCGCACACACTAAGTATGGGCCTGTTTATGTGAGAAAAGACATAAATGGCAAAAGCTTTCTCATTGAAAGCTTCGCTGATCTACAAGCCGCCGCCGCTACTCCTGTTGGTCTAAATCGAGAAGCAAGCATCGACCGAGGTTTCTCTGATGACGGTGCTGCTGCTGCTGCTGTGCCGCTGTGACTGAAGAGTGATGACATGATTTTATGCATCTTATAAATTATGCATTTAAGTATTTTATGCTATCTAAAAACTGATATTTCAAGTTCTAGTATTTTTTTTTCCTTATTTGTCCTATCTCTACTCTGCTATATTGTGATCTCTTCCCCTTTTTTCAATTTATTTTTCTTAACTTGTACGCGGATTTGTTTTGAAGCCTGTGGTATGATTTGCACTTTATTTGTTTACGAATTTCGATAGCACAAATGTTCTTCATAGTCGCAGCATGATTGAAGTTCAGACTCGCACAATGTTGAACGTTCTTTCGTGTCAAAGAAGCGGGTTTAAGGTATGTCACATTAATGCACGGAGTCCTAACCAAATTAAACTTGATTATCTTAGTTATCTGTTTAATAACTCTTCTGTTGATGTTAGTTGTGTTGATGAAACATGGTTTGAACCTGGAATTGATAATTTGTTTTATAAAATAGCTGGATATGAGCTCGTACGTAATGATAGGGTTACGGAAACAACAGGAGGTGGTGTTGCGATATATTGCAAGCAAACTTTAAAGTGTGAAGTTATAAAAAAGTCGCTAGGAACGGATGTTGAGTATTTAATTGCAGAAATTTCTGATGGGTCTGTTAAGTTGCTTGCTGCTACAATCCAAATCGTGCCTATTCAACTGAACCTTTTGAAATCAAATGCTATTGGTGAAGACGGCTTTCCACTACGCTTCATAAACCTTATTTTGCCACACGTCATAGGCCATTTAACACATGTAGTCAATTCTTGTATAGCAACATCCACTACTCCTCTGGCATGGAAATGTGCTAAGGTTGTACCTGTTCCTAAAAAGACCACTGCTTTCGATGCTTCCGACTACAGACCTGTTAGTATCTTACCTTGCCTGTCTAAGGTCTTTGAAAAGGTAATAGACTCACAAATTCAGAAACACTTGGCTGAAAATTCCCTATTGAGCCAATTCCAATCGGGCTTTAGGAAGAACCATAGCTGTTCTTCCGCCATGGTAAAAATCTTGGATGATATCAGGCAAGATTTTGACAAAGGATTTGTGTCGATGCTTTGCCTGATTGATTTCTCTAAGGCTTTTGACAGAGTGAATCATTCCATTCTGTACCATTACTATGGTTTTAGTGAAATAGCTGTAAGGATCATTCGGAGCTTTTTATGTGGACGGTCACAAATAGTCGTTGTTGATAACAAACGCTCAAGTTTCCGGTCAGTTTCTCAAGGGGTTCCGGAGGGATCAATATTGGGCCCAATTTTGTTCTGTATGTACATAAATGACTTAGCATCGATTTGTAAGCACGCGCTTATTCATTTCTATGCTTTACCTATCTCATCCGGTTAAAAAATGGGTGAACTAGTATCACTACTATATGAGGATCTCGCTTCTATTGTTGAATGGGCAACTAAAAATGGACTAGCTTTGAATTCAATAAAATGCCAAGTACTTCCGATATCAAACAAGTCTTTTCAGATAAGCCTAGTTCCTGATGTTTGCTTAGCCGGTAGTAAGAATTGGTTAGATGAGGCGGCTACAAGTCTTGCTATCACAATAAACCGAAAGCTCTCAGGGTATAACCATGTTAATATCGGTGTTCGTCGCGTGTACGGATGCTTGCGTAAGCTTTGGATTTCAGCCAGCTATACCCCCTGGAATACTCGCCGAAGACTAGTGCTCACTCTCATAATTCCCATGATTTCATATGCCGCAGCTGTCTACAGTGACCTTGACTTACTATCTTTCCGCAAGCTCCAGGTTGCTTATCATGATGCTGTTCGGTATGTTTATGCAAGGCAACGATAGGACAGAATCTCGGAATTCTCATGTCAGTTTCTTGGCTGCACATTGAGAAAATACCTTGATTTCAGAAATTGCATATTTCTACATCAAATTATAAATACAAAGCAAGCCTCTTACCTTTACTCCAAACTGGAATTTTCCCTTTCCAGAAGAACTTTCAACATTAGCACTCAGCGTTGCAAATACCTCAATTCATCGCGTCTATTTTTCATTTATGCTTTTAGATTATGGAATAACTTACCGTCTCATATAAAGTGCTTGTCAAATACTGCTAGCTTCAAAACTGCCTTGTATCTCAGTCTTTCTCAACTATTTCAGTTCCTTTCCCTTTTTTTAGTATTTTACTTTATTATTATCATTATAATTGCTTTTAAAATGTATCATTTTTTAATTTGTTTGTTATACTTTTTCTCTTTCCTGTTAAAAACTAACATTTTGTTACTAAATATTATTACTTAATACTATAAGAGACAATGACTTAATGTACAAATTAGTTATTGTAATAAATTAAATTGAATTGAATTGTATATCAATGCTAGAAACTGTATATTCTTACACAAAATCATTAATAATCAAAGTCCATCTTATTTGTTCAAGAACCACCTTATGCTCTTCCCGCTTATTTCTCATTCACACTGTACGACTATGAAACTCCTTGCCCTCATATATAAGATCAATATCAAATCTCTGCAATTTTAAAAGTGCAATACTCCTATATTTTTCCACACAACAAAACTAAAGCTATCCCCTTCTTCTTATCTCTCCATAATGTTTTTATATGAATTAGTTTTAAGTTTGTAATAAAATCATACATCTGAAATTAAAATACTAAGTACTAAAAAGATAATATCTTAATAAAATGAAATAAATGAAATGAAATGAAAGCGGTGAGTGAATATTAATCTCTTCTTCCAATAGAACGTTACCTTAATCGTTTAGCAAAAAATTTGTAATAAATAGACGGGGGGACGGATACCCCCAATCATAACCGGTTTGGAGACCTCCAACCCGAAGTGGTCTTAAACCGGAGCAAAAAAACACAAAAGAAAACACAATGGCGAAGATTTTCATACTTTGCCTGTAATTCATAGTGAATGAAAGATGAAAAAAAACTCCAACAGTTTTCGTAAACTATCAACATACAACCCAATTCGAATCAATCGTGGGCTTGAGCATATCTCTAAAGACATATTGGAGGTCAAGTCTATGAGGTCAGGAGACTTGCTTGTAAAGGTACTCAGCGTTACAACAGCCGACAAATTCGTTAAATCCAAACTCATCGACTCAATTCCAGTCAAAGTGACTAACCACATTTCACATGGATGTAGTTACCAAGGTAGAATTTATTCAAAACTTATAGCGAACATAAGCGAAGAATAATTTTTAGATGAATTAAAACAATGTAAGGTCATTGAAGTTCGAAAAATGATTAAGAAAGAGGGTGTCTCAATGGTCTTAACCGGCGCAGCTGTCCTCACATTCAATCAAATTAGTCGCCCACATGAAGTTAAAATAGGCTGGCTTAACTGCAAAGTTACTACTGCCAAAAACTGGGTCACACCAAAAATCGGTGTACAAATTTCCCAGCATGCAAAAATTGTTGTCTTCCTCCATACAGTAACGTTTGCGCCCGAATTTTTTGCATTGACTGCAACGAAGAGAATCATACGTCGTACGATCCCTCCTGCGCCGCTTTCTTACGGCACAAGTCCGTCAACAAAATTAAAGCCGATCGTCGCTGCACTGTTCGTGACGCTTGACAAATTTATAATGACAACCCAAGCATTCACCAGCTACCTCCACTTAAAAAGAGAAGCAGCTCTAACCCCACCATGGCAGAATTGATCAGAAAGAGAATAGGCAGTGAAAGACAAGTCCCAGCAGAAACTAAAACACAAATATCAACTCACAAACTCAACACAATATAAAACCTTGATCAAACACAAGATAAGCCACTACATACTATAAAAAACAAAACTCAATCGCTCAAAGAAGAGCTTAACTCAGTTAACAAATCACTCATCCCTCCGATCCTCGTACAACCACAAAATTATGCAAATAATGCTCTCTTAGAAGAAACGCAGCTTACATCGCCACCAGAGGCGGACACAGAATTTGGCTATATAGCTCCCACCAAAACATCAAGTGACTACTCTCACTATTAAATAACAATATCAAATAACTCCACCTCAATCAACAACCCAAACGCTCTATCCACTACCGCACAGTCTAACCCAAAAGACTCCCCACACTCAAAAAATAGTTTTAAAAACAATAATGACACCGCTGGATAATGAATTCATTATCCTCCAATGGAACATGCAAGGCTTCAGAAATAACAAGCATACCCTAGAAAGATTTATCGCAAACTACAACCCAGATATTATAGCTCTTCAAGAAACACACATCATTTCATCAAATACACTCTTGCTTACACTCAAGAATTACAAACCTTTCCCTCACAATAAAGGCTACGACTACTGCAAATCAGGAATTGGTTTCCTCGTTAAAAATAAATACCTGTGGCCTCACACAGCCACTCACTTCAAATCTTTTGTATCAAACAATATAAATTCTGCTAAAAAAAAACAATAAAGCTCACCAACGTATATTAAGAACATGAAGTTTACATTTCAAATGAAATCCTAAAAGATATCCCCATAGATAATAATAGTCATCATTGCTACATTGGGAAGTACTGCCGAACGCGGAGAGAGATCACGTCATTATACGCACAAAAAACTCTTTAAAAAACCATCCGCACGATTTCAAGAAACTCATGCTAACTGGGTTAATTTTACGTCATCTACGCACATCTACGTTAATCAAGAAGCAGCCAAAATCAAATAAATTTTGAGAAATGCAGCGGCGAAATCAATGCCAACAACTGAACCACAGTAAGACAGAAGAAATCCAGTGTGGTTTGACAAAAAACTAGCAATGCTAGTCAAAGCAATGAATGCAGCTTGGCACAAAGTTCGAAAATATCCAACAACTTTAAATTGTCTAGCTTATAGAAAAGTCAGTGCTAAGGTCAAATACGAATCGCTTTTAGCCAAAAGAAAATCCTGGGAAAATTTCGTTAATTCTATGGATCCCACCTTAGATTCAAAAACTTTATGGAACCGGATCAAAGCCTTAAGAACGTCAAATAACATTCGAAGTCTTCCCTATATCTTCCTCAATGATGCCTTGGAAAATGATCCGACAAAAATACCCAACATGTTCGCGAGTACATGGTCAAAATATAGTAAAAACACCACCTTTCCAGATGTTAATATCGCCAAGAAACAGTCCTTTAGCTTAAGTCAACTGCGCCCTCAAGCAAGCAAATGCACTGAGCTTCTATATAAAATATCCAGAAGAGAATTTGATTCTACGCTACATATTCTTAACGGATCCACGCCAGATGAAAACAAAATAACCTATACAATGGTTAAAACAGCATCCGACAGCCTTAAAAACCGAATCTGTTTGCTTTACAACAACATCCTTCAAACGGGTATCTTTCCTCACCAGTGGAAGAAAGCTCTACTCAAGCCGATCCCCAAAAGCTCTCAGAACGTCGACCAAATAGATGGTTATCGCCCAATATCCCTTCTTTCTGTGTTCGCCAAAATTTTTTCGAAAATTTTAGGACATAGAATAGGTTGGTTGATGGAAGTCAGTTAATGAAGCCACAACACACCATAATAAATACAAAGTGCTCCTGATAGCATAACGATTCCTGAGCTGAAAACGAGGGTAAGTATGTTGGGGTCATATGCGATAAAATTCGATCAAGTTCAGACCGAGTTGGAAATGATGGATTCCAAGGAAATTGAGGGTGATAAGCGATCTGTTTTTGACGATTATTATTGTTAGACTAAAACTAAAATTGTAACTCTAATTGAATAGAAAAACCCACGTGCTTTGCCGCCAGCTCATGACGAGTCATCATTCATTTCTGTTCCTCAACCGAAAAATACCCATATTCCTTTTCCGGACGCGTGGTACACATATGTATCAGCAAAAGCTCAAACATCCCTAGAGTGTCTCATAATTACAATAAACTAACCAAATATTTACCAATACGTCCGTGCGTATTTTATACACAAAATATAACTGTATTTCGGACTTTTGTCGCAACTGTCAACAAGTTTTTTTTATAGTTTTCTCTCGCAAGTTTTATGAAGTTGGTTTGCAGGAGTGATATTGGAGTTTTCTAAATAGTGTGCCAATTTTATCTCAAAAAAGAGTACTTATTTACATAACGTATTCGTAAGAAGTGTTATTTTCATAAAAGGTACAATTTTTTAGCCAAAATGTGGTTATTACCAACAAACATGAATGGTACTATAGCTTACCATTCGTCCATTGCTCCATATCATAGCTAGATAATATATGTTCATCTACGTTCTTTGTAAGACGTTTCTTACTTTTTAAATACAGTTTATTTTTTTTTTTTTTGAAAATAAATGAATTTTGGCATTGGTGTTACTCGTACAAAAGACAAATGGTATAGTATTGTACCACGAAACATCCCGAATGGAACGTATTTGAACCACCACTCACCTCCCATACTAATTCAAAATTTTTAATTTTTTTTTGTGGTGTATAGAATCAAAAAGGCCCTTAGTAAATTCCAATTTAAACAATATGTGTAACTCAACCAACTGAATTGTGTTCTGAAAGGGTTAAGGGACATTTGTGAATCCGTTTGCTCGCATTTACGAGCATTGCAGTCAATAGCCAACAAGGACCAAATCACTGATGGAATTCTGCTATGTCTATTTGGAAATAAACTGGATACGTCGACGCAGGGTAAATGAAAGGAAGAAGCACCGCTGAATATTATACCGACGTCAGAAGAAATGTCAACGTTTTTGGAAAGGCAAGCCAAACACTCGAAAATATTGCAAGCTCAACACAACAACATACCACAAGAAGAAATGTTGGTAATCCTCATAATTCTAGTAGAGGGAATAATCGAAAGGTGCTTGTTACATCAAATTCTGGTAACTTTGTAACTCTAATAACCATAGTGTATATTTTTTGCCAAGACTTTATTGCTCTTTCTGTCGATCAACGCATTGCTCAGATTAAAGAACGTGGTCTTTGTATAAATTATTTAAGAAAGGTACACATCGCTCGGTTTTGCAAATCTAAGGGCTTTGAGCAATGCAAGGGGCGATATAACAAACTAAAAAAATAAAAATAAAAACCGAAAATCAACCACCTTCCTCCCTAGCCCCCTCCTCATCGGCAGCTTCAAACAATGCTGTTCATACTTCGAAATATTTAAAATATTTATGATACTTATAATATTTATAATATATATATATTTATGAACGATTGCCATCATTACCTTTTCAGACTTCCCCGTCCAATATCGGTGCATACTTTGAATACGCTTAGAAACAGTGTTTGAATTTAGAGTCGAAACTCAATCGTCATCCCGATGATATATTATGCTCATGTCCGAATATAAGTTGCTTAATCTTATGAGTCCTGCTTCTTCAAATATTCTACGATAAGCCAACTACCCCATCACTGCATCTTCAAGGCCGACAGCAGTAGCATAAAAATTCACGTAGTGTTCAACGGTTTGGCTACAACATCAACTGGTTCATCCTTGAATGACATTTTGATGGTTGCCCCAACTCTACAGCCTGATCTCTTTAGTATTCTGCCAGCTTTTCGAGTTCACTTATTGGCTGTTACAACAGATATTGAAAAATATATCGATGTGTACAGATGCAGCCTTCCGATAGTACCTTACAGTGCATTCTGTGGTGCAATAGCAGTTCAGATGACATAGAAATTTACACCCTCGATACTGTTACCTACGGCACATCTCCCCCCTCCTTCCTTGCCGTGCGTAGTCTAGGCCAGCTTGAGATAGATGAAGAGAATAATTTTTCTGTAGGATCCAAGGCAGTCAGGTCTTGTTTCTTTGTAGATGACTTTCTGGCTGGTGTCGACACGCAGGAAGATCTACTTCAGATTAAAAATTAGGTATTTGACCTAATTTTAAAGGGGGACTTTCATCTTTAAAAATTAAAATGGTGTTCGAATTTGAAAGAGGCCTTAGCGGGCACCCCATTAGCATATAGAGAAGTATAACTTCAAATCAATGATGGCAGTGTAACAAAGACGTTAGCGTTAATCTGGAATCTTAGACGGATGATTTTTTATTCTTAAACAAAAAACTGAGCACTTCTAGCAGAGTTACCAAACGTACAGTCCCATTTAAAATTGCATAACTCCACGATAATCTTGAATTAATAGGGCCGGCAATTTTAAAGGTTAAGGTTTGCATGCAAACATTGTGGAAGGAAAGCCTAAGTTTGGACGAAACTCTTTCCTCTACATTTTTTTGGTTACAATTTGTCAATGAATTACCCCGCATGGATAAAATCAGTTTTCCTGGATACGCATTTTCATTTAAGAGCAGATTTCAAATTCATGACTTTGCTGATGCCAGCATATAGTACATGCTTTTGGCGCTTTCGTCTATATAAGAAGCATCAACGTTAATGTCACAAGTAAAGTACGACTACTTTGTTCAAAGTCTCGAGTAGCTCCTCTTAAAACCATATCCTTTCCAAGATTAAATCTATGCGCTGCCCTTTTGTTAGCTGAACTAATAAGCCGAGTTCGTCAAGCCATTATGCTCACTCCAGAAAATATTTTTAGTTGGTCTGATTCAACCATTGTGCTTGCGTAGATTTCATATCCACCTTGCAGTTGGAATACCTCTGTTGCAAACAAATTCAGAAAAATTCAGAATATCTCCGACAGTTATGTATGGAGATAAATTCGATCTAACGAAAACCCTGGAGATATTCTTCAACGAGGCATGTCTCCAGAAAACTTAAGTCTTCTTCCAGATTCATGGCCCTCATTGGATTCTTCATTGTCTGAAAAACGTGCTCCTAGAACATGTCTAGTCGCGTCAACAGCACAGGATATTATGTACATTGAATGCAAATTTATAAATGACTTCTATCGTGTTCGCCCCATCTTTACCTATGTGTGGCGATTTATTAAGAACTCAAATTCATCTGAGAACCATAGAAGAAACGCGCAACTTTCAGCGTCAGACTTGAACTATGGTCTTCAAATAAATGCTTTCGTCGGTTGCAGATTAAAAAATGCGGCCTTGCACTTTGATGATAATCACCAAATAATTCTGCCCAAATCACACCGGTTCACCGAAACATACAATTTTTTTCTAATTTACAAGTAAGTTGGAAATAAACGCTAATACCGATGCCAAAAAAACACACACATTGTAAAAATGTTCATATATTCACGGAAAGTGTTACAGGAATAGCGCCAATAAGTGGAAAACGGTGGAAGGGGCAAAAGCTGAAAAATTTGGATCTACGTCATACCAAGTTTCCACCGACCGCTTAATAAAATCGAGTTTTATTTTTAAACTTCAAAATATCTCCTCGGAAGCAAGAATGAAGTTATTATGGAATCAAACACACCTTTTACACAAACACAATCCCAGCAGGAGATCAAATTAAAACAATCGATTGCCAGATATCAAAGTTAAATTAATCTTTATTTTATTTGTTTTTTTTTGTTTTTTAAAGAATATATCATCACCCTAGTGACACAAAAACGTATGTCCAAATTCCAAATTTTTCAGGAGAGACATATGTATTTGTATTTTTTTGTATGTTTTCTTAATCGTTCGATACGTGTGTTAGTACTTGTGAAAAGATTACGTTTTAAATTTCAAGTTGAGGTTAATTAGTATAGAATACCACCTTGTTAAAAAGTTTCCGGAATTTATTCAGAAAATTAAAAATTCAAGTTTATTCATATAAATCTATATTGTCCCCTTTAAAGTAATCCCTTTCGACTGCAACACACTTATGCCAGCGCTTGATCCAATCTTTGAAACATTTTTTATTTTCCGTTTTTGGTATGTTCATCAGTGCTTCCTGCGATTTTTCCATTACTTTCTCTCGGCTACTGAAAAATTACGAATATGGTCTCTTTCGGTGAATTGCTTCATGCAAATGTTTCATACCGCCCAAATAATACTCATTGTTTACTGTCGGGCCTTTTGGCAAAAATTCATGATGCACTACAACGCTGTAATCCATCAAAATCGTGAGCATTGCGTTCTTGTTTGAATGAAAACGAAGTGATTTTTTTATCTCCGCTCATTTGGTGAACGCCATTCAATTGCCTGATGTCTGGATTGCGTGTACTCATAAGCCCACTTCTCGTCTCCAGTAATGATCCTTTTGATGAATGTGGGACCGGATTCAGCCTAGCAAATTATCTCTTTTGCGACGTCAACAGCCTGTTAAGCGACCTAACATTCCACGTGCAGATTTGAAGTTCGATTATTGTATATAAAGAAATAAATATGATAGGTAAATATATAATAAATCAACAAATAAAAAATTTACATTGCAAGACTTTTCGTTGTTAAATTATTAAAATAAGCATGTTGAAACTAATCATGAAGTGCAACATTTAATTAATTATTGGGTCTATAACTTCATGCGGTTTGCTAACAGATGGCGTAACTTGTATTATTCCATTGGAACATGCGTTGGAAGGCTACTGTCATTGTACGTTATTTCAATATATGTCATTCATTTGAAGCGTAAACAACAATAATTTTTTTTCACTCAAATATGTCGAACTTTGTGCCTGAAAAAGTGTTTTTGCGGGGAGTTCTTCTTCATTACTTTGATATGAAGAAAACTGCTGCCGAAAGTCATCGTATTTTGGTGGAAGTTTATGGTGAACATGCGCTAGCTGAGCGAACGTGCCAAAAGTGGTTTGCACGATTTAAAAGTGGTGATTTTGGCTTAGAAGACGATGAACGTCCTGGGCAGCCAAAAAAGTTTGAAGATGAAGAACTGGAAGCGTAACTCTATGAAGATTGTTGCCAAACACAAGAAGACCTCGCAGAATCTTTGGGTGTCACTCAAGCAGCCATTTCAAAACGTTTAAAAGCAGCTGGATATATTCAAAAGCAAGGAAATTGGGTTCCACATGAAAAATGGATCCATTACAACAACCCCAAGCGCAGAAAATCATATGCGAAACCCGGCCAACCAGCCAAATCAACGGCAAAGCCGAATATCTATAAAACCAGGTGAAACCATCAATGGACAACGCTACCGAACACAATTAATCCGTTTGAAGAGAGCAGTAGTCGAAAAACGCCAGGTATATGCGACCAGACACCAGGCAATAATTTTCCATCATGACAACGCTCGGCCCCACGTTGCTATTCCGGTTAAGAACTATTTGGAAAACAGTGAATGGGACGTCTTACCCCACCCGCCTCATAGCCCAGACCTTGCCCCTTCTGACTACCATTTGTTCCGGTCGATGCAGAACGCCCTCACTGAAATACGGTTCACATCAGAGCAGAATATCAAAAATTGGCTTGATTCATTCTTGGCTGCCAAGCCGGCGCAGTTCTTCTGGGATGGGATCCACAAATTGCCAGGAAGATGGGAAAAAGTCATAGCTTCAGATGGGCAATACTTTGAATAATACTATTGTACATGTTTTTCTTAAATAAACGTTCATTTTTTGAAGAAAAAAACCGCACGAATTAAGTTATATACCCAATAATTAATTGGTTATTAGAGAAATTTCATCGTGTGGTAAACGTTTCATTAAGCCTGTTTATTCTACAGGAAAATAATTCAACATCGACCTTCATGTGAAGTTCGGAAGTTGAGTAATGCCAAGGTAGATTCAGCATCATTTTTTGGGAGCTTATTTTGTTGAATTTGTAATTTTTTTATATGGCAATTAGCACATTTACCCCACAATTGACATCCATATAATAAAATTGCCTGAAAGATTACTTTATGTAACAATATTTTATTTTCAACTGATAATAAGGAGTTCCTGTCAGTAAAAGGATATAACATCCTAATGCCAATACTAATTTTACTTAAAGTTTGTGTTATTGTTCTTTGAGGGTTAGTTTGGCATCAAGGTAAACACCTAGGTATTTGACATGTTGTTTCCAGTCAACCTGATGACCCTTGTGAAAGAAATGAATTGAATCTTTTCCGCGTTTACTTTTATCTTCCATTTACTATAATACGAGTAACAAATTATGATTTCGATCGCATTTCGAAGATTGATTTTAATATTGAGACAAATGCGACGAAAAATCGCTGTGTCGTCAGCATATATAGCTAGTTCACACTGAGATAAATCTGGTACATCTGATGTATACAAATAATATAATATAGGTACAAGTACAGAACCTTGCGGAACTCCAGTACCTTTAACTTTCTGGTTTATCGAGAAGTTTTCCGATTTTCACTGTAGGGACTATTTTGGCTTCATTCCAGGAGTTGGGAAAATATTGAATTTTCAAACAACCATTTATTAAAAACGTTACATATTTATGCCCACATTTCGGCATATTTTTAAGATATACATTTTTTATATTGTCTAATCCACTGACTTTCTTAATACCTAGTTTATGTAGAATATTATATATTTTATATCTGCCTCACTCACTTGCTGAAGTTTCACATGCAGCAGAATCAAAACTTTGTAGAGAATTTTCTACAGTTGATTCAGTATTTGCATCACTTAGGTGTTGCGAAACAGTGTGATTTTTTACAAATTGTTCACAAAAAACATTCAGCTTTTTGTGCGTCAGTGTAAGAAACATTACCATTTTGCACTAGAGATGGAATTTGCTTATTTTTTGTTTTGATTACTCTAGCAATATTCCAGAAAGGTTTAGAAGCCTTGTCAAGTAAACTCAGTTTATTGTTCCATTGTTCATTATGCTAATTAAAAATTAGCTTAGCTATTTGTTTCTTAAAGTACTTTAGAAGCCTTTGGGAAATGGGTTGTCTAAACCTCTGCAAATTTCGCCTATTCATATTTCTCAACTGAATTATTTCTAAAACGTTGTTTGGGAGTTCCATATGATAATATTTTTTTTTTACCTTTGGTATGCTGCACTCAGCAGAACTTAAAATGTAATCAGAAAAGTCATTAACAACCATATCAATGTCGTCTGTATTAGTTATGGTTTCTAAATCTGTGGATACATTTCGCAGCTTAAGTTTCAATGCTCTACGACAAATAGCCCAATTAGCATTCTTCAGATCAAGGGAGTATTGCACAATTCTGTTTCCGGAACACGTAAGTTGACAAAAAACTGGGTTGTGATCCGACGGTAAATCATTTATTGATATTGGCCGAGAGAGATGACTAGATACGTTAGTAAAAAATAAATCAAGAACAGATGGACGACCACGAGAACCAGCTGGGATATAAGTTGGACTAGATGGTGACAGAACACGGACAGGTGAAAAGGTAAGTAGGTCACACAAAACGTTACCAAAAGAATTTGATCGGATGCAACCCCAATCTCTGTGTCAGCAATTGAGATCACCACCTATAAAAAAAATCACCGCTTAAACTGAACAATTTTCGTAAATCCCATCGTTATCTTTGTTTAATAACTGTACTAGAATTTCAGTCTGAGAAATATACACAGTAGATTTTGAGAAGTGATCCATTTCTTAACATTAATTCCAAACCTATATTCTCGACATATTGCGTATCCAAACTTCTTAGAATATCATGTTAAATTGATTTCCTGATTAGAATCGCCACACCACCCCCTCGTCTATTCTCCCTATCTATTCGATAGCATTTAAAGGAGGGCCATGAAATTCGATATGAACTCTCTCTGCGACTAACGCAACATCAACATTGTGTACATTTAGAATTCAACATGTTTTTGTGTAATATCTCTTGCTTTTCATGTTACAATATTTAAGTAACCATTTACTTAATTAGTTAACATTAGAGTACATAAACTTAGCAGCTAATTGTGCAATGGCAGTAAATTGTTCTTGTTTAGTTTTACAAGCACCTAATTTATGTATCAATTCTATAACGAGTATATTCAATTCTTCCATTGAGAATAAATCATTCTTGACGATGTGTTGAGTGTTGTTGTTTATAGGATATGGTGAAGCTACATGTTGCCAAGAATGTTGCTGTGAAACATTGTAACGTTCTAATTCCACCTGGTTCGTAGCATCTACATTTGGAAGAGCAGGAAAATCACTCATCGATTGAAGCGAAATAAAGTTTGTGTTTCTCATACTTTGGTTCAACTTTGACGTATGGGTTATACAGCGACTGTTTTTTGCTGTGTATTCTTCTCTCATCTCCAAGTACTTATTTCTACTTACGCATGAACTGTCAGTGGATTTATGTTCCCCCTTGCATGTTGCGCACTTCACTTTTATGTTGTTAGTGTTCCGTACCTCAATTTTGTGCGGCCCAGCACAGATACAACAATATGTTTTAGGGTCGGTTGGGGTAAATGTGGACAGTTTCTTTAATTTCTTAAAGGCAAATTTTTCCAGGAAAATAACAAATATTGAATTTTTACCTTTTTTAACTTTGGAAAACGGATATTATATTATAATTTACCAGATATTCTACTAATAATGTCCAAATTAAGATATAAGAACTTAAATGTGATTTAAGGCAGTGTTTACATTTACCCCTCCCTTGGTTACATTTACCCCATAGTTTTTAAAAATACTGCGGTGAATGGAGACATCTTACTTGCAAGAGATTACGTGCACTGGTCTCGCGACATTTTAAATTCTGATTTTTTATTTGTCTGGGTTTCGACAGTTTATTTTAAAATGTTGAAATAACGGCGGTTTACATTTACCCCAACTGACCCTAATGTGGCAGTTGCGTTCGCCATGGCCAAACATTTGGCAGTTACGGCATTGTGTTACCCGATTATTGTTACCCGATTGCGGTAATAGCTCCAGTTCACTTGCGTATGAAAAATAGTTCTGTATTTTTTCTTTAGATCATTGAGCTTAACACTGCCATTTTCAAAATAAGTTATATAAAATGTGTCTGTATAATGATCGTAGGTTTTAGTTATTGGCATTAAGTCCTTGCACTTAAGCCCGAGTTTTATTAATTCGTTTTTTAATGAATTAATGTCAATATTACATAAGCCATAAAAAACAGCTTTAAAAGCTTTTTCGCTTTTAGCGTGGTGTGTGAATTTTCTTTTTGAAGTTTAGTTAGAACACTAATGAATGAATCCATACTGTTACACAAAATTTTTATTCCGATGGTCATTTTTTTTTATAGCATAATCAGAGATATTCAGTGAATTAAATAAACTCTGCACATATTCAGAAGTTTTTTGAACCACTTTAATTGGAGGAACATCTATTTTTTTAACTTTGGGCGATATTATTTCGTCCATATCATCGGTTTCATTGTCACTGTCCGGAAGATATTGGAGAGGGCTCCAGTAGCTAGAGCGAGAATTTTGGTTTGGACGTTTGATTGCGCGGAAGTGTGGTGAAAGTTTATTCGTTTTAAATTTTTATTTACAGAATAATAAGTAGCTTTTGTGAGTTGAAAAAGTGCTATTTTTGTTATTAAGGAAATTCGGCGTTTTATTAAATAAACGTGGAGAGTTTATCATAAATATCAATTTATTAAAAACAACAAGAAAGCAAAACAAAAAAAAAACATTTCAGTTAATTGTAACTTGGCAATAAATGTGCTGCTGAGCGGGAAGTTACATGGGCAGTGTCTTAAGAGAGTGTTACATGCCGGATCATTGTAGCCATTGCAAAGCAGCGATTAGAGGGGAGTCTGGCTTGAAATGCCGGGAAGTATGTGAGAAGCAATACCATGTTGCAGTAGTGTTGTGGTTTGGATAAATACACGGTGGGTGTACTGAATTCAAATAATATGGTGAGAATCATGTATGATGACTGCATGCAGTCTTTCAAGAACGTCGATGATGCTTTAAAGGACTTACAACTAAATATGCATAGAAAAAGTGACAATTTTAAAGAGTTGATGTATGAACATATGGAAAGTTAAAAGGTTGAAAGTACTAAAATTTGTGCAAATTTTAAAGAAGTCGTTGACGGCATGGGGAAAAAATTGGATGCTGTCCAGAGGGGAAACAATACGGGTGTAACAGAATATAAGGTGATGATGGAGAAGCAAAATAAAAATATTGAGAAAATTTTAGTTAGTGTAAATAAATTAAGTAACGAAAAAAATGAAGTAATAAGTGGAATAAAACAAGTGAATTTGAAAAATAATAAGGTATCGTATGCGGAATCAGTAAAAAACGAGCCACCCATAATAGTTAGACCAAAAGTGTCCCAAGATAATAAAAAAACCAAAGACGATATAAAAAAGAAAATAAATCCGTCATCATTGGCAGTGAAAGTAAATGGTGTATTAAACAAAAAAGACGGTATGATAATAATCAACTGTGATGATAATCAATCAAGGCAGATTTTGAAAAGAGAAGCTAAAATGAAACTAGAAAGTGAATATGAGGTAGCGGTTCCTGAATTAAAAAAACCTTGTGTGGCCTTGAGTGGAATCAGGGATGAATGGGAAAAAGGAGAATTAGAAGCGGCGATAAAAATCCAGAATAATACTGTTAATGATGTGAATTGTGTAAAAATGTTTAGTGTTAAAAAGAATAATGCTATGAATTACAGAGCAATAATTGAGGTAGACAAAGAAGACTATAAGCAAATTATGGAAAGAGGGAGATTGAATATTGGATGGGACAGACGTTTTGTACATGACTATGTGCCAATTAGAAGGTGTTACAACTGTTGGGGATACATTCATAAGGCTGTGAACTGCAAAAACAGGAACGTGTGTGCAAAATGTGGTGAGAACCAAAAGACGAGAGGCTGTTATATTATAAACTTTAAGTGTAATAATTGTGTGATGGCGCACAAAAATGTAGGTTTAAATCTTGATATTAATCATGACTGTAGAAGTTATCAGAGCGAAGTGTTTGTCAAAAAACTTGAAGTCCAAAGAAATCGTGTAGAGTATTAGCAACCAACAAATATTACTGTTATTTATTTGAATGTCGAAGGACTAATAAACAATTTTGACGAAGTACAATCCCTTGCTATTGACGAAAAATGTGACATATTGGTTCTGGCGGAAACGCATGTTTCGAGAGATGTCCTTGATGAAGAAATATGCATTCCTAATTATAATTTCCACAGATGCAATAGCATATCCAGCCGTACTGGGGGGGAAATTTAATAAACTACTCCAAAAATATGGACATATGGTGGCTAATAAACTTGATTAGTGTTGGTTCTTTTTCGATGATTAATGGAGGTGTGTACAGATCACCTAGTTCGTCAAAACAAACATTTTGTGAAGAATTTTCCGTCCTCACGGAAGAATTAACTGATACGAAGAAAGATTTTGTGATCTTGGGAGATTTAAACAGGTGAGGGAAACCTATAGAAAAAATATGCTCGACATTATTAAGTAGAACGTGTGTAAGCAAATTATTAAGTCTCTAACCAGAATAACAGAAGAGTCTCGAACATTGATTGATTATGCTATTGCAAATACCAGGAACGAGGATGCGAAAGTATTTTTTTTAAAGAATACTCGTACCATACATATATCGCCCTAGTGACACAAAAACGTATGTCAAAATTTCAAATTTTTCAGTGGAGACATTTCTGTATTTTTTTTTTGTTTTCTTAATTGTTCGATATGTGTGTTGAAATTTTAAAAGTAGCTTTTTCAAAAGTATTAAGTTGAGGTTTATAACTATAGAATACCACCTTGATTAAAAAGTTCCCGGAATTTATTCAGAAAATTAAAAACAAGTTTATTCAACTTCCTTAAAAATTGTTAAATGCAATCTTCGTCTGTCGTTGGTTATGCCGCATTAACCTTCAAACAACTTCGCACACTAACTTTTCAAATCGAAGCAATTGTGAACTCTCGCCCTTTAAGACCCATTTCAGATGAACCTAATGACTTAAGCGCTCTGACTCCGGTCGTTTAGCGTCACTGGGCTGGACGTTGTTGGGCATTTTATATTATGATTTTGGTCAACAGTTATGCTGTTTGCGTGCGCTTCGGTTAGAGCAGTTCATCTAGAGCTGACCCCTTATATGCTATGCTCTTATACAATTATTGTTTTTTTTAAAAATATTTAAAAAATAATTAAATTGACAAAACATTGGCGACCGTAACAGGACGCTGTTATAAATTTACAATCATTCAACTAGTTTTTTTTGTTTATTCGGTTTAAAGAAAAAATTTCATTAACATTGTTTTGACTATGATCGATTGTGAACTTAAGAAAAAAATATGACTACAGTTGAAAGGGAAGTCGCAGCAGTAAAGGTGAAGCGCTCATCAGTCATCGGACAATAAGCAAAATTAGCAAATTATTTTGCGAGTGTTCCTGATAGCATAACGATTCCTGAGCTGGAAACGAGGTTAAGTATGTTTGAGTCATATGCGATAAAATTCGATCGAATTTAGACCGAGTTGGAAGTGATGGATTCCAAGGAAATTGAGGGTGATTAGCGATCTGTTTTTGAAGATTATTATTGTTACATTAGAACTAAAACTGTAAATCTTATTGAGCAGAGAAAACCACGTGCTTTACCGCCAGCTCATGACGAGTCATCATTCATTTCTGTTCCTCAACCGAAAAATGTCCATCTTCCCTTTCGGGACGCGTGGTACACATATGTACCAGCAAAAGCCCAAACATCCCTAGAGTGTCTCATAATTACAATAAACTGACCAAATATTTACTAATATGTCCGTGCGTATTTTATACACAAAATATAACTGTATTTCGGACTTTGGTCGCAACTGTCATTTAGTTTTTTTTATAGTTTTCTCTCGCAAGTCTTATGAAGTTGCTTTGCAGGAGTGATATTAGAGTTTTCTAAATAGTGTGCCAATTTTATCTCAAAAAAGAGTACTTATTTACATTACGTATTCGTAAGAAGTGTTATTTTCATAAAAGGTAAGATTTTCTAGCCAAAATGTGGTTTTTACCAACAAACGTGGGTGGTACTATAGTTTACCATTCGTCCATTGCTCCATATCATAGCTGGATAATATATGTACATCTACGTTCAATGTATATAATACATAAACGTATATTTGTTATTTGTAAGACGTTTCTTACTTTTTAAATACAGTTTATTTTTTTTTTTTTTTTTGAAAATAAATGAATTTTGGCATTGGTGTTACAAAAGACAAATGGTACAGCATTGTACCACGAAACATCCCGAATGGAACGTATTTGAACCACCTCCCACGCTAATTGAAAATTTTTAATTTCTTTTGTGGTATAACCTACGAGTATCAAAAAGGCCCTTAATAAATTCCAATATCCAATTCAGCAGAATTGCATTCCGAAAGGGTTAAGGAACTTTGTGACTCCGTTTACTCGCATTTACGGGTATTGCAGTCAATAGCCAACAAGGACCAAATCACTGATAGAATTCTGCTATGTCTATTAGGAAGTAAACTGGATACATCGACAGGGGATAAATGGAAGAAAGAAGCACCGCTGAATATTATACCAACGTCGGAAGAGATGTCGACGTTTTTGGAAAGGTAAGCCAAACACTCAAAAATATTGCAAGCTCAACACAACAACATACCACAAGAAGAAATGTTGGTAATCCTCATAATTCTAGTAAAGGGAATAATCGAAAGGTACTTATTACATCAAATTCTGCTAACTTTGTAACTCAAATAACAATAGTGTATATTTTTGCCCTTTCTATCGATCAACGCGTTGCTCAGAATAAAGAACGTGGTCTATGTATAAATTGTTTAAGAAAGGTACACATCGCTCGTTTTTGCAAATCTAAGGGCTTTGAGCAATGCAAGTGGATACGACATACTTCTGCATTTAGAAACCAATGTCAACTTAGGAATTCCCCTTTATTGTAGGAAAATAAAAAACGAAAATCAAACTCCTTCCTCCCTAGCCCCCTCCTCATCGGCAGCTTAAAACAATGCTGTTCATACTTCGAAATATTTATAATATTTGTAATATTTTTATTTATATATTTATAAACGATTGGCATTATTAAATACTCGGTCAAGCTACTCAATCGTCATCGCGATGTCAAGCAACAATATATTATGCTCATGTCCGAATATAAGTCGCTTAATTATATTAGTCCTGCTTCTTCGGATATTCTACGACAAGCCAACTACCCCATCACTGCGTCTTCAAGGCCGACAGCAGCAGCACAAAAATTCGCATAATATTCAACGGTTTGGCTACATCATCAACTGGTTCATCCTTGAATGACATTTTGATGGTTGGCCCAACTCTACAGCCTGATCTCTTTAGTATTCTGCCAGCTTTTCGAGTTCACTTATTGGCTGTTACAACAGATATTGAAAAATATATCGATGTGCACAGATGCAGCCTTCCGATAGTACCTTACAGTGCATTCTGTGGTGCAATGGCAGTTCAGATGACATAGACATGTACACCCTCGATACTGTTACCTACGGCACATCTCCCGCCTCCTTCCTTACCGTGCGTAGTCTAGGCTTCATCTAGGATAGATGAAGAGAATAATTTTTCTGTAGGATCCAAGGCAGTCAGGTCTTGTTTCTTTGCAGATGACTTTCTGGCTGGTGCCGATACGCTGGAAGATCTACTTCTGATTAAAAATTAGGTATTTGACCTACTTTTAAAGGGGGGATTTCATCTACTTAAATGGTGTTCTAATTTGGAAGAGGCCTTAGCGGGCACCCCATTAGCAGATAGAGAAGTATATCTTCAAATCAAAGATGGCAGTGTAACAAAGGCGTTAGCGTTAATCTGGAATCTGAGACGGATGATTTTTTAATCATAAACAACAACTTGAGCACTTCGAGCAGAGTTACCAAACGTACAGTCCCATCTACATTTGTCGAATTCTACGATCATCTTGAATTAATAGGGCCAGCAATTTCAAAGGTCAAGGTTTGTATGCAAACATTGTGGAAGGAAAGCCTGAGTTAGGACGAAACTCTTTCCTCTACATTTTTTTGGTTACAATTTGTCAATGAATTACACGGCATGGATAAAATCAGTTTTCCTGGATATGCATTTTCATTTAAGAGCAAGTTTCAAATTCATGACTTTTCTGATGCCAGCCTATAGCACATGCTTTCGACGTTTTCGTCTATATAAGAAGCATCAACGCTAATGTCACACGTTAAGTACGACTACTTTGTTCAAAGTCTCGAGTAGCTCCTCTTATAACCATATCCTTTCCAAGATTAAATCTATGCGCTGCCCTTTTGTTAGCTGAACTAATAAGCCGAGTTCGTCAAGCCATTATGCTCACTCCAGAAAATATTTTTTGTTGGTCTGATTCAACCATTGTGCTTGCATGGATTTCATATCCACCTTGCAGTTAGAATATATTTGTTGCAAACAGATTCACAAAACTTGAGAATATCTCCGACAGTTATACATTCGATCCATCGAAAACCCTGGAGATATTCTCTAACAAGACATGTTAGAGACATCCCTCTTTGGATTCTTCATTGTCTGAGAAACGTCCTCCTAAAACATGTCTAGTCCCGTCAACAGCACGGGATATTACATTGAATGCAAATTTATAAATGACTTCGTGTTCGCCGTACCTTTACCTTTGTGTGGCGATTTATTAAGAACTCAAATGCATCTAAAAACCATAGAAGAAACGCGCAACTTCCTGCATCAGACTTGAACTATGGTCTTCAATTACTTATTCGAACAATTCAAATAAATGCTTTCGCTCATGACTAAAAACAACTTCGAAATGCAACTGGTATCACTGGAAAAAGTATGTTGCCAGAATTGAAGCCTTTCATAGATGGCTTCGGACAAATACGCGTCGGTTGCAGACTAAAAAATGCGGACTTGCATCTTGATGCTAAGTACCAAATAATTCTGCCCAAATCACACCCGTTCACCGAAACATTGATTATGCACTACAACAAACAAACTTTCATGCTGGATGCCAAGCTCTCATGATTCCTTTAAGAGAGCGTTTTCGGACCTTAGGTGAAAGACAGATGCTCCCTAGTTGACAGATGTGTCCGTTGTTTCAAAGCTCGCCCCTTCGTATGTGTCCAGATCATGGGAAACCTGCCGGATGAACGGATAAGGCCTTCCAGACCATTCCTGCATTCAGGAATAGACCTTTGCATCCATTCTACACCAAGTGCGGAATACGTGGTAGGGCTCATACAAAAACATATACCTGCCTATTCATTTGAATTTGCACTAAGGCTCTACACTAAAAGCTTGCGACAGACTTGTCGACAGCAGCTTTTTGGCAGCTCTTCGAAGATTCATATCAAGGCATGGTAGGCCACAAGCAATCTTATCGAACAACGCCACTAATCTCGTTGGTGTCAAATCTCAGCCGGAAGAACTCACACACATGTTTCACGAGGATCAAAGTGGCAACGAGCTCATACAAAGAAATTGTGCCAACGAGAAAATTTGCTGGAGGTTAATCGCAAGTCGTTCACCACACTTTTGAGGACTATGGGTGGCGTCCCTACAAAGTGTTAAATATCATCTTCGTCTGTTGTTGGTTATGCCGCATTAACCTTCAAACAACTTCATACACTAACTTGTCAAATCGAAGCAATTATGAACTCTCGCCCTATAAGACCCGTTTCAGATGATCCTAATGTCTTTAGCGCTCTGACTCCGGCTCGCCTGCTAATTGGTTCCCATATGTCTATCATCCCGGAAATAGACTCAACTCATCAAAACTTTGCACGACTTGGAAGCTGGCAGCAAGTGCAATATATTCTACAACTATTTTGGAACCGGTGAAGCCATGTATATGAGTTATCACCCCACAAGTTTACGTTGCCAAATTCCATTCCCACAGAATTCATGCAGGTGCCGGATGCACTGCACATGCCGTTATCAGAAACCTAGTATCAACGCACAAAATATTTCCCAAGGTGCATTATTGCTGATGCTATATCTGCAAACTGAGCAAACATCATTTTCGCATATTATACGAGTACATAGCAGCAATAAGAAATAATTTTCAGAGTTTGTAATTTAGTTCTCTTAGTGAAACACGTAGTGTCAAGTAAAATTTTTAACAATAAAGTTGGCATTTAGCCGTCAAAAAAAAGGGGTTTTTTATGATTTTTTATGAAAAACCACAGGGTTATAATCGGTAAATCGGTACAAATAAAAAGGTCCTCAAGTAGCACCAAGTTCGCGTTAAATCCGTTAAAAAGTTCTAAAGTAGCACGGACGGAAAATTTCGCGTGTGTTCTCGATAAATACTAAAATACCCTGTGGCTCCCCGAGTGTGTGGTGAAAGTGACATTCACAAGGGCCCCTGAGTAATCACCTGCAACTGAACACTCGACCGACGAGCAAAAAGAAGAGTAGACCGCTAGCCGCACCACGACATCACAAACGTCAGGACTAATGTATTGCCTGCAGATTGTAGTACTGTAAGTAAGAAACAATTCAAATAAATTAGATAAGTTAAAAATAATTAAAGAAATTATAAAAGAAATTTTCCCTTATACAAAACCATCTTATATAAAAATAAGTCTAAACAATAAGTAATTTTGTGAAGTGCTCAGAAATTTAGAGATTCTACAATAAATAAGAAAATTAAGTGTTTTAGAACGTATAAGAAAACCCTGATAAACTAAATTTAAGAAGTGTTAATATTCGGTAATATTTATTCCCTTGATTGTTCCTTTCCTCTTTTTTCGAATTAAATTTATTTAAACACGGCAAATCCCAATAATGTAATTAGACCTCCTGTTCTTAACATTCCTACCTCGAATCCTGAAATACAACGACCATCCGTAGCTAATATCGGTGGAGTTGTCACAAATTAATTTCTGGAAACCCTCATTACAGGTGTGGTAACTCGCGTTCTTCAAAACGAGGGACGTCAACTTATCCAATCTGTTGTAAACCCCTACACTGATCATTTCTCTGGCGTAGACCAAACCATTCATCCAGAATTTAGGCAGAATATTTCTGATTTAGATGAAATACTCGATGTTGTTCATTACCTTAAGGAATTCAACTGTTAACCGGGAGAATTTAAGTCCTGGAAGAAAAGCGTAGACCGAATTCTGCAAATCAACGAAAGCACCAGGGGAGCACCCAAATATTTTGGGATCCTTAATGTCATCCGCAATAAAATCGTAGGCCAGGCTGACGTAGTATTGGAATCGTACAATACTCCGTTAGATTGGCAATGCATAGCACGCTGTTTGGCAATGCACTATGCTGATAAATGGTATTTATCTACACTCGAATATCAAATGACTTGCTTAGTCCAAGGGAACCTTTCGACGCAAGAATTCTACCACGTTGTCTATTCACATTTATCTCTAATTTTAATTAAGATAGGATGTATGGGAATCGGAAACGAATCGCTTAATGTTCTTACTCAAACTTATCGGGACAAGGCATTAGACACCTTTGTCAGAGGTTTGAGAGGTGACCTACCAAGACTTCTTGGCATAAGAGAACCGACTGACCTTCCCCAAGCCTTACACCTCTGTCTAAAGTTTTAAAATCTAAATTTTAGGACTCACCACGCGATCACTCATGCTGGACCATCTCATGGATCCCAGCAACCTTCTATGCCTCCACAAAAACATTTTTCTCCTAAAAATCCACTAGGTAATAAACATCCTGTTTACCCTCAGTTAGCCTTTCAATCAAAACCATGTCGGACACCGACAAGGACCTTACTTCAATCAATTTAATAATAACCATCAGCAACTAATACCACCGCGTTCAATGGCACCTAAGCCACAACTACGACCAGTTCCAATGGATATCAGCGTGCAAACAGGAGCGATTAATTACGCGAACAGGCCCCAACAAGACATTAGTAACATTACGGGCAAAAGGTATGCACCCTCAACACAACAAGTCAAAGCCCCCAACAAACTCCAGAGAAACTTCCATATCCAACCACAGGGGACCGAAGTTCAACAGCCCCAAAACCAATACCCACAAACACCCAACACATATCAACAAGTACAGGCAAACTTCCATGTCCAACCCCAGGAGACTAAAGCTCTACAACTCCAAAACCAATATCCACAAACGCCCAACACATATCAAGAAGGACAAGCAAACTTCCATATCAAACAGGAAAGAAGCGATGTCGCGAGTTACGAACAATTTATTAAAAATGCTGAAAACCAATACAACCAGACACTAAATCAATACGTGGCGTCATATGGAGATCCAAATGACACACAACAACAACTAATTCCATCCGCACAGACATCCATTTTTTTAGAATAAATCGCTCTTCAATGCCCTACTTCGAGTGCAGGACGAAGAGTGGAGAAATTTTGAAAATCCTAATAGACACCGGCTCCAACAAGAATTATATTCAATCTGCACTTATCTCGAAACCCCTTCCTAATGAACAACCCTTTTACGCCAATCGTATAGGCGGTAATTTTAAAATCAGTCACCATGCAATGGTGAACTTATTTGGTCTAAAGGATACGTACATTAAATTTTTCCTCTTACCCACACTTAAATCTTTTCACGCTATCTTAGGAAACGAAAATTTCATGGTTATAAAAGACAAGGTTAAAATTACAATAAGGCAACAAGTCTACACGGCAGTCAACAAAATCGATATGAGAACGCATGTGGTCCGTTCATGTTGAGCAAAAAAACGAAATTAATCGGTTCGTTCAGGAATTTCCGAATTGGATGAGAAATTAACATTTACTACCACTGTAAAAGGTGAGATTCGCACAACTTCAGAAACTCCCGTGTACTCAAAGTTTTATCCCTATCCAATGGATCTAAAGGATGAAGTAGGAAAACAAATCAGCCAGCTATCGACAGATGGCAGTATAAGTAAGACCTTCACGGTCACCCTACAACTCTCTAATAAATGATAAATAATAAATAGAATAGAGGATCTAACGGATGCAGCCAGGCAAGTAGACATTATTAAGGAACACAGAAGAGCA